>JAOTRJ010000029.1:10923445-10937344 GCA_028564905.1 Leptodoras praelongus | reverse complement strand
GAATTTTAACCATTAGGTCCATATGTTTGTTTGATTGTTGATTGTTTGATCACACATTATGTGAAAGCGGTTAAGTACGGTTCCTTTAGCTCTTCGCCTGAATCGTACGTGACCTAAAAGGAAAGGTTCCTGTATAAAAACTGAAAATGCTTCCGCCAGCTTTTTAGTCTTTAGACTATACACTGCCAGGCTGTAAAATCTTATCGTAACGGTTATCTCATCCTGCGTTAGCTAGGCTTAACTGAAGGTGTGCCGTCTAGACTTAAAGTCGTATATCAGGTCGCATGTTTTAATAAGCTTGCGTCCTTATTTTTCATAGAACTACACCTTTATCTCAACCTTGTGTGTAGCTAATGCAGTGTGATACTTTTCTCTGTCTCTCTCTCTCTCTGTCTGTCTCTCTCTCTTTCACACACACACATATATAAATATTGCTTTATGTTTACAACATGGAGTCTCCATGCAACTAGGAGTTGCGTTCTAACCTCCAGGAACGGTGCTTTGTGATTATTTTTGGAAAAATACACCTTTTTTCCATTTACTCTTTGTGTGTATGAGAGAGAGAAAGAGTTAGTGTGTGTGTCTATGTGTGTGTATGTGTATGTGTGTGTCTGAGAGAGAGAGAGAGAGAAAGAAACGCTGCCTGGACGGCTAAAAATGGCGTCCGAAGCAGTTAAACTTTTTTACAAGTGTATCAAAATAACACATCGAGCCGTCGCTCATAAAATATAATTCACAGTACGCTCAAGCCGAAGCTCCCCGAGCCACCATCTGCATCTCCCGACAGCCCGAATCTTTATTTCAGGACAGCTAAAATATTTATTACATGAAGCCTCATTAAGCTGTGAGTGTTGTGTAAATAGGATTAGACTAATCAGCAGTAATGAGGTACAGTAAATGAAACAGGCTGCCATGCCCTCATCATACTACTCAACACACACACAGTACTGTTTTCTTTCTTTAACATCACTTCTTCTTCTTCTTATTATTATTATTATTCATTTTTGTTTAATACATGTGTAATTAGGTTGGAAAAAATTCACTAGGTTTGTGCAGCAAGTTTTGGACCTTTTTTTTTTGGTGTGGGGAATAAATAAAATAAATAATAATATCTATTTATGCCTTGTAGAAAATATTTTCCAGGTTAAAAAAAAAGTGATTAAAACATAAACTAATAGGTGTATATCTTACAATATATTTTTAATATAACTCTGATAGATGTGTAGGATTAAATCAGAGCAGGAGTGTGCATGCATTTTGAACGCACGTGTGTGTTTTTTTATCTATCTATTTATTTATTTATTTATTTTTGCGGTTTTTGTTTTTCCGCTATTTCTATATTGAAAAGCTGTTTTAATGAGCTGTTTGAGGTTCAGGAATATAAATCTGAAATTAGAACACGCTTTTAGTATGTCTTGTGTTGGATCAATATGACAGATGAAGCACTTCAGGCTTGTTTATTGCCATACGGACCTTTTTTACGGGAGAAAGCTGCCGGTTATTTCATGCGTAAAATTAAAAATTTTAATTCTTATTATTTGATATTTATGTCGGATTTGTGATGCACAAAAATAGTGACATTTTTATGCATTCATCTGTTGGAAAATATGTGATACATTATTATAGAAAGTTTTATAAAAAATGACTTCCGGTTAGTTGTTAGAAATAAATGTAATTTGTCATGGGAGGAGGAAAATATTATATGCATATCCATTTTCAGATATTAGTCTTTGTGAATATGTGTGTGTGTGTGTAGAGAGAGAGAGGATAAATAAATAAATAAATAAATAAATAAATAAATAAATAATGCATGCTTTTATTGTCACAAACAAACAACGCAGTGCGCGCGCTGGAGTAAACTTGGCCGAGGCTTGACGCTCGTGCGGCTCGGCTTGCGCTTCACTCTCAGAGCAGCTCGGCTTCCTGGAGGAGCTGGAATTTCTTGTCTCCGTCTAAAAAAAAATAAAATTATATATTTTCTTCCTTTCCTGTAACCCGGCTAGGCAAAGTAGGTGTTTTTTTTATTTTTTATTTTTGTTTCCTCACTCATTTTTGTGTCGCTCTGGCTGTGGCGTGCGTGTGTGTGTGTGACAGAAAGTGTATACGTGTTAGCCAGTTAGCTTCTGAGGTAACGGAAGAAAAAAAAATATATAAATATATATAAATAAATAAAATAATAAAACCCGGTGATTCAACTGACGTTAGTGTTTCCTACGCGGACCCTATAGAGAAGGATATACGCTATAATATGAAGTTTATTGTTCATTTATTTTCGTTTATACAGTTATATCCGGCTTTACAAACTGACCGTTATTTTTTAAACGAAAACAAAAAAATAACGGTCAAAGTGACTGACCGGAAGTACACCAGCGTCAATCGGTTCATAGTCAAATTAGTGAGCAGGGATATGTGTTTATAGAGTAAAGGTGTTCAAGTTTTAACATATTTAATGGGTTAAAAGATTAATTCTCATTCATTTTAAGGCAAATGAGACACAGGGTGTATTTTATGTGTGGTTGATGTGATTATTTGACTTTAGACCTGAGTGTGAAAAGGTTATTATACAGGTTATTGACGTATTATTGACATCGGATCATTTAGGAATGATCTGATGTATTGATCTGTGAATTATAGGTTCTGGTGACGCCTGACAGAACAACGGCGAAGACAATGTTTTGTATTTTTGTACACGTTTGCATTGTAAAGACTCAGTTTACACCAAACCATCATCATCGTGATTAGTTTACACACACACACACACACACACATGAGCCTTAACCTTAATCTTAACCTTAACCTTAACCTTAACCTTAACCTTAACCTTAGTAATCACAGCTTTCCTGTTAAACATTACAACAGACACAAAACTGTCAGATGTTCCTGATCCTATTGGGACCACACACAAACACACACACACACACACCTTTCTAATTTCCGTATTGCATTTTGTCCCTCTAATGAGGTCACTATACCAGTGTTGTGTAGTGCACTGGAGATACAGTGCAGCCTAACATGAGCTTTTGTCTTTAAATGTAATTAATATGCTTTTTAAAATACAACAACAGACTAAATATACTCTATAAACTATCTATAACTACGTTATAGTACGTCGTAGCTCATTCGTATACTGTGTAATGAATATACACTGATGATACAGCAATTACATATATATATATATATATATGTATATATATAAATATTAATAGTATATTATTAGTAATAATATATGACACACACACTTCTTACACACACTGTTTATTCCATTTATTTATTTATTTATTTAGGTACAACTTAAGTCATGTAGACTGTTCTGAAAGTTAATGATATTGCCTTGTAGAAATACATAATAATAATAATAATAATAATAATAATAATAATAATAGTTCCCATGCCTCTTAGCTCTTTCAGTTGGAGTAAGAGTAATCATGGGCACATTAAAACCGCCTTTTCCATTTAATTACACAAATAAGATCAGCAATTACAGATGACTTGTTTTTGTTTTTTTGCTCTTGGTTTTTGTCTCTCTTTTTATTTTTTTTTGCGATACGTCGGCACCCCAAGACCACGGCATATGCTGCTTAAACGTGTCATGGGGGATTTAGCTCCGATTGAGACTAGATCTCCCGATACGAGTCTTAGGACAGCAGTTTGTGCGGTTCTGTAAAGCGGATTATCAGGTCACTGATGATTGAGATTTGTGCTTTCTGTACTCAGGTGGTCGCTGTGACGAAAAAGAAATGACCAGTGATGAGATGAGATGAGATAAATGAGCACAATGACATGACAAAGTGTTTCCATCGCTTAGTGTTAACATCGCATTACGTACAAGACAACTTTTTTGGCCGAACTTCAGACTTGTATATGAACTTTTCTGTGTGATACAGAGCAAAAACATACCTGTATAATGTTTTTGTCCACATTTTTTACTGGTTTGTTAAGTACATATCATATCCATGGTCCAGGCCCGTGTGCCTGATATTTGTTGTGTGTGGAGCGAGTGTGAACGTGGTGGTGTTGGTGAGGAGTATTTGTCTGTGTGTCTCCCTGCTCCTTTGTTTGTGTGGTGGGTCTGAAGGCAGCTGCTGGTTTGGAGGGTCTGTAGGGATTTCAGCCCTGTGTGTTCACACACTGTTCCCATGCCAAGGCTTGGAGAGAGCGTGCGCGTGAGAGAGAGAGGGAGAGAGAGAGAATGGAAGGGGATTGAGGAAGGGATGGTGAAAGGGAGCGATATGGAGATGGATGAACCAGTTACAAAGAAGAAGACTGGGACAGAAGGATAAGAAAGGAGAGTGGACCAGTTTTGGTCTACTGCAATGATGATGATGGTGATGATGGAAAGTGTGTTCGGTGATGGATTATAGATATAGGGAACAAGAAGGCGGAGTTAGAATACAGCCAAGGCGTCTGATTGGTCCATGTGAAATTAATGATCACTGGATTCGAAACTTGTTAATTTGGCAAAAGTGAAGCACCGTCCCACTGACTGATTCTCATACTATGCTCGCTTCCTCTCTCTCTCTCCAGCTTTCTATCGCTCGCTCCCTCCCTCCCTCCACCCCCCTCTCTATTCCTCCCTCCCCCCCTCTATCCCACCCATTCAGGCCTTGAAGCGTGCGTATTGGGTGAGCATATTGGGAAAGTCTGTGCCAAATAGGTGGGTTCAGCCCGGTGCTGGCACACTTTTGGGGCGATGGTTAGGAAGAGAATGTAGGGAGAGAGAGAGCGAGCCGGAGAGGAAAAAAAGGGAGAAAGGAAAGCATCGGTCGGGTTTGCCAGCGCGCTCTCGCACACGCTTCCAAGAACGATTCGGTCCTCTGTTGTGTTTTTTCCTGCTCTTCATTTGCTTTCTTGCTACCCCCCCCCCCTCGCTTGGTGTCATCCTCTCGTCCCCCCTCTCTTTCTCTCTCTCTTTCTATCTCTCTCTCTCTCAATATCCTCGAATGCAGAGCAAACAGATCTGAACAGACGTCACTTGCCATTTTGCCAAACGATTTTTCTTATCTAACACTTGTTTTTTGTAATTATATTGATAACTCCACTTTTTTTTGCACACAGTCTTTTCTGTGTCTGAGCTAGCAACATATAAAAAAAATTCTCAACTTTTTTTTTCCCATTTTGCAATTTGGCATCTTCAGATTTTTGGCTCTTACCCTCCTCTAGCACATTCACTCGAGGCAAATTTAGCTTGAGTTTTTTTTTTTTTCAGGAAAATCACATTTATTTCTCAGTGTAGCAAAAATGCGCTATTGACTAAAGCAAAGGAGAGGATCTGCTCTGTTTTTTTTGGTTTTGTTTGTTTATGCTGAAGTTTATGATGAAAGTGCAAAATGGTAACTACCAATGTTTTCTGCTGTTTTTTTGTGTTGCATGTGTTTGGTGATTGTGCAGTGTTGTGATTATAGTATGTTGCATGTAAAAAAAAGTACAAGATCAGTAAAAAGAAAGTAAAAATCAGAATATGGATGATTTATTGATTTTTGATATGCAACATCAGAGATTAATATGCACTTCAGAGAAAACCCTAGTAAAGATTACATTATTATTAAGTTCATTTGTAAGAAAAATTGAAATTTAAGAAATTAGGAAACCTGAAATTAAAACTAAAAATGGGTTAGGGTTAGGGTTAAATGCAGAATGTATTATTATTTTTTAATTAAATTAAAATTAATTTAATTAATTTTTTTTAATTAATTAATAAAATTGAATTAAAATTAAGCTCTCTTATAGTGATGCATGACTGGTTTATTATTTATCTTTTTTTATAGCAAGTATTTTTGTGCACTTATATAATTCATGCTTAAATAAATTACTTAGAAATCATTTGCAGGTTTTATCTTTAAAAAAATATGCATGTTGTTATGAACAAATGGTTCTGTTTTTCTAAAAACTTTTTTAAATAAACATTTTCTTTGTTTAAAATTTCAGAGTGCATTTAGCCAGAGTGTTTAGATAATGTAGACTATTATTCAGTGTTTTTGAGATCAGAGTGACTCAAGTAAATGTTCCTTCTGTTAAAGATACGTGTGTGTGTATATGTGTGTGTGTGTGTGCATGTGTGTGTGTGTGTGTGTGTGTGTGTGTGTGTGTGTGTGTTGCTTAGCCCAGCGTCTCTCATGCACACACGCTCGGCTCTCTTTCGCAGACTGCTCATCCAAGTCGCGCTCTCTTTCTCTCTCTGTCTCTTTCTCTCCTTCGTCTTCCATGCAGCACGATGTTAATTCCATCTCCCCCTCTTTTGTCCTCTTCCCTTCTCCCCCTCTTCCCCGCTCCTCCTCTTCCTCAATCCAGGATGAGTTCCACCCGTTCATCGAGGCGCTCCTGCCGCACGTGCGCGCCTTCTCCTACACCTGGTTCAACCTGCAGGCACGCAAGCGCAAGTACTTCAAGAAGCACGAGAAGCGCATGTCCAAGGACGAGGAGCGCGCCGTAAAGGACGAGCTGCTGGGTGAGAAGCCCGAGATCAAGCAGAAGTGGGCATCACGCCTCCTCGCCAAGCTGCGCAAGGACATCCGGCCCGAGTTCCGTGAAGACTTCGTGCTCAGCGTGACGGGCAAGAAGGCTCCGTGCTGCGTGCTCTCCAACCCGGACCAGAAAGGCAAGATGAGGCGCATTGACTGCCTGAGGCAGGCTGACAAGGTGTGGAGGCTCGACCTGGTCATGGTGATCCTGTTTAAAGGCAGCCCGCTGGAAAGCACAGACGGAGAGCGGCTTGTCAAATCGCCACAGTGCTCCAACCACACCCTGTGCGTGCAGCCGCACCACATCGGCGTCTCCGTCAAAGAGCTCGACCTCTACCTGGCCTACTTCGTCCACTCGCCAGGTCAGTGCTGGACACACCAACGCACAACACACAAGCGCTGAGTTCATTCTCATACTCTCTCTCCACGAATCTTCTTCTGCATCTAAGCACACACACACACACACACACACACACACACACACACACACACTCACACACACTAAAGAACACATATACAACTCTGACTACAGGCCAAAAGAGTGGCGCTAGGAATATCTACGTCAGGTTTATTAGCTGTACATCTAGTTTAAACTAAAAACTACAACTCTGAGTCATCGCTCACAATTCGTTTGATTGTAAATGTTTTGTAAATCAAACTGAGGCATCAACAAAACCAAACACAGCAGGCTAATGATCAGGTATACAACATGTAATAGTCTCGCAGGTCGCCAGTTCATTAAACACGCATTTAGGAATTACTTTTAATAATTGTCATTCTCATGTGACCTCATTTCTTTCTCGCTCTAGTATTTTCATTTGGTTAGAAGGATATTTGGTTATAGAAAAAACAGATTTGCATTCACAAGCTTTCTGTTACATCTTAATATGAGAAAAACAAAAAAAGAGGAATAAACTAGTTATCCATTATATCTATTATATTAAATATACTAACAAGTTATTGGAGCTGTCATTGTTGCTTTCAAATTTTTTGACCTGTTTAGATTTCAGAATTTTTTCTAGACTTTCAATAGACACACTGCCAAAAACATGCAAAACACACATTTTAATATCATAAAGGCTGTAATCAGAGAAACGATATACCTGAGAGCTTCTTTATATTTCTCTTTATAAACGACGTGTAAAAATGCAGAAACACTAATTAAGCTTTAAAATTGTAAGGAGTAACGGCGTGACAGTTTATTTTTATTGCAGATTCATTTTTAGAGCGGTTCTCATCTGGCTTCATACACTGAGTTTGTCAATGAGGTTTTAAAAGGATGCTGTGTGTGTGTGTGTGTGTGTGTGTGTGTGAGAGAGAGAGAGAGAGAGAGAGAGAGCGCATTCTGTTGTAATTGGCTTAATACCGCTATGTTGTGTGTAGTAAGTGGCCGGTCTCCCAGTCACAGCCCGCTGTCTCATTGGCAGTGTATTTTAGAACTGTGTGTGTGTGTGTGTGTGTGTGTGTGTGTGTAGGCACTGGTGTGGTGCGCTCTCAATTATTCACTGCCAAATATCACTGCTCATGTTCACTACCATGGATACAGTGTCGTGTTTTGTTGTGTGTGTTTGTGTGTGTGTATTTATATTTAATAATCCACTTTAATTTCCCGACAGACGTTTATTTGAGGTGTTCATTCGTGGCGGTGACCATTTCTGTGTCTGATCATAGATGAATTCGTTATAACATATGATGTTATAAATTAACCACATGATTTTTTTTTTTAAGTTTATTAAAAAAGTGTATTCCTTTTTTCCATCTCTGTGACACAATGACGGAAACATGAGTCACGTGACAATAATGGAAATACACCATACATCATGATATCATATACTGTAATGCACATTTAAAAATATATTGTCTATACAGGAGTGAGGAATGTGGTTTTCATATGTGTCAGTGATACGCTGTACCTAATGCAGTATTTAGGTCCAGTTTGGAGCAAGTTGCTAAACATTTAAGGTAGCATATACAGAAAGGTGCATCATGACAGTTTATCATAAACATTTCATCATTGCTCTCTATTTACTTATTGTCTCTATTTCGAAATATGCCCAAAAAATTAGCACCAGTGTCCACTGTGGAAGACACACTTGTCCTTTGGCCTTTTACGATTTCTTTATTTAAGTGGTTCTTTTGTTTAAGGTTTTTTTATTGAAATAATATTACAATTAACCCTCTCTCAATCTGAGCAGATGATAACAAGCTAAAATGTGTCTAGACATGACACATTTTCTTTTCCAATACTGACACTGATACTGAAACATCGAGTATCAGCTGATATCGATACACATACGAGATATTTCTCTTTAAAAACTAATATCTTTAAAATGATTTTCTTTAAACTGAAGCACTAGAGGACAAATACATAGGGAGAAAATACAAGCAACGGTACAGCTTGTTTTATTCAGTAAGCCTTTCATCCAGAATTGACTTATATTGCCAGTATAGTCAATAATAAGCTCATCCTCTCTGGAGCAGCCCAGCCACTAAAAAATAAAACAATGGAACACACATATTGGACGATATGGAGATTACGGTGTAGTTTTTTCTTAATGATACACTTTTTTTGCAATTAACAATGCAAATCAATTGTTTATTATATTCTTATTATAAAAATATAATAAAAATAAGTCCTAATAAAAATTATATGTAAAAATGTCAAATTGTAAGACAAATATTTTCTAAATTCACATATTATGGGATCAGATCAAATTCATTTGTTTATTTTTTTCAGATATCTGATACACAGGTATTTTTTCAAAACTGCTCTTGGTGCTGTATATGTTTATAAAAACAAAGCAAACAGATTTTACAAGATTTACAGAGTTGGGTTTATTATTATTTCCTCCAAAACAGGATAATATTGTAAGAATTACAACTTTGGTCATTATTGAGATAGAAATATTTAATAGAGATTGTAGTGATGTAGAGGATTAACTCTGCTACGCTCTGATTTCATTTAACGTTTCCCAGGATGTCTACCATTCTGTCCCTCTCTCTCTTTCTCTCTCTCTCTCTCTCTCTCTCTCTCTCTCTCTCTGCCTCACACACACACCACACACACACCACACCAAGTTTGTGCCCGGCAGGGCTGGCCAGCACACTGCCCGTTCGCAATGTTAGCCCTTGCGGCGCACTGTTATCTTATCGCTGCTAATCCAGTGTGTCCCTGCTGCTTTTATCAGCCTCCAAATAGCCGCGGCCGAGCCCGGCACCCTGCGGGAAGCCATGCGGGAATCCAGAACCGCCGCTGGCACGCCATGCCAACACACCTCCCCAACACACACACACACTTAAAGGCTGTATTTCTAGGCCTTCTTCTTCTGTATGCATGTGTACTGATGTGATTAATTATGGTGGGGTTTATATATAATATAGTCCTGATGAATAAGTTTATTTGTTTGTTAATGTTTCCAAGAGCTGCTGCCAAAATCACATTTTATGTTCCTTTTTTTTTGTGCGGCTTTGTTTAATCCACGTGTTTCATTTATTCAGTGATGTTGTTGCATGTGTGTCTGAATGTTGTGGAGGAAAAGGAAACACCAGTTTTTTGTCCTGCATGTGTGTATTTTTTTTGACGTTGCAAGTTGGTTACTTTTATTTGTTTTTCTGGCTCCGTTCTTTGTCCTTGTGATTATTGCTTTTGTAAACATTTTGTTTAGCATCGCTAAATGCTGCCTTCTTTGTCAGTCTTGCGTAGTGAGCGCTTCTTTTGTGTGCCAGGGAGAGAGAGAGAGAGAGAGAGAGAGAGAGAGTGAATGACAGGGAGCTGTGAGTACAATAGTTCTGTTTGGCACAACCTCAGGGCCATTGGTGTGGGAAGATGCTTCTTACTTGTGTGTGTGTGTGTGTGTGTTGCATCTTGTCATGAGCAAACAGGCTCAGCCATGTTCCTCACTTTAATACTGCACACTTCTTTCCCGCCACAAACGCAAGTAAAGAAGTTAATGTAAAAGCATGGGCAACAAGGTGTTAAACATAAGTGTAAGAGTGTATGTGTGTGTTTGTGTGTCTGTGTGTAGCTTGAGAGAGAATGTGTATTGAGTGAACCAGCCACTGATAGCAAGAGTGGCCATGTTTTCTGTGTAAACACCTTCACCTCATTGTACTAATTGAGCCTAAAAAGTCTTTGCACTGCACGGTCTTAAATAAGGGACTGAAATGAGCTTATACAAATTTCTAAAGTTTCCATTATGAACATCATCAGCATCATCTACCTGCATGCTCAAACTCATCAGTGTGTGTCCGCTTTGTCTGATTTGCAGTCAAATCAATCTCATCAATAAGTGTAGACAGTGTGTTAAGTAGGCTAGTAGTGCCGTAACCATAATAATTACAATTAAGCACCTCGTGGTAAAATGTAGGTAATGGGGTTTAGCGTCAGTGTGTGATCTGTAAAAGTGAAACCAGCTGCACAGATGTCTGTACCAGCTCATTAGTCCTTTGCTTTAGTAAACAGGCTCGTTTGCATACAAGAGGTACCATGACGTGTTTGAGCAGGCGGGATCGTTTAAGTTATTACTCGCTGTGACACAACACCACTTTGTCTTTACTTACCGAAACCTTGACTGTTTGTCGAAACAGCTTTAAACGCTGAAGTACTTCACACTCACACTCTTTCACTTACATTATAAATATAAGAAATCTAATCAACCATATATGTAAACTAAACACACAGACAAGTGCCAAATTAAAGGAAAACCCCACACAAACCACATAGTAAGTTAGTAAGACACTATTCTTCCTAAAGATATTCCCTCATTTGGTGTTTTAGTGATGAAGATGATGATGGTGGTGGTGGTAGAGCTCAAAGTCTAACATGTCAGTCTAAAATTTCTCATACTTGGTGAACTGGGTTGAGATCTGGTGACTGTGTAGGCCGTAGCATACAATTCAGATCATTGTCATACTCATCAAACCGTTCAGTGAGCCCTCGTGCCCTGTGGATTGTTGCGGAGTCATCCTGGAAAGCGACCACGCCCATCAGGATAGAAATTTTTCATTATAGGATAAAAGAGATCAGTCAGAAGAATGTTCTATTGAGTTTCAGTGACGCTTCATTCTGAATGGTACAAGTGGAGGCAAACCATGCCAGCAAAATAAACAAACACACCCCCAAGTATAACAGAGCCACTGGGTTTTCCTTTAATTTGGCACACACAATATCCAATCTGATATCCAGTTCCCTGTTTTTTATTTATTTCTTTATTTATTTTTGCTGGTATAGGAATGATACTCATCCTGAGCATCAGTTCTGCTCATTAGGAAAAAAAAAAGAAAGAAAATGTAACATTTATTTGGAAACTAGAAAAATCTTTTTGTTAGGCTTCATTTTTATTCTATTTATATGTAAAATATTTTATGTTTTATATATTTCATACTTTATATATTATATTATTCTAATACTTTGATGTCTTATATATATTTATATAATGTATATAATTATAACTGACTCAGTTAAATATATAATAACTGATCAGTTCAGTTTCCTACCTGATTATAAGCTTAAACTGTTTTATTTAAAAACACAGCATGCTTCTGTTACCGTGACGTCTTTTTTTATTTTCAGAAAGCTTGGAAAAATACACGTCTAGCTCAGCTTATTTACTTTCCCCTCTTTTCTGTTTATGTCTATTATGGGATTTTTTTTTTTTGCCTGCTGAATGCTTTCATTTGCACAAGTAAACACTTGTAAAGTAGCACTTCAAACAGACGCTGTGTTTAGTGTACATTAGATGTATACGAGTGTAAATGGGGGTGTGTTTATACGCATATGTCATGTAAATAAAAGACGTATATAAGGGAAAGGAGCTTTGGAAGCTAGTTCCACGCAGCTGAAGTCGATTCATCATTTATGCTCGATTCTGTTTGTTTTCGTGTCGTTTCACGAATCTGATCAGCGCTCAGATCTTACCAGCACAACACAACTGTTGTTTAGTGGCACTGATTAAAATGATCTTTTAAATGCTAAATATAAACACAGTTGGACTATAAATGAAAAGCAGTAAAAATAAGCCTCAGAGTAAGTAAACAGCCAGCTGTCGTAGGTCTTTAAAATAAATTAATCAGACAATAAAAATAATAAATCCTGCATATAATAAATATATTTATTTTACAAGGTGATGGGTTTTTGTTTGTATAGTCATACCTTCCTGTTTAAGACTTTCATGGCAACTCGTCATGGAAACATATTTTTTTCTTAAAACTGGAAAAGAAGTTCAATTGCTTTTTTAATATCTAAAGCAAATGTCAGGATATTTGGATAGGTGCACGTTTTTTTTTTTTTTTTATGACTAACGATGCTGCGTTATAAGAGTTCAGTATTTCGTGTGAAATGTGCTGCAGAGGAAATTTGAAGTCACACTGTTAAGGAGGTGTGAAATGTGTGGCTTCGGCCATTTTAGGTTTTTCCTCCGCCTCTCAGAGACCGTCCCGGACCATGCCAAAACCGGAATTTGGAACAAAAACCAAGCCCAGAGGGAGAGAGAGAGAGAGAAAGAGAGGGAGAGAGAGGAAAAAAGGAAGGGAGCTAGAGACAGAGTGAAAAAGAAAAATAATATTCTGGGAAAATTGTGCTTAGAACTGAAATGTGTACATTTGGATCATTATTGCAGTTGAATGAAGTTGATTTGGAGTCTCAAATATGGTGGCTTAACAGCACTGAGTGTGTGCATGTGTGTGTTTGTTTGTGTGTGTGTTTGTGTGCGTGTGTTTGTGTGTGTGTGTGTGTGTGAGAGAGAGAGACAGCATTACAAACTGAGGTGTAAAAAAAGAATAACAGACAGATGACAGAGTATTGAGGCTTTGTTAGTCACTCTCTGCTAGACATGGCAAGATAGCCAGGGCAGATCTCTCTCACACACACACACACACACACAAACACACACACACAGAATTACATCATGCTGCAGTTTATTTCAGCACCTCATAGTAGGCAGATCAGAACCCAAGATCACAAGATTCATGAAGAAATGAAATAATGTCCATCTTTCAGAAAAGAGACAGACAGAGCAAAGCAAAACAAATCTCTAAATCTTTTCCAAATCTCACGTCTTTGGCCACGCAGCAAGTTTGGAGTCAGAGTGCTGCTCCCTGCTGGGGTTCGGACTAGCACGCACACACACACACACACAGAGCGTACAAAATCTCACAGGCACACACAGACATGTTTGGTTTAAAAAAACACAGTGAAATTATAGTATATATAGAGTGTGGGCAGTGACACACACACACACACACAGTTTTAAAGGAAAGAAAATTATGACAGAAGATAGAACCAAATTAAAACTGTATAAGAATGAATGAAAGAAATAAATAGGAAGAAAAAGAAAGGGAAAATAAACACAAAGTGAATAAGAGGGAAATAATAATAATAATAATAATAATAATAGGTTGGATTTATATAGCGCCTTTCACAGGACCCAAGGACGCTTTACAA
>JAOTRJ010000029.1:10347088-10357715 GCA_028564905.1 Leptodoras praelongus | reverse complement strand
CATATTAGGATTATTTTATAATATGAATTATATTATGAATGAACTCGTTTTGATGCCTTCAGTGAGAATCTACAATGGAAATCGTCATGAAAATAAAGAAAACGCATCGAATGAGAAGGTGTGTCCAAACTTTTGGCCTGTACTGTATGTGTTGACCTACATCACACTGGGCAACATAAGAGAGCGGTTGGTGAAAAGAGAGCTGTGGGATTTGATCCATGTGACATTTTGACCACAGGCATTTCATTAAGACCTCAGGGAACTGTATTATCTTGTGGATATACAATGTGTCACCTTCTATCTAGCAGCCTTCAGTTCTTCAAGGGAACCTGAGACTTTCCCTTTGAGATAAGGCTACAAGTGGAACGTTTGAGAAGTGCCCTAACTATTGAGAAATCCTATACGACAACACTGCACAACACAGGCTTTCCCTTTACGAACGACTATGAGGCTGTTTTGAAGTATGTCCGCTGTCACATGGTTCTATCCTACAGCCTTTAGTCTGTCCCCATACAGTAGTCCCCCTCAGTCCTCAGGCTCTCCTCTCCAGATGTTTATATATATCTATTGCAGTGTTGTGTCCATTGAGATTGCATGTTCCTTTACCTAAAGCAGAGTGGATAGATATTTGATCAAGAGATTACACCAACACATAGTACACACACACACACACACACACATAAAGACACAGCAAGAGTAAACATAGATTTTGATTTGGACACAGGCGTTCTATGTTTTTTTTTCCACACACACCCGGAGCGAGAACACTGGTGTTAAAAGCGTATAATCGAAACATGTTTTTTTATCATTTTACAAATATCTGTTTTCATTGCTTGAAGGGAAGATAGAGTATCTCTGGAGAAAGTGTGTAGATGAGCCAGGATGCACATGAGTATATATGTGTGTCTGTGTGTGTGAGAGAGAGAGAGAGAGAGAGACAGGGTATGTGATGGTTTCCTTCCCCACAGATCCTCAGAGAAAGCTATTTCATGTTCATTATCATAATAAGGCACCTTTCAGCACGCTACATTAATAAGGTTCACTAAAGTCTTGCCTCAACGGCCAGTGAGACTCTATTCAATGGTAAGTCCCAAACCACACAATGGCATCTAGTCAGGACACACTGAGGCCCGGGGCAGTCCATTAGCTTAATCTTATTTGACTTTAGACCTATTTAAGGACCTCATAAAACTGAAACGATCTCCTTTCGCCATTGATGCAGGAGTCTTAAACTTTCTCTCTCCCTATTTCTCTCTCTCTCTCTCTCTTCTCCTGTTTCTCCATTTCCAATACACAGCTTGTTCTCTCGGCACTGACTGCTCACTATCAAGCTGCATTGAACCCTGTGTGATGAATCACTCTGTGAAAATGCCCTATTTGTTTCCACACTACCCTTGTATACTGCCAAATAAACTAAGCAATACGACACGGAAATCACACTATGAAACTAAGCTCTTTGACTGCGTACACGGCCTGCTGTGGAGGAATCGATGGGTACAACGCGATGCATGCGGCGGGGAAAATCTGATACGTTACGTTGAATTGGAACAAACAGAAAAGACCTGGTTATAAGCTTTCTGCTTTTCATTGTCATCTTGCTGTCAGTAGGACAGGAACGGATAAGTACAGCCTAAAGGGAACATAAATCCGGCAGTTCGAGATTAGATGCTAGAGCAGATAATCTGATTTTTTTTTTTATTTATGCTAATAATGAAAAGTTAATTTTTTTTTTCCCCGATTTTCCCCCTAATTTAGTCGTCTCCAATTCCCACCCGTCAGTGTTTCCCCCCTTGTCACGACGAACTGCCAGTCCGGGAGGGCGAGGCCTTCGCATGCTTCCTCCGACACACGTGACGCCAATCGTCGCCTCTTTTCGAACTTCGGCTCATGCAACCTTTGGGAGCTGTGTAGCGCGCTTGGAGGAGAGCGCTACCGCCCACCTCTTGTATACATGAGCTCACAGATGCCTGTGATTGGACAGTGTCGCGTTGATTGACATGGAGGGAGAGCGTATGCTGTTAGGTTTGGGTTAGAATTAGCACCATTGTTGAGAACAATCAGATAATTTGCATACAGGGAGCAGTCATTCATTCATTCATTCATTCATTCATCCTTAGTAACTGCCTGGTCCAGGTTGCAGTGTTTGAAATAATGCTATTAGTCTGTTTATACCAGAGCTTCAGACCTTGGAGGGAACGTTACACAGTCCTCACGCTGATGTTCATCGAGGCCCCAGCATTGAATTCTGATGTTACTTGAGGCAGCATCGCAAGCCTATCACGTGAAACGATTCTCGCCAGCCGACGCTGCTCACGTTCACCCAGAGTCTTTTTACAGTCATGCTGCTGTCGTAAGTTCAAAGTTTTGCCATTTTAGTCACCGTACACCCTTGAAATGCTCATCCATGAAAATCCAAACTTTACTTCCACCTCCGAAACGCTAAGAACTCTGACTATTAAACCGTGTTGAAAATCACAAGTGACAACTTGTCATTCTCACAGAGGAAACAGCTCTAGAAGCTTCCATAGACGTCTATCACTTTTTATATACGCACTGATGGACGCAAGCAATGACGTGCACAGGTGGTGCTGCTCCATAGGTGCTAAATTAAACTTCAAGCGATTTATCAAATGATTTTTATTAAAAGGTTTTTATTGCATTTTTAGTAGGGTAGAAATGCTCATGAAGGTCAAACAGACCATTTAATCAAGTATTCAAGGGGTATGTTTAAGCAGACTGCTCAGTCTGTATCTTCATTAAGTTCATCGTTAAAAAGAGAGATTCTAGCATTTTTGCAAAGTTTTACTGTAAGTTGTATAAATTCAGCAAGAGACAGCTGATATTACAGCCTCCAACTGAGCTTGGCATCAAGCCTGGTATGATTGCTCAGACCCCCTGATGTACAGAAATGTCAAGTGCTGCTCAAATCTGGACAACTATCTTCAAACGGGAGGAGACACAAATTGGCCCGAGCATCGGTAATCAGCAGCAGATTCGTCCTAAACGGCGTCTGTTATCTTCAAAAGGAAACATGTTCGGATTAAGTCTGAATAAAACATGACGGGTCATGCGGTTATGGGACGATAATCAATAACGGGGTGCAGTGAGGTAGGCTTGTCATCCTGCTACCACCCCGAGGGTGATTAGTTTGCTGGAACAGCATGCCCTGAAGAGTTTTATTCCGTTTATATTCCTTTTATTTCTGTTATAATTAAAGTATGACACGGCTCACTTTCTTTCTCTGTAGTTACAGGTCTAACAAGACAACAAAAGTAATTATGTGCAGTTAAATAAATAATTAACAGTGATTATACGACATGTTCAAGGACAAGCATGGAACAAGAGAGAACCAAGAAGCAAACGGGGTCTATGATGAGATATAATCGTCGATCCAGCAAAAATTAATTATAGTCCATACAGCTTCATTATTCATTCCTTCTTATGGGAAGAATCTGCCGTATTATTCCCCGAGTGTACAGCCAAAGACTCACGAAGGAACCCAAGCGCTGTCAAAGCTGCATGAGAAATCAGGACAATTTTCAAATAATAAGCACTTGCAACCATTTTGTATCATTGTAAACTAATCAGTATAGTATATTAGGCAGTAAAAGGCCATCTGTAGATGGAGTAAATGTCACAGCTGTAGCGAGGACCGTGCAGCCATCAGACAATTTATGATTGTCATGACGAGGGAAATTGCTCCAATTATATTAGTGAGTGCAACAAAACATATGTCAAAGTAAATCCAAATGAAAGTAATCCAAATCAGAAAGGGTGTTCTTCCTGAGAAAAGGGTGAGGGGGTTATCCAGGCATCACGTGACAGAAGATACAGAAATATTTCACTCTTTTCATCTAAATCCAGAGTGGGATGGGAGCCGCATCCTCACGATCCTCATAAAGAGGTTGATTAGAAAGGAATACAAAGGCATTGATGTAAAATCATAATAAGAATGCCACCACTCATTTCCAGTAGTTTTGTCAGATATATATCACGTCACTTAAAATGTTTAACAACTTTCAAAAAAGTAAAGGTAAAAAGAAAAAGGAGAAAGAAAGGCAAGTGTGATAACCAGCATAAACTTGAAGTAAAAAAAAAGTCATTGTTTTACTTTGTTTTAAATTGTTTTAATTTATTTGTTTTAATTTATTTTTTTATAATTATTAACACAAAGTAGTAATTATATATAAATTCTATAAAAAAATAATATAGTAATTATCAATAATAACACCAACAATAATAATCATAATAATCATAATAATAAACCTAATACTTGTTATTATTATTATTGTTTTATTAATATTATTAATTATTATTATTATTATTATTATTATTATTATTGTTATTATTATTATTATTATTATTATTTTAGTTTTCTCAGGGATATTTTTAATATTTAACTAAAAATTAAATAAAAAAGGCATTTATTTATTTGTTTGTTTTATTTATTTTTTATAATTATTAACACGAATTAGTAATTATACATAAATTCTATAATAAATAATAATATACTATCAAGAATAGCAATAATCATAATAATAATAATAATAATAATTATTATTATTATTATTATTATTATTATTATTATTGTTGTTGTTTATGATCAATCTCAAGGATATTTTAAATATTTAATAAAAAATTTAAGTAAAAAAGGCATTTATTTATTTGCTTGTTTATATATAAATTAAATAATAATTATAATAATAATAATAATAATAATAATAATAATAATAATAGTTATCATCTCAGGGATATTTTAAATATTTAATTACACTATGTTACATCAGTTAGGCATTAGTATGCTTTTTTTATACCTTTAAATTTTTAATACGTGTCAGACCTGTCTTCTGAAATTTCCAACTTGCCAGCAGTTGATGACGAGAAGTTAATGCCAGACGGCAAGATAAGCTAAGTAGGTTTTAGTGACCTTTCGTGACAGGAGAAGTCTAACCGTGCCTAAGAGGGAAAAAGCAATGCTTAAAAATGTATAATTTATTATAAGGATTACTACAACACAGGGTGATCTCACAGTGCTTAAACCCGACTGAAACATCGACCTAAACATCATCAGAACACCTTTTACAATTTTTTAAAAATCTGTTAAAGAGACACAACATAGCCTGTTTGTAATGTCTGGTTTGAGCCGTATGTATGGGCAAGTTTATGTTTGTCTCTTTGCTATGACTGACTGTGTGTGGCTGGGTTCTTGTGTGTGTGTGTGTGTGTGTGTGTGTGTGTGTGAGAGAGAGAGAGAGAGTGTGAGTGAGTGAGAGAGAGAGAGAGAGTGTGAGTGAGCGAGAGAGAGAGTGTGAGTGAGCGAGAGAGAGACTCAATCTCATGTTTGTTTGGCCCAGTTGTGGCTGGCTAGGCTTTGTTTGCTACTGTTTTGATCGGTGGGGTTTCCCCTTGGGGGTCAGAATGGAAGAGATAGATAGAGAGAATGAGAGAGAAAGCGAGAGAGAGAGCAGAGTGTCTGCTGTGTTTTCAGGTTGAGGAGAAGCGAGTTAAGGCCACTAGCGTGCCAACTGTTCCCTCCGGATGCCCTGCCTGCTGCCTCCATCTCAATCTCAATCTCCACTTAGTGCAAGGATGCGTGAAGAAGCAAGTGAAGACAGTCTTTCTCCTATCACTCTCTCTCTCTCTCTCTCTCTCTTCCCATCTAGCCTATCCTATCTCGATCTTTTTCTCCAATCTCTCACCATCTCTCTCCACCATCTCCCATGATGCTAAGACATCTCCTGCACCCCCCTCCCCACCGCTTCATATCTTCTCCACCTGTCAGCTCCAAACAATCATGGAGTGAATTAGTCTTGCTCCAAGCTTTTGGACTCAAATCTTTCTACTGATGTGGGGTGCCACATCTAAGAGCAAAAGGTAGAGGAGTATATCCATCACAGCACATTCTCTGAATCTGGTATTTTGCTGTTATTTTCTTCCAAGATGTATCATCATTAATGCTCTTCCAGGAAATAATCCAAGACAAAGTGTCACTGTTTACAACCCGGACATAGATTATTTTTCTGAAGCTCCAACAAATGACTTTTACTTTATTCTTTTAATTGCTACAATTATTTAATGACTTAAACATCCTCATTTCTGTAATATTTAATTAAATGTAGGCGTTTCATTCTGTGCAGTTAATCATGTCTTCAGATCAGTTGTACACTATGCCGCATTGCATCATAATGTATAGTGATGATTGTGTTATGAGAAGTTTATAATGTTGTTAGAACATGTTTATAGAGTAAGTCATCAAGCGTACAGGTCAAACAATTATTAATAGTTATTGCTTTACAATTATTATTATTATTATTATTAGTAGTAGTAGTAGTAGTATTAGTAGTAGTTGCAAGATAGTAAAGCAAGACATTAAAGACTTTAAGACGCACAAAAGATATTTAAATATGTATAATGAATTGTATATTAATAATATACAAGGTCTGTCCAGGAAGCAATGGGATTTTTTATTTTATGTATTTAATAACAAAATGTACAATTCACTATTATCAGCTTGAACACGACGAGGCACTTCAGCAGGGTTTCACAGAAACAAACGTCTGGGCAGTGTGAAGGCTAGAATGCAAATGAAACTGTTCATACTATTGATCTAGAGATAAACAGTATCCTAGAGATCCCATAACTGACCTCGAACCACCGTCTCCATGCACAAGCCTACAGAGCGTGGGATTTCATTCCTTATTACTTACTGGACAGATATCATATACTAAACCAACTGAATGTATGTGTTGTATAATATTAACATGGAACTGTTTTAAATAAAAACTTTACACAAATGTGTTTTATCTATCTATCTATCTATCCATCTATCTATCTATCTATCTATCTATCTATCTACCTACCCTTCCTTTTTTCCTTCCATCCATCTATCCATCCATCCATCCACATATCCATCCATCCATCCACCTTTCCATCCATCCATACACCTACCTATCCATACACCTACCTATCCATACATTTATCTATCCATCCACCCACCCATCCATCAATCGATCCATCTATCTATCCACCCACCTATCCATCCATCCTCCCACCTCTCCATCCAACCATCTATCTATCTATCTATCTATCTATCTATCCTTTCTTCCATCCACCTATCCATCCATCCATCCATCCACCTATCTGTCTGTCTGTCTGTCCACCCACCTATCCATTCATCCATCCATCCACCCACCTATCCATCCTTCCATCCATCTATCTATCTATCCATCCACCCACCTATCCATCGATCCATACACCGACCCATCCACCCACCCATCCATCTATCTATCCGCCCACCTATCCATCCATCCATCTATCTATCTATCCTTCCTTCCACCCATCCATCTATCCATCCACCTATCCATCCATCCATCCATCTATCTATCTATCCTTCCTTCCACCCATCCACCTATCCATCCATCCATACATCCACCTATCTGTCTGTCTGTCTGTCTGCATGAGTGTGCAACACTAGCAGACCTACTGTGCCATATTGAATATACACATATGCAATGATGTTTTTATTTTATTATCATTAAAACATGATTCTAAAATGCACGAACTAAAAAAAAATAAAGAAAAATAAGATGCGTCTCAGATTTTATCTGGTATTAGACATAGCAGCGATTGCAGTCACACTTTAGGACTCTATCACTTACTCCAGAATGTACTACACATCCTGCTCTTTGTTTGATTACTTTCTCTTCTCTCCTGATGCTTATGAGTCTGCTTCCCTCCACACTGCAGTTTAACAGCTGTAGTTATCTCCGTGATTGAAAGTGGTATTATCAGAGTCAAGGAGCAATCATCACTCTATCTATCCATAAACACCTGAGATAAACACGTTCCCTACAGCCTGTGTGACAATACAATCAAATGACAGTTCAAGTCTAAATCCAGACCTCGTTTGCACAATTCACCACACATCATATTAAAAACGTGTTGATACTCTTCAGAAAACATGCTGAGGCACTGACAGATAATTAACACATTACGGGATTGGGAGGGAGACCCGACGTCTAAGAAAATGGCATATCAAAGTTTTGAAGATAAAAAAATCAACAGCTAATTTATTCCTCCTTGTTCCTTTCGATTGGAATCAGCCTCAACAACTGAGCAATTAGGAGAAGAGGCATGTGAGAAAGTGAAGCTTAATTTGATGACATGATATCAACCTCACAAACACACACACACACCCATAACTTCTAATGCTAACAAATATGTAAGCAGGATGCTCTAACTGAACACTGGATGGACACCAAATTTGACAAACCTGAGACTTTTGTTAATGTTGGCTCAAATATCACCTTTAGCCTTACCACTCTTTAGACTTACCACTAGCCTATCAATCTATAATTATATATACACACAGGGTTCACCAAGGCCAGTAAAAAAAGTACCATGGGCAAGCTGATTGGCCAGTCAGGGGCCGTTAATGCCTGTGACAGAGTTCAGCCAATCACCATCTCGAGTCAAGTCACAGAGTCTGTGATGCTAATTGGCTGAAGCCTTTTGGTCCACAATGCTAGATAAGACCTCTAACGCTAATGAATGTATTTATCTCCTGCTGTTATATTCAAAAATGTCAAATCAGAGCACAGGGTCAGCCATAATACAGTGTAGCAGAGAGGCTTAAGGGCCTTTCTCAGGGGCCCAGCTTGAACCGCTGACCTTCTGATGAATAACCCAGAACCTTAACCACTAAGAGACGACTTACATTACCTAATCACTCAACATTGCTAGTTCTAAGGGGGTCTTTGTATAAAACTTCGTAGAGGCTGAAGCGGGCAGATAGAAGGAGCCTGCAGTGAAAGATACACAGTTCTCAATGAATCTATTAATATGAATGGAATTTCAAATTAATTAAATCTGTTCCAAGATGAAGATGAATCAGTTCTTCGTCTTAGGTTCATCTAGGTGTTTTTTTTTTGGATGAATCATTTCAATGTATATATGATTAATAAATTAACAATTTTATGGAAAGGTTTTTTTCTTTTCAAGGCCAGTAAAAATGACAATACAAGGACAGTGTGGTGTCTTTCATTGCAGATGATGCAAAGTAGTTGAGGTAAAGAAGCTCTGCTGACACCGCCTTCTTCTTTGTTTCTTCTTTACATTTGATTATCAAGAAGCCCCTTCCTGTATAGGCCCCCAGACCCAAGTCCAGATGGCCTCAGGCTCTCCTAATGTCATGACTATACCTAATTATGGTTAATTACCAGAGAGGCCTCAAAGATCTTTCGTACATTTGTAGAAGAAAATGAACATTTCTAGAAGAACACTGAAGACCAGAAACTACAACAGTAAGAAAGGTCTGATCTACTGGCCCAGGGGTCTAGTGGGGGGAAAAATGTTATGCTGGAAGCTGAACTTGCATGGTAATGGTTGTGATGATGTAAACTGGGTAATAGCCAGCTGTTATGAAGTATTATAGCATTGGATATCAATGCTTGGCTGCAGAATAAGCTGTAAGAATACCAGAATTTCCTTTGAATTAGGTAATGGACAAGGATGACCTGCAGCATAATATCTTCTTTAATGATGATTACACTGGCGTACCGTCTAGAGAAGTGGCCATTGTGAGCACACAGAGGAACAGCTTAATGCTGGAGCAGAGGTTTAGTGTAAATGAAAGTCCTTCTTGCCTTGTCACCCTGGTTTGAGTTTGAGAGCTGGGTTTGAAAGGAATTTGGATCAAGAACTTCTTGTGGTAAAGGGATATCAAACACCACAGTATGGCCACCCTTAGTGAACAGCTCTGAGAGCAGAGGTCAGACAAAGAGTGATCCCAAAGACCCAGTGAGAACCCCGTGTACAAACAAACAAAACAAAAACAAATGCATCCTGCTGGGATTAGGGCTTCAAGGTTACCAAGCACTTGAAGCCAGGATTAAGGGGGGTGTCCAGACATCCAGATGTCTTAACTCATGGTCCAAAATGGTGATGTTGGCCCACCTTATGGTTTCACCAAATGCAAGAGAAAAGGATTCAGGTCGGGTGAAATGCCAATAGCACTACGACTCATCCAGAACATAGCCCCACACTACTCCCTTACTCTGCTCCCTCCACTGGCTTCCAATAGACACCACATCCAATTCAAAACCCTTTCCCTTGCCTACAAGCTAAAAATTGGACCTGCACCCATATACCTCAAAGCACTCATCACCCTTTACACTGCACCTCCCTCCCGTCGGTCCTCCAGCACTGCCCAACTGGTTGCACCATCTAGCAAAGGCAAACACTCCTCACGAGTCTTCTCTGTTTTGGCCCCGAGGTGGTGGAATGAGCTTCCTCTAAGTGTCAGAACAGCTGAGTGTCTGTCCATCTTTAAACCACGTCTTAAAACCTTCAAAATCTTTTCCACAGACACTTAAACTAGGTATCCCTAATTTGGTCCTACCTAATTGTTAAAATTGTAGCTGCTCTGGATAAGGCCGTCTGCTAAATGCCTTAAATGTAAATTTAATGCAATAGGAGAGAAAGTCTTGTCCTTATCATGAAAACTTCTTGACTTGACTTCTTCTTTAGGCATAAGCATTACCCTGATACAAAAGTGAAAAGTGAAAGTCAGACATTTTTGTCACTTGTGCTTGCACACAGTGAAATTGGACCTCCGCATTTAACCCAT
>JAOTRJ010000029.1:8774928-8783174 GCA_028564905.1 Leptodoras praelongus | reverse complement strand
TGTAGAACACTATGTATTGTCATAACTAGCAAAAATAACTATAACAACCTAGTGCATTGAGTTAAATGTATATTATAGAGGCTGTTGCTATGATCAGCTTGGAGCCAAGTGTAGAAGAGGTGTGTCCACTAGCACACTTTCTTCTTCCTGCCACACTTTATCCCTCCCTTTCTCCAGAAATGGGGAGCACTGTAAGCTCCTAGGCGAGTTCGCTGCTCTGCTGTGGGTAACATGGCTGATCTTTCTCATGCAGCCTGTATGCAGACAACCTACTTCACTGACGTCATGTCATGCAAACAGGCATCTTAACATAACATGTCTGTCCTAGGCCCAAATCATGGTCTGGAGTAGTACTCCGTACATACATAGTGCAACATCTCGGGCTTCCTACACTACCCAGAATGCATTACGGAATACGTGATACAATCACTACTATGATGCGCTTTCCAGTTAGTGTTAAAGAAGGGAAAAAAACGTCCCAGCCCAGCCCACTGGCAAAGCAAGGCAAAGCTGGAGGCATTTAAAAAACATTGGTGGGTTCACCTCCAAGGATGCATTACAAGGAAATATTTTTAAACTAAAGGGCATGTGTTGCTTACAAAAGGTCTAACATTTGTGTGTGTGTGTGTGTGTGTGGCATTGTTGTTTTTAGGAGCAATTAAAACAACAAGAAGCCAAACCCAAATACCATGACAGTACATGATTAATTACTATAGTAATCATGTAGCTATATGATTGTTCAGGCAGCCTGTTATTTATGACCAATTTAGCTCTTTAAGTAAACATGTTTATTATATAGTGATTTATGTATTTACATTTTTTTTTATGTAATTGATTCATGCATATAATTATGTCATTGTTTTGCATTCTGGTGAGCTTTGTTACAGAATCCAGGTGTGTTGAAGAGGTGTGTCCATCAGCACGCTGATCTTCTTCCTGCTGCGGTGTGTTTTATTGTCGCTCCGCAGGTCGGGTCTGATTGAATGACAGTAATAGAAAGGCATCCGAGTCTCGGCGCGCGAGCTTTTTATCCAATAGGCGGTGCTTATCCGGAGTGACGTTGGGACGTTTTCTTTCTTTCTTTCTTTCTTTAAAAAAAACCTTTTAGTCAAGTGATTTTACACAGGGAGAGAAGAAGTTGATGCCGGGGGTCCTACCGAATGGAACCGACTGTTCATTAGTGATCATTTTCTCATTGCATTTCCTTCTCGGGATCTGTTGTGTCGCACCTCCACAGCTTTAAATCGCGTGTTTGCGTGAGAGAGAGAGAGACACTGTGTGTGTGTGTGTGTGTGTGTGTGTGTGTGTGTGTGAGAGAG
The DNA here is from genome assembly GCA_028564905.1 of Leptodoras praelongus. Classification (NCBI taxonomy): domain Eukaryota; kingdom Metazoa; phylum Chordata; class Actinopteri; order Siluriformes; family Doradidae; genus Leptodoras; species Leptodoras praelongus. The sequence continues at coordinate 8,781,855 of JAOTRJ010000029.1, read as the reverse complement.
AGAGACAGTGTGTGTGTCAGAGAGAGTGTGTATGAGTGTGTGAGTGCGTGCATGCGTGTGTGTGCAGTGCGTGTTTTTCTTTCTTTCTTTCCTTTTTTTGTTGCTGTTGTTGTTGTTGCTGCTGCTGCTGGTAATTTCCGTTGGGTGTTTGGATCATGAATAAACTGTACGTGGGGAACCTGAGTCCCTCGGTCACAGTGGACGACCTGAAGCGGCTGTTCGGAGAGCGCGAGCTGCCCGTCAGCGACCGGACCGTCTTGCTCAAGTCCGGTTACGCTTTCGTTGATTTCCCTGACCAGAAGTGGGCCATCAAAGCCATTGAAACGTTGTCAGGTAAGCGCGTGCTTGCTTTTTTTTCTTTCTTTATGTCTTTCTTTCTTTCTTTTTAAACTCATTATTAAAAAAAAAAACACAAAGGTGACACCCGAATACCTTCTCCTTCTTGACCTAACCTTTTGACTATGAAAAGAAACGCATACACACACGCATGTATATTTGTATAGCTATGCATATGCATATGCATGTACATATGTATATATATATAAAAATATATTTATAAATAAATATATATATTTATAAATGCTACACATAAACACATAAACACAAGCATGTGGAACGCTTGTTGGTCCAGCGCGCGCTATAGCACGGCAGCTGTCCTCAGGCTTATGTGTCCAAATCTGACATGATGTACACAAGTTCACTTTAATTGTCCCGGGATTAACACCCAGACCTGCGTGCATGAGAGCAGTCGAATGTCCTGATTAGCCTGTTGTTGTTTTGTTTTGGTGTGTGTGTGTGTGTGTGTGTGTTTTAAATTGCCACACGTTTCTGTCGGGCTGGTCCGAGTGAAGTGCTCGGCGCCGCGTGCATGCATGGCATCGCTATATTTTTTCGGTCATTTTTTGTCGCGAATTTTCTGAGGCGAGCTCGCAGGGGAAAACCCCCCGGCCACGGTAGGGACCCGTAGCCCTAAGGCTCAGCTAGGTTTCTACGAGGTGGCCTGGCCCTAGGTGATGTCCAAGTGACGGAAAGCGGCGAGAAGCGGACGGTGAGGTTTTATGAGGGGCGGCGAGGGCGAGTGTCAAAGTGAGCGGCGTGCTGCTTATTGTAGGCCCATCTCATCTCAATCAACCCACTGCACTTCTTCTGCACTTCTGCAAAAAAAAACTTCCTTTTTTTTAAAAAGAGGGAAAAAAAACATAATGATCATGAACCTGTCACACAACAGATCTATTAAGTCTCATAATTTTTCATGCTAATACGCTAAGTTAGATAGATGTAGGATTGGTGCTTTATTCTGACGCCTATGAGAAGCAAAGCGTGGCCCACTTCTAGTGGTTTTCTTATTTTTTCTTTTTAAATACGTCTATCCTGGCGTCTCATGTCCTCCAAACACCATTAGTCGAGGTATTTAAATGATTATAACCTCTTGCTGTTGTGTTGTGTTGTGTTGTTTTCCCTTCCCTGTTTTATAACCTATAACCCATCTCCGCTTAACCCAGGAATTACACCATACCTATATTATATATTATATTATATATTATATATATATATATACACACACACCTATATACCATTTCCTCTGTCATCAGCACGCAGTGTATTAACATCCTATCCAACATGCACGCATAAATTGCACTCCGTCCTATAGCCCATGCATTTAACTAAACTGCTTTATTATATCTTTTTTTCTCTTGTCTCATAGGGAAAGCCGAGTTGCACGGAAAGGTGATCGAGGTTGATTATTCCGTGCCTAAAAAATTAAGGTAATTCATGTTTTTTTTTTTTTAATTTCCTAATTTTTTTCTCGGTCATTCCTTATGATTATGTGTGCTCGTCTTCATTGTGTGCACGAGCAGGCCTGCTCCTTCTTGTTTGTGTCCAAAATGCTGCCATTATGTAACGGGGAAAATGTTGTTTACGATGTTTCTGTTTCATGCATGTGGTGCAAAAAAAAAAAAGAAGTGTTGGCAGAATTGCTTACATTCATATGCGACTATCTTAAACCGCTTCGTAACCCGGGCTACATTGTTTATGGTTTGGAAATCACATAGGCTATAACCTACTACTCCTTGACGCTTAGTAACAAACACTTCCTGTGGAAGTAGCCATCTTTCACTACAGTCTGCTTTAGGTGAGCTGGAAGCCCCTGGTGCAGTATAACAGAATACATGCTTTTAATTATAAAGATCTGATTTAATGAGATGTTTTATTATTTATTGGACTGATTTCGCATTCGCATACGAGACAGCAGCACGAGCTCCCTCGCTCAGGCCTGCCTCTGAATCGCCTGATTATTATTATTATTATTTTTTTTTTTAATTAAACACTATTTTTTTAATGTAAACACGACACAGTTGTCAGAAATGTTTTTTTGCGAATTTATTTTTGGTTAATAAAGTTTTCTAAAAGCGCACGCCTAGTTTGACCTTTATGCACATATATATATAAAAAAAAACACACACATTGCAGCCTGAACTGTACCACGTGACCAGCTTTACATTCCTCGCGCGCCCGCCTGCCCTATGGAAAACACCGTAGAAGAACCGAACCTTTGGATTGCCATGGCGACGACGAAAACTGGCTAGCGTACTAGCCTGCTAAATAGAGTATTAAAAAAAATAGTGCATGTGGCAGCGAAGTTGCTATAGGCTGCATACTGTGTGTGTAGTATGCTAGTTATGACGGTTTAGGGCGTGTGTGTGTGTGTGGCCGTACCTAAGTAAGGCCTACGTATTGTGTGCCGTTTCTTCTCTCAGTGTTATGAAAATACTTCCTACAGTTTGTAGTAAGTAACAGGAGACGGGACGGAGACAAATATGACTGCTGAAAGACAGACAGGGAAAGGGTTGCCATTTTCTGGTGTAGTCAGACGAAAATCATTAGGGCCCAAGCCGAGAACTTTCTGAAGCAGAGCCAAATCAGTTCTCGGAAAGCTAGCATTATGAAGCAAGGTAAATACGTGGAGTTAGATTACCCCCCCGCGAAAAACAGACATTATTTGCAATAAAGGTCTATAATTGGGGCGTGTTAGACACAGCAAACAGCTATCAGACCGTCAGGAATCGTTTCTCGTGTTTAAAAAAAAAAAAGAAAGAGCGCAGGCCTATAGCCGTCTAGCGAATGGAGGGAGGGGACGCATAGGAACACAGCGGAGAATCCATGTTGTTTAGGCAACGACGTTCTTTACGTAGTTAACAGCTTTGTGTATGTACGCTACGCCAACTGAGTAATAAAGAATATGCAGCGTACGTAAAGTTTATTACTACACTCTAGGATTAAACTCTTATTAAGCTAAAACGACATTTTGCCTAATTATAGTTTCTGTTCTCCACAGAGGACGCGTGAATATGAAATTTGCCCTTTTCTACACTACGCAAACATCCCTCTTAGTCAAATGAACGTTAAACAGAAATAGTGTATTCATCCTAGTCAGTCATTTTACACACACACACACATTTTACACACTTAATCAGTAAATCAGTTTAAACACTTTTGGCTTGTGCTTCATATGATTTTACATACAGCGAAATATTGGCATTAATTACTTTAAAGCTGAAAGATAAATGATCCAGGATTTATTTTCAACCACATATTCACTGCTGCTTAAAGCTGGAGCAGATACTCAAAATATAATACTATATTTAATAATAAATTAACATTTAATAATGACTAAATGATCATTTTTTTATCATTTAATAATAAATAGTAGCCTTGATGTAGTCTTGAGTTTCCAAAAGCTTTATTTATTTCCAATAATGAAAGGATTTATAAATAAATAAAGTAGATATCTGTAATTCCAAATAAAAGACATTTATAATAATAATAATAATAATAATAATGAGGATGATGGTAATAATAATAATACTTACTATTTATAAGTACTTACTAGTATATCAAAAATGATTACTTAACGCTTTGATTCTCATTGAACTCACTGATTGATTTGAGCGTTTCTGTAACACGTGTGATAAATGACATTTCAGACAGATTTTAGTCGTGTTTGTCAGTAATTACTAAAGAATTGAAGACAGATACCAGTTAAGCACTAATGTAGCATTTAGGACTTATTTACCACTTAAGTTAGTCCACTACCTGCTGTGTTTAGATCTCTTCAGAAACACCATGTTTAAAAAAAAAAAAAGTCGTTCCGGGTTTGTTTTCGCTGGTCGGAAGGTTGCTCGATCACCTCAGGGCTTGGTGACGCTGGGAATATGTCACTGTTTGGTTTAATTTTAAGGGTTACACTTTTTGCATAATTGCTGGTGTTGCTTTACAAGGACAAATAAACGTGATTCAGCTCAAGCAACTAAAAGCGTTCATCAGATTCTCATGAATTCATTGTTCCCGTGTCAATGAAACTGAGAAATAATTGTGTGGTTAGTCAGCGGTTGATGGATTAGTCAGTTATAAAACAGTTGTTAGTTGTGGAATTAGAAAGGATAGAGGACATTTTTGCACTTAAAGGGTTTGTTTTGGTGTCTGTAAAGCATTTTAGTATGTAGTTTATTCACAACAGTCATCTCAGAATTAATTGTAGAACTCGTTCTGAAGGGAGGATCGTGATTGTGTGAGTTTCTGTTGAATGAGACTATGAATAAAAAAAAAAACGTAAAAACCTGTCCAGTAAGGTCTAATTGTTTGCCTCGTAGCTTTAAGAAGTCGAGTTATTCCATTCTCTTAGTCTGTGCATTCAGAACCGTTTGTTATGTTTTTGTTTATTTGTTCGGATTGTATTAGCCTCATGCAGCTGGCTGGATTTAATGGTAGTTGTCTCTTTAGTCATTTGCATGGCCTTGGTTTAATCTGAGCTGTGGTCGGATTGAACTGCAGCTCCAATCAGTTACGCCGAAAGCCGAAATGTGATGTCAGCCACTGATCTCTCCGTCCCGGCTTTTAAAAACCAACTTTGCTCTAAAGTCATCAACTTGGACTGACATGTTCTTCGACCGTCTCGCTTTTTTTTTCCACACACACCAAGAAAAATGTTGTAGGTGCCTGTGTGTGTGTGTGGGTGGGTGGCAGAATGTTTTGTCAAGGAGATTTCATTTGTTTTTGTTTTTTTTGTAGGCTTTACAGTTCAATTTTACTTGAAAATTTCAACCAAAAGTGAGCATGCAAGCGAGCCAGAGAGAGAGAGATCGGTAGAAAGAGACTATTATATGGAAGTCAGATTTGGAGTCAGAGTGACAGGGGCAGCAGCAGTTGATAAGCTGTCTTAAGAAAAAGTCTGCTTGGTAGAGAGAGACAGTGGATAAGCTGTTTTACAGAGCGAGAGAGAGAGAGAGGGAGGGAGAGAGGGAGAGACGAGCCACACTGTGCCGCTGTGTTCGGTGGATCCGGTCCAAGCGGCTCAGCCCGGTCTGACTGTGCCGTTTACTCTGACAGTGTGTGGTGCGCCCCCGCAGCCGCCGCTTGCTCTCTTCGCTGTCCCACCTACACCACGCCGGTGCCGTCTTTAAAACCCCGGCCATGCCCGGTTTCCTCCGCTTCAGAAATGAACGTCTAGCTTTCAGAAGACGTCCAAAATCACGTCACAGAGGACCGAAGAGTCAAAGAGCTCATCCTGATGATGACACGTGTCCTCGGACCTCTTTTGTAGTCATTCTGAACTTGACAAAGTGTTTTTTTTAAGATACAAAAACAAATACGGCGTTAACGAACAGGAGAACCAGAGAAGTTAAGCAAACTGATGTCTTATTTGATCGCTCTAATACACAGCCTTGTGTGGCTTATTGCTTTGTGTGGCATATTGCTTGTGTAAAATAGCTATGAAAACATTGATTATCCAAATCTGATCAGATGATTTATTATGAATATTAACATTAGTACAGAAGTGAGTTATTGTGACGCGGTCACTGGTCGTAGGTTTGCGTGTTTCCAAGCAAAAGCCTCAAAAGTTAACTTTTTGCATTCAACAACCAAAATCATGTGGATTGGCATCCGTACGCAGAGCGGCGTTACCGCCGTAGACACGGATGATGCTCGAGGTGACGGCTAAATCCTCTGACTTTTTTTTAGTCATTACAGACATCGAAAGGAAGCTTTAATTGACAACGAAATAGTCATGAGATGTGCATCACGCCTTAACGAAGGGACAGGAGGACGAACGAAACCTTCGGAAAAACATCCACGATGCTGCGTGTTGCCATGGTTTTAATTAGCCCATGTGGCATTACTGGATGTCATTTTAATCATTATATGACAAAAAAAACGGTATGACCGTAAGACGTTAACATCGTCTCCCATCCCGTTCATTTCAAATCCTTGCTCAAAACTTTGTGCTCGTAATCATGTCGGGTTTGTAGCTTGTGCACCAGTTATTTTCAAAAACCTGTCATTTGTGTGCGTGTGTGTTTGCGCGTGTGCGTGTTTTTTAAAACATTGCTCATGTAAATAGCCTGAGCTGCTTGAGTTGCTGCCATGGCGATGAAATGATCTCTTTCTCTGTCCTGCACCCAAAGCTCCATCATCCCTGGATCCCTGGTTCCTTTCAGGGCTTTGTGTGTAACCAGAACCATTTTTTAAAAAAAAAAATCCCTGTTGTTGGCTGTTCATTGGCGAAAAAACGCGTTAAAAGATTTATGAGCGTCATGTCAGAGAAGTGTCTCCCTACAGACGTGAACATCAGGATGTGCTTGTCTATATCAGCCTTTTTTTTAATATTAGGAAGGATAACAGCGTGTGGATACACACAGGTCAGTGTGTGCGTGCGTGCGTGTGTGTGTGTGTGTGTGTGTGTGGACGTGAATGCATACCAAGATTCAGCCGTATTGGACTGAATGAGACCACGGGTCTGTCATCTTGTGTCATCTGATTCATTGGAATTCTGTCACTGAGTACATGGTGTATGTAGAACTGCTAGTGAGAACAGCAGATGCATGCTACGCACACACACACACACACACACACACACACACACACACA
>JAOTRJ010000029.1:8519623-8522416 GCA_028564905.1 Leptodoras praelongus | reverse complement strand
ATGGTGTGTGTGTGGTGTGATGTGTTGTGTGATGTGTGGTGTGATGTGTGGTGTGATGTGTGGTGTGATGTGTGGTGTGATGTGTGGTGTGGTGTGATGTGTGTATGGTGTGTGTATGGTGTGATGTGTGTATGGTGTGATGTGTGTATGGTGTGATGTGTGTATGGTGTGATGTGTAGTGTGTGATGTGTGTATGGTGTGATGTGTAGTGTGTGATGTGTGTATGGTGTGATGTGTAGTGTGTGATGTGTAGTGTGTGATATGTGTATGGTGTTGAACGACTCAGATTCTCTTGATTTGTGCGCGTGTGTAGTTCAGCTGGCTGTTCAAGAAAAGAGGAAAAGCTGTCGAAAGGTTCAAGTGAAGTGACTCAAGCAGCACCGGGCTGGATTTCAGCAGTCGGGAGCAGCAGTAGTGGTTTGAGCATGAAGGTGAGGCCAAGTGTGTGTGTGTGTGTGTGTGTGTGTGTGTGTGTGTGTGTGTGTGCGCCTCCTGCCTGAACCAGATTGAGATCAAAGCAGTTTTTGGAGGAACCCCACTACGCTCCGTTGCTATGACATCATGAAAACTCTGCATTGCTATTGGTTGCTCAGGAAAAAAAAAAAAAAAAAAAAAAAAAAAAAAAAAACTTAACATCTCTCTCTCTCTCTCGCTTTCTAGTTACGACACAGAGGCATGTGACTGAGAAATAATTCTCTCTCTGACACACATTTCAGTGTGTATATGAATCAACTTCATATGCATGTGTGTGTTAGATGTGTGTGTGTGTTTGAGAAGTGATGGATCAAGGGCACTTGTCTACATTTCCCTTCTCATCTCTCATCCTGCATCGCAGTGCGGAGAAGCATCCCACAGCGCAGCGTGTACACACACACACACACACACACACACACACACACACACACACACACACACACACACACACACACACGAGTGTGAGAGAGATAGAGAACCCGCAGTAGGAGACCCGACTGAGGGAACAGAGGCGATATTTCTGGGATCAAAAGATCAGCATGAGAATTGGAAAGTTTTAAATAAATAAATAAATAAATAAATAAAAAATAAGCCGCAAGCTCGACTGTGCTGACGGAGACCGCTTCTGCGCTTCACTGTAAATTGTCAAATCTTGGCACACTCAAAACTCAAGACAGAAGAATAAAGAGATCAAGTTAGCACAATGGGGTGAAGGGTTGGCGCGGTTGCCTTGGTAGCATGCAAAAAAAAAATGCCCCAGATTGACATCACAGGGGGAAATAAAAAGGATTAAAAAATAAAGAGGCTGTGTTTCATACTACAAATAATAACAGATAGTTTACCTGCAATTTAACTGCGACAGTAAATCTGAAATCTAATCTAAATCTGAACATTCCTGCATTTTTACTTTCGATCTTCCCATTTTTATATGGAATTTATTTGGTCAAGTTATTCTCCAGGGTTTTTTCTGAGTGCAGAAATCTAAATGTAAGCAGTAAAGTGCCATAAAAAAAGGTAACAGGTTCGGTTTTTACATGGCATTATGCTTTACTGGGTTTACTGGTCCGATACAAAGAAACCCCAAAGGTGCCTAGTAGAGTCATGTTCCTTATATAACAAGAAATCTACATCAAATGACAGACACAAGGCACGAGCTGTACGACAAAATGACCAGCTCACGTTATACGGAATGCTTTTCTACTGCACATGATATACACGCATCCTAATATAAAAGGTCGGTTAAACCACTTTAAAAATATATATATTTGGTGATACTTTTATTTAACATAGGATACCTATGTTTACATAAAATTGGCCCTTAGTGTGTGAATGCGAGTGTGAATGTGTGTGTGTGTGTATGAGCCCTACAATGGATTGGCGCCCTGTCTAGGGTTGATTCCTGCCCTTGCGCTCAGAGTTGCCGGCTGGGCACCAGGTCCCCCGTGACCCCGTAACTGGGAATAAGCGGTACAGATAATGACTGACTGACTGACCTATGTTTACATGCCACTGTGAAGCACATGATCACTTTAATCTGCCGATGTTTACAATCACTATTGCACTATATCTCACCTGTATATAATACCCACACCGTCATTGTAATAATTCTGTTTTAGTTAAATTTTGTCTAAATTTAGTTAAATACTTTTATATTTATTTAGTTTATTATTGTAAATATTTATAAGGCATTCTTGGCGAGGAGCAAAAAGAATTTCATTGTGCATGGAAACCTGTTTCCTACTGTACAAATGACAATAAACTCTTTGAATCTTGAATTTAACGCCTAGAAAAAAATCAATTAAGCAAATAAAATAATTTGTCATTTCAAATTGGAAAAAAAATATTATATTTTATATTATATTATATTAAATTATAGAATTATAAAAAAAATTAAGAATTATACATTTACTTTTAAAAAGCAAAGAAAGAATAAAAAAATAATTATTAAAGAAAACTATGAAATAAATTTTTTTTAAAGAATTTAAATAACAAAAATTATAAAAAAATCTATTATTAAAATATTTATTAATATTATATTCTTATTGTTGCCCCCACATATCTCTGAAAAGTGTGTTGTGCTGCAATGCTTCATATCGTTATACACTATGATGTGATCTGATCCGAGATGCTTTGAGACCACTTTGAATTTTCTTCCCCGTCACTAGCAGACAGTTTAAATGATTTACAGGATTAAATGCTGGTCCGTCTGAGGCAGTGGATGTAAACGGTCGAGGCGTAAAGCGATATACAGAGTGAGAGATCTCGTCCTTTGACCCTTTTGGCCTTTCCGCTTCTATTTGGCTTGCAAATCATCATCTC
>JAOTRJ010000029.1:8512123-8517123 GCA_028564905.1 Leptodoras praelongus | reverse complement strand
CACAACTACAGATTAGTGCGATCCCAAACGTCATTACTAATAACAATAATAAGCTTTATTTTATTTACATAGCACCTTTCATACATTTAAAACACAGAGTCAAGTGTTTAACAGTGTGATGTAGCAAAAAGATATAAGAATAAATAAAAATAATAATAAAAATAAGAATTAAAGAAAAAAATATATACCCAAAGAAAATAGTTAAATAAGTAAATATGAATAATGCAAGAAATAATAAGCAGTGCCAGGAAGAAGAAAAAAACATTAAAAAAATTATATAATAATAATAATAATAATAATAATAATAATAATAATAAACCTATAAAAGAAATAAAATAAAAACATTAATTATTTATTATTATTATTGTTGTTGTTTTTGCTAGTAATAATAATAATAAGAAGAAGAAGAAGAAGAAGAAGAAATTATATGATAAATGTTATAATAATAAATACATACATAAAAGGTATGTAAATATAATTATAGAATCATTAAAAGAATATAAATTTAAAAAATAATAATAATTAAAAAAAAAAAAAAGGGGTGCCAGGAGCTAAAAAAAAAAGTGCTCAAAGGTTCATATATCGAATTTATATTTTTTTATACAATATATTTTCCAGCATGATAAATAAATCTATATGACTGAAAAAAAAAAGAGTAATTTTATCATTATCATCATTATTAAGGTGTTCTTGGATTGTACAACATGATGATCTTGCCCTAAATCCAAATCCCCCCAAATACTTCAAGTCGAGGTAAGAAACCACGTTTAGAAGACAAATACCCATTAATAAACACTTTAATACAGATTACCAACCCCAAAAGACCAACCCTAAAGCCTGCAAATATGGACTCCTAACCCAAACTCTACTCGTATGCCTATCAGCTGCTCCCCTGCCGTTCTGTTTAAGCAGATCTTTATTTCAAAGCTCTTTAGAAGCATCCAATCAAATGCACAACATCACCCCCCCCCCTTCTTTTACCACAAACCCTGCTCCCTCCCCCGGTTCGGACTCAGACAGCAGGGGGGACGGCCTGGACTTTGTGTGAAAAAGCCTTCGCATGCATATGGAAGAGGGGGATGAGTGACAGCCATCAGTCACGGGGGTGGACAAACAGCGAATGGATGAAGCACAGCAGCTTCCCTACATGACTTGAACAACATTAACACTTTGATTTAAGCTAAAACCGCTGGAAAGTCACTCACCGCACTCGAGTCTACGTCGCTGTGCACGGCCACTGTCCTGATCCCCATCTTCTTACACGTTTTAATCACCTGAGGGCGGAAAAATGAGTTAAAGAAAAGGAATTGGGGAATAGCAGGATTTAGTTAAGATTTAATCAGAAAGAAGTGAAAACAGAGCGACTGTAACATCTGGGCCTGCTGCCTCTTGGGGGGAAAATGTACGAAGTCAGTAATACAGCATCAACTGAGCTACTGTTTCAATTTAATAAGCAAGAAACAAGCATATATATATATATATATATAAATATCATCAGATCTCTCCAGCTCACCTTGTGTATATATCTACCGATACCGATCAGCCATAACATTAAAACCACCTCCTTGTATCTACACTCTTTGTCCATGTTATCAGATCCACTGACCATACAGGTGCACTGTGTAGTTTTACAGATAGACACTGTAGTCCATCTGTTTTTCTGCAGATTTTGTTACCCCCTGTTCTTCAGTGGTCAGGACCACCACAGATAAGGTATTATTTGTGTGGTGGATGATTCTCAGCACTGTAGTGACACTGATGTGGTGGTGGTGTGTTAGTGTGTGTTGTACTGATACAAGTGGATCAGACACTGCAGTCCTGTCAGAGTTTCTAAACCCCTCAGTGTCCTGTACGCAGCATCCTGTGAGCACTGATGAATGATTAAAGGATGAGATGATTTAATACAAACTGTGCAGCATTAGACGAGCTCCAGTCTCTGACTTTACATCTGCAAGGTGGACCGACCAGGTAGGTGTGTCTAATAAAGTGGACAGTGAGCGGACACGGTGTTTAGAAACTCCAGCAGCACTGCAGTGTCTGATCCACTCACACCTTTAAGTGCCTGAGGAGCTCAACGACACACACTTTCCTTCGGATAATTCACACACAAACACACTCCACTTACCCTGCAGGCGATCTCTCCTCTGTTTGCGATGAGGATCTTATCAAAGGTCTGCAGGAAGAGAGCCAGGACACAGAGTCATTAGGACATTCGTTTTGACAACAAGCCATTTGCCTACACATCATGTGTGTGTGTGTGTGTGTGAGAAAAAGAGAGAGAGAGAGAGAGAGAGAGAGAGAGAGAGAGAGAGCACTTTCTCTTCTCCACACTGAATCTCAGTAATTATAGATCTGACCATCTGTAAAATGAAGGCGTTTGTAGTCCAAATCTTCTCTCTTTAACACTAATCAGAAAGGGAATATCCATCAAAGCCATACAGGATATCCGTCCATCCATCCATCCATCCATCTGCCTATCAAAACATCACTCCATCCATATCCAAAAACAGCAATGCATCTGTCTATCCATCCAGCCTATCCATTCTACCATTCCATTCATCCATCCCTCTCTCCATCTGTCTATCTGTCAATCCATACCCATCCATCCATTTCACATCAATCCATCCATCTGGCAATTAAACCTTTTTTATTTATACATCCCCCCAACTTTTAACCCATTCATTCATACATCCAACACTCAAATCCATCCACTCATCCAACTAACATCATTCCATCCATCCACACAGACTACATATTCATCTAGCTATAAAATCCATTCATCTACCCAACCATCAATCTATCCATCCGTCCGTCCGTCTCGTCTACCAGTCCATCAACCTGCCCAATTTATGCATCTATCCATCCATCACCTCGACATTCAAATCTTTTAAACTCTTTTCATACATTCTTCCATCCACCATCTATCCAACTAATCTATGTATCTATCCATCCATCTATCTAACCGTCTATCCATCCGGTCAGCCATCTATTAATCCGTTCATGTATCCAGATTTAATCTACAACCTTTCCATTTCATTAGTCTATCTGTCAATTTATCCGTCCATCTATCCATCCAGCCATCCATGTACACATTCATATATCCATCTATGCATCCATTTATCTCTCCATTCACCTATGGTTAACTATACTATACACCCCTCTATCTTATCTATGCATCTGTTTAGGTGTTCATGAATTGGTTAATATTGATATCCAACCAGTAATCATTCTAACTATTAAAATCAGTAGATGTGTATTTGTACACCTTTCCTGGCATCCGTCTATCTCTATAGCAACACAGTTTAGGCTTATTTACAAATTCAGGCCACTTAGTAAAGCCCACTAATCTGAGCCGTATGCTGTAACCTCCTGAGTAAACACACCACACACACACACACACACACACACACACACACACAGTGAGCAGAAATGTGTGTTGCATTCCTAAGTCTATACCAAACATATCATCCCCTTCTCCTTCTTCTTTTCTCTCTCTCTGCCTCTGGGCACTGGCTGTTTGAAGAAGGCAGATCAAAGCACTAAGATGCTGCCATGTTTGTACAGGAGACTGGGCAGCTGGAGATCATCTCGAAAAAGAACCCGTGCCACGAGGGCGTGCTGGGATGATCTCGACTCATTCATACAGGTTTAAAACCGATCCTGAGACTCTACAGCAGGAGTGCTGAAGCTCACCTTCTCACCGGGGTCATACACGGTAGAGTAGCGGGCATGGCGGCTTACGAGCCAGAACGTGGGCCGCAGAGAGACGTGCTGAAACCGACAGTAAAACGTTATTTTAATCCGTCATCACAGCAATAAGTGTAACACAGGAAACCACAGTAAAGCCTTTTACAGATTTGCTTTATTCCATTACCGGTCAGCCAAGGCTAACAAGGCTAAACGGTGATGTAATATCAACTAGGCTTACGTATTAACATCATGAAACATTCCTATCATCAAGTGTCACTTTAACAGGCAAATGATTGGATTGAAAATCCATTCAGCTTTTGTCCTAATTCCCTGTGTTGTATATACAAAACCCCAGAGCGTACAGATTAGTTAGAAATACTGATTACGCCGTAATATGTCAATGTGATAACTCACTTTATCGCACGACTTTGTTGAATACTCTATTCTGATTGGTCAGTTATGGCATTCTGTTCTAAAAGGCCTTTGGTACGAGCACAGCTCTGATCATAGACACACATATATTCACAACACCCTGTGCCGAAAAAGCGGGATAGTGTACGGCGAGCGGGACGTTAACCTCGACGCGGACGTGCAGGAAGCACAGTGCTGTTGAATTCTCAGCATCTTATTGGTCAGAAGAAACTCTGACAGTAGTGCTGGCTGCAATCCAAAACACAGGTTCATATTAATGTTATTATATAAATAAATGTATAAATGATACATCAATTGACTGGCTGTTTAGTTATTTGTGAACATCTTATCTTTAATTGTCTGTTCAATTATTAAAGCGTCCATATTGTTCATGTATCCCCTGATCTCCTTAAAATGTTTCTCATGGATGTAAGGACATTTATCATAACCAGATATAAACAGATAAAAAAGCATAAGCTGTGTATTTGTATTGCTGTAGTACAAAAGGAATGGTGTGAGCTGACCTGTATCACAACACCCCATTATACTCCTATTATTATTATTATTATTATTATTATTAAGTACACCCTGTTGTGTTTTATTCCTTATACATTGCTCATTCAACATCTAATACTCTTATAAGGTGTGACACCAAAATGTGTCTCAGATGAATGAAAGAATTAAGTAACTATTAACTATTGGCAGAGGCTGGTATTCCTAATAAACACTGATGCTGCATAAGAACTGTAATGAATAACAGAGTAAGCAAGAGAATTAAAATTTATATGGTGTGTAAATAAAACTGCTTATATATATATATATATATATATATATATATACACACAGTACAAGCCAAAAGTTTGGACACACCTTCTCATTCAATGCGTTTTCTTTATTTT
>JAOTRJ010000029.1:8357464-8367530 GCA_028564905.1 Leptodoras praelongus | reverse complement strand
TGTGTGCATTGCAATATTTGGAGCAAAACTGTGCTCTTACCCTCTAATTGAACCTTCACACTCTGCTCTTACTGGTGACTTGATTTGTGACTTGATGTATTCAATCTAGAAGCAGGAGTGTGAATTTAGAGTCTGTCAGGGTCTAAGTGTTTCAAAAAATGTCTTTGTAATGTCTGTGAAAGCTATCAAACAACAAATGAACAAATGTGTTATTGGTAAGCTGAATTACATGTCCATCAGAAAACAGGAAAATTCCATGCCACTTACAATTACATCAGTGATTTCCATCTGGGAAAGTCCTCACCAATGTTTATCCGCCGTCACCTGTTCTGAAATGTTTAGCTTCAGGTTTTCTGGATGATGAGGATTCACATTCCCTTGCCTTTTCTTCTGCTAATAATAGCTATTATCCAAACAGAGGGTTCTCAAACCTGTTACCCAGCACTAGCAAAACCATCATTCTGGGCTACTGTAGAGAAACATGGCGGCGCAACATGCCGATCTCTGCTCCCGTTCTAAGCTAATGAAAATGAAAGGATTTGTATTTACAGGTTATTATACACTAATAAAAACAAGATTATGAATGCATTATTCAAATTACAAACACTATATTCCACTGCTAACAGATCACCCTACATCCTATACAGTACGCCTGTAAGAAAACGCAAGTACGTGAAAACAAAACAATCTGAGCAAAATTAAGTTCAGTGGAATGTAGTCGTATAGCTCTACTGCTTTTCACACAATCACCTTTAAACATGGTGAGAAAATAAAAACCGGTAACTGGAACAAAATATCATCTTTTTCATGTATCATGTTGTGAGGATTTCCACTGTGAGCACATCACAGAGATATCATAGGATCATTTATTCCCAGGTTAAAATCGGGACATATAATCACCAGGAATCAGCTTCTAAATCTGATTATCCTGTCGTGCCGCTCAGCCGTAACACTATGGAGTCCTGATTTCGAGTAGCCACACAGTGGCACGTACACACTCTCTGCGCCACACATACGCTCATGTCAGTGCTCTGGATTCAATTAAACATCATGAACACAAATCCACCATGAGCTTTAGGATTCTCCATGGCCTTAGTCCAGTCACAGACACACACACACACATGCTGGGAATTACAGTGAGCCATGCACATGGAATTTTCCCACGGTGACACCAAATATGGAGACCAGCCCCCCTCTTTCTTTCTTTTTTTCCCACCATTTCTCTTTCCATACATTTATCTCTCTTTCTCTCCTTCCCTCTCCCATGGTGCAGTATTATAACCCTGCCAACTAACCCAGAATAAGATTTAACTGGTGAATGCATACAGAGAAATTATTCTCTTCTATGTAATCAAATCAGCAGGCTACTGTGTGAGAATGACAGCAGATCAGTAAGGAAAATATGCCGTTACATTTAGCTAAGGATGGGCAATACAGACAAAATGATATGTGCTATATACGTATATTTTTTCCAATTAAAAATTCTGTGTGACGGTATGGTAATGTATCTCACAAAAGTTTCTAAAATTGATCAGTTTTAATCCAACTTTCAAATCTGATCATTGTGACCACGGCAGCAGTACTTGTGGTCAGATAGTGCTTGTTTCTGTGTCTTCTTCTTCTGCTTTCCCCTCACCAACAATATTTCGGTCATGATACTACACATTTGGACTTCACAAACTGACTTGACACTTGGTATATTTGAAGCCCTATACGCCTGGCACGGAATATAAGGTTTGTGTCCCTAGGTGTGCGTTTTCCTTCATGCTAGAGGCAATAACTTGAAAAGATTATGAACTTTGTATGGCAAGTTGTCCTCTAGCTCATTACAGTTCATATCTGGAGTGGTGCCACCTAGAGTCATGTTCAAAATTCACTATCCAATAACTTGTGATCTAAATGTTCAAACTTCATGAAATTTCACACCCTGAAACATCACCAGATTCTTTAGATGCCCACCAAATTTCATCTATAGGGGGCGCTGCAACTGACACATTTCTATATCTTGGGAACTGCTTAAGCAAACATTTTGCAATTCGTATACTTATTTCACTTTATTCAATTTATGTGGCGTTCATATTCTGCACCGTGATGCTCCATTATACCAGATGTATGCTATGTTGTTTTTTTTTCTAATTTGATTACCATTTGAGTAACTATGCTTTTGAAAATGTTCTTCACTATCTAGAGTGGTAGCTTATTTCCTTCAGCTGCTCCCATTCCTTGGGGAAGCCACAGCGGATCATGTCTGCATCTTGGTCTGGCATAGTTTTTATGCTAGATACTCTTCCTGACGCAACCCTTCCCCTTAAGCGGGGTGTTAGAACGGAGCTGAGCAGTGGGTTGAGGGCCTTCCGAAGCACAACCCAGAGTCCTAACCTACTGGGATACCACCAGGCTGCCCCCAGAGTGGTAGCTAATTGTGAAAAATGATAATCCACAACCAAGCATCTAACAAAAAATATGACAAGGAACATTTATCATTTACTGTTAAAGGAAGTGATGGCCCCAAATCAAGACTATGCAAGATGATAGGGAAAGGGGCTTCCAGGCAGTGTATGTTAAAACTGGAGAATTCAAACTGCCTGCGCAAACCAAGCCAAATTATCGGCTCTTCTGCCATTTTACTCAGGAAAAAACCCATAGCAGGGTACGCCAGTGTTAAATTGCAGTGCTCCTACTTGAAGGTAGACAGGCAATATAATAAAATCATAATAAGGATCATTGGATATCGTGACATTATGGTGTAGCAAAAATAATATTATGTTAAATGAGCCTAGCCTAACTGGAAGTAACTGGTCTATTTTGCATTCAAATATGCCCAACAATGGGGAAACACACCGACAACAACCACTTCTGCATAGAAGTCTCCATGTGTGTCACATTTATACTGCTGAATACTTTGTTGGACAGTACATTTTAATATGAAATGTGATATGATATAAATACAAGCTAAACACTCTCCATCACTGTGACCATTGTGTATCATGGACCAGTCAGCGGCCACAGAGATCCACCGTGTGCCAGCGCTGAGACTCATCCACGTACAGGCCGTAGAGTTTCCGTCTGGCACGTGGGTGTGTAATTTAGAGTAACACCACTATACAGAAGCCTTCTCTCTTGTCCGGGGATTAACAGATGTGTAACCGAGAAGGTCACGTTACTTATGAGTGAGTGTTCCTCTTTCCTTCCTCGTTAATGACACACCTCTGTGAACATCAAACACAACCGAATGGAACCGAACTCCTTTTTTATGGCTATGATGTGGACTGTGACCAAGCATGACTCATGACCTGATTCAGCTGCCCTGTTCAAAGCTCATTTCATAGAAACAGCTCAATGCTTGGTGTGTGTTATGAGTTTGTGTTTTGCCACAGAAAAAAAAAATGCTACCAGAGAACAGGTCAGTGCGTGCATTTCTGGGACAGCGCTAGCGCAGTAACCCTGATCTAAAGTGGCCTTGTCATCATCCACCCTGGTCCACCACATAACAGACCTCAGATCAGCGTTAGAGAACGGTGCAGTCCTCCATTGCTCCATTACTGCTTTTGCTCAGTGCATTGTGAGGGCACATGGGCAGTGACGGAAAAGTCAACACTAAACAGAGAGACCTTCAACCAGCTCCAGTCATGTGGCCCATGTGCCAAGAACTCCACACCCAGCCCCGAGACTCACCACGCACATGCACGCATTTCTTCCTCAATGCATTATTGTCATGTCCTGATCATATTTATGATATCTTGTGGGTTTTTAGCAAACTCAATATTATGACTGTAGACATTTTGAAGAGGAACTACAGAAAATATTGTGAAAAATGTAACAAAAACTTTATATTAAGTTTTATCTTTTAATTTTTATATAAAGCTGAGGGTTGGCCTGGGAGGGCTGGCTTATGGAGACAAAAAGACATTATGTGATCTACCTGACATCACCTAAAGTCAGGCATTATTTAAGAGATTTAACGGTCCAATAGAGGTGAGACGTTACTTGTATACTAAAAATGAGAAACTGGAAAAGAAACAGTGCAGAGTTTTAAATCTTCTTTTGACAACAAAGGACAACGGCTGTGTTTCTTTTTTAAATAGAACTTCTGACGTGATTTGCACACTCCTTAAAGCTGCATATTTATTTCATTTTTTTTGTTGTTTTCCTAGTTTTGTTCCCCATTTTCCTGAAGGCAGTGTGAAAGCCGGTGTAATACAACAAACATTACGGTTCAATTGATTCATACTCAATTATAAGCCTATGCAGGTCAGGCTTTTTTATTCACAAACGTTAAATTTACACTGACTGGGACGTTGGTGCCTGGAGCTTCATTTTTGTGCTACCTGTATTGGACTGTCAGATTTTGTTTTTTTAAAAGAATGTTAGACAAAATAAGGTTAGTGTATGCAAAGCAGTACTGCTTATAACGTACACGTAATGCAATTTGAACCTCTTTGCAACGATGAGGTGCCATGCATTTAAACACATACAGAGCAAAAATAAAGACGTGAAAGACACAACACCACCTGTACTAAAGAACAGCTAAAGACTTTCCACCAGTTCTCTCATTCTGTCTGTACTGGAGGTGTGATTATGACCAAAATACACACATCTATATAGCATCCACTGGCAAATAAATGTTAAGGAGAGACTTTCTGTTTTTGACGCCCCCTCAACGGTGATTACATCAGGTCAGCGAGAAGACGGTGAGGGAGAAGGTGTTTAAACATGGGGATGTGGTCAAACAAGGGAGTTGGTATTTAATGTTAATCATAATCATTACCCCTGCTTATCCCTGACTAGTCTGAGTTTAAGAAGATAGCTTAATGACATGTATGTGTACTCTTCCAAAGCATGTTATATTGAACAAATCTGAATATTGAGAACATTTAAAAACGTGGACAAATAATAAAATAAGTCCATAACTTGGACTCCACGAGCTAAATACCACACTAAATACCACGAGGGTAATTAGCTTTTATGTTTTACTGAGTGTCTTGGAGAATCTGCCACAGCTCTTCTGGAGTCTTTGAATGTCACACTTACTTCTTTTTTTTTTTGCATGCAAACCCCAGCAGCCTTCGTTATGCTTTTTTGTCAAAAAAGTGTTGTTGGAAACTTTTTTGTACTTACTCAATAACGCAGAACCCCATCAATAACCAATGTCGTACCTGAAAACAGTAGAGCACCCGAGACATTTTCACCTTTGAGATATTTTCAATATTTATTAACACTCAACTGTCAGTGCTGGTGCTGATACCATCATACTAATAGTCCAGACTTACAGTTTATCGATGTGTATCATACCAAGACAAGTTCTTAACTTTTACAACCTGCCAAATGTATTTACTATATGGACAACATAACTGTTATATGTTCGTCAACTCTCAGACTCTGAGTATTTTCCACTGTTTAACATATATTAGCGGTTTCTCCAGCCAAGCCTGTAAGCTCCTGAAAAACACTGATTTTAATATGTTCCACTTCATAAAATAGCAAGGAAGTATGTTCTTGGTTGTGGTGAAACTGATGAGCTGGTTTAAGTCAGAGGATTAATCATTTCCAGACACACAGACACACAAACTGTTCCAACTACATTTCAAATTCAGCAAGTTTTAGAGTCCCTGTATTGTATTAAAGCTAAAGAAAAATAAACTTCACCTCCATGTTCTTATAAGCAGTTTATGAATAAGGCCAGAACAATTGTTACTTATTTTAGCAGGAATATTCCTCTTCGTGTCTGGGATCTTTTCACACTGCTAATAGAAACTCTGCATTAAAATAATTTGAGCGTTGAGATGAATCTGTCTGAGAAAACAAAAAAAAAATCAAACAAACTAATGCCTGCTAGCCATCCAGAAGCATAATGTAAATTAAATCAGCTAATCTTGTGTGGTTTGCTTTTAAAAGACTCTTACAGAAAAGCTACTGAATATAAACAGTCATTTCAAAAACTCTAACAAGAGCTAATGTGACAGAACTTCTGTGAGGATTTTTAAGTCCATAACTTTCAATGCTAAAGCTAGCCAGCTAGCATTAGAGTAACTGACAGGATTTTGGGTCATAAACTGTAATAATTATCATTGTGAATATGGCTAACCTGACAGGATTACTGAGAGGATTTTGAATCATAAATATACATTACAGTTAATGTATATCTGCTCAATCTAGGTACCTGCTGAAGAAAAACATGATTCATTAATACATTATTTTGTTAATTTGTTTCCACCAAGTAATTGGTGAATTGGCTTGGGAATTGGCTTTAAAAGGTTTCCATTAGGGATTTTTTTTTACTACTATGTGACTACAAAACCCATTAATCTACCATTACAGTACATCAGAAACCCATTAGTTACCACAAAAATGGTGCCTAATGTTTTTTTCCTCAACATAGTAGCCACGATGAGCTAACTTGACAAGACTTCTGAGATCATTTTTAACTTATTAACTTGTATTCAAGTGTATAACTTCCACTGCTAAAACGATTTCTAGATGCTTTTTAAATTACATTCAGTAAAGTATAATTTACACTGTTATGGCTATACTTTAGATAGCTAACAAACATTAGCTAACCTGACAGGAATTTTATATAATATTTATTAACATTTATTATTTCTCTAGCTAAAACTAGCTAGTTAACTAGCTAGACATGCTTTTTGAGATGCCAAGTTATATTCATAACATTTTATGTATACATTTTAACTGCTGTTGTTAGCCAGTTAGCTAATGAGATAACTACACGGGATTACTCAAGTCAGTTAAATAAACAGAAAACTGATTCGTGTAAACGCTCATAATCATATCATGAATCTCGTCTGATTCTAGCATGTCTGTGGCAATTTTCCTGATTATCACATAACTGTTTGGTACATTATCTTATCAACTAACTACACCTAGAAGTGTGAGTTTACCAGGCCCACAGACATCACTAGCAATGTGAGATCGAATACAATACTATCTATAACAAGCTTACGCTTAAATAATTTCCCACCACAGATCTCACGGGATATATATCACTTTCACTGGAGATGGAATGTAAACAAGAGGCCATGTGGGGAATGAAAACAGAGATAAACTATGAAGAAACAGATAAGCAATAAAACAGCAGAGGAAACAATGTGGAGGAAGATAAACTGCTTAGTACAGCAAAACCACAGGTCATGCAGGGAAAGTAAAGAGATAAATGTAGACTGGATACAGTGGAGTCAACATCTCAACATGGATCTGATGTAATCAGTTTCGTTTAGTGCTGCATATTACCTGGAAATATGGAAAGGAAAACGCTTGAAATCAGATATACTTCAGTTTTCAAAACCCTGTTTCTCTGTCGTATCCAAATTCAGTGTGACCCTCCATGACATTCAACGACGTCGATAGTCCATCATTTTCTTTCCCATAATTATTGGTTGCAAGAAATGGATTCAAAACAAACTTGCAGCACATCATTTTAAAGTGCTTTAGAGTGGAAAAGAAACAAAAATAAACATGCTAAAATGATGTAGCTTTAATCACTTAAAGGAGAAAAAAACAGATTTTATGGAATTTTGCATGTTTAGTTACATAATACAATGATTCAGTGGCACTGGATATCAGGCAAGATTACGTTGTTAGATCACAAAAGCCTAACAGACAATGAAATGTTTAAAGCACATAATAAATAACTATGAAAGGAAATGGCAGATGCCCCATAACAGACGCAATCATTAACCCAGGTTACCGTTTAACCCAGTTACGATTGTAGTAGTAAAACAGTTCATTTATTGATTCATTTCAAAACACTCGGATTCTTACACGTGTACATAACTGAACTTTTAAACATTTTGCATGATGTGATGTCCTACGTTAATAGCACACGTACTGTATGTAGCGTAGAGAAGAAACACACTTCTATAAACATTGCACTGGTTTAAAGTATTTGATGGGGGTGGAGCACTGTGTCCTGTTGTGGTAAACAAATGTTATAGCCACAAAAGACTCCTATGGTCCTATGGTCTTAAGCTGCCTAGGATACGTGATTCACATTGCAATCATTGCAATATGGGCAGGGGTGGCTCAGTGGTTAAGGTGTTGGGTTACTGACTAGAAGGTTGGGGGTTCGAGCCCCACCTCCACCAAGCTGCCACTGTTGGGCCCCTGAGCAAGGCCCTCAACTGCTCAGCAAGGCCCTCAGCTGTATAAATGAGATAAATGTAAGTCACTCTGGATAAGGGTGTCTGCCAAATGCTGTAAATGAAATCGGCATACCAAGATGTTTTAATAGACTGGGACAGATTTTAACAGGGTCACTCTCATGCCTATGCATATTATGTATATGAGCACTGAGCACTGCGCAGAACATGTGCACATCCTTTATCCAGGGTCTAAGATCTCTTCAGTATAGATGTGCTTAAGTGTTTTGGCAAAAATCCAGTTGCACACTAGATGCATAGTGTTTTCATATCAAAATGTTTTTAATATGATTTCAAGGCAAATGGTTAAAGAAAAATCACATGCTGCTTGAAATACTTTCTAATTGTTAAACAAGCTTTCAGAGAAACTGCAGGAGCGAGCTCTCTAGGGTGATTTAAGGTTTCTGTGTACTTGCATGCCCAAGTGTGCACTTGAACCCACTCTCAGCAAACTCAGAAATTTTAAGGACACTCGGTAAGGAGTGGTCTGCATTTTACTCAGCTACTTGCATGAGAACATGTTGAGCTCCAGGAGGCGAAGGAAGGAACCTCTGTAATGGCTATTCCAGCTGGCTGGAAAAAAGCCTGTCGTCATGGTGAGATCAGTGGGGTCATTGGGGGTAAAACAAGGCTCAGGACAAGAGACAGAGAGCCACTGCAATATATCTTTCCGGAACTAAAATAAATAAACCGCTTTCACTGTTTTTCTTTAGACCAGAGATCAGTTTCACCATGTTGGATCCTCCAGGTGAATGCAACACAACTTCCTTCATTGGTGATGAACGTTTGGTCTCTTGAGCCTCATTTTACAGGCATAAATCAGGTAGCATATGTGGAACAGATTTTACAAACATGCTGTGCCATATCTGTTTTTATTAGAATATGAAAGCCAAAGACAGCAATAGGGTTCATGATTCATCATTGTAAAGATCTACACAAGGGGTACAGTAAATTCTAAATACTTGGTTTGGTTTCACTGAAATACTTTTCCTGGCTCTGCATCCAGACCACGGTCCACCAATGGATGACCTCTGATCTACACCGTAGCATTGTGTAGCCCTGCTTAGTGTCAAGTTCTTAAAGTCTCTGCTAAGTTGAGAGCTTCTACTAAGCCAGTTATACATCACTGTCTTTATAGTAGCTGCTGATGCCCAAGCATCTCTTTAGAGACCGAATCTCAGCAACTTAACTTGATGCGAGTCTGAGAAATATCAAGACATCTAATCACTGTTTAATACAGAATGCAGTTATACAGAATACAGAATACAGACCATGTTGTTCAAGAAAATCCACACATGATTCCTTACAGAGCACTTAGGAGTTTTGTTTTGTCTGAGAGATTCCTACAACGCTTGCTTGAATTCTCTCACTGTCATTCCTCTTAATCCTATTGGAAATAGAACTGGAAACTTGAGAAAGAACAACCTTTCTTTCTGTAGCTACTTGGCTGCCTGTGAAAGAATGGGTTTATATGTCTGTTTATATGTCTCTCGGAGTAAAACTACCGATTTCTCAGTCTACTGGTGGACTTGCTAGTTCCAGAAGAGTCTTACCACTTGGAACAGAATTGTTCAAAACCATTGACGCCCATAATGCTGCTAATTTTTTTTTTTTTTTATCATAACGAAAACTTCAAAAACTACAACTGCATTCTGCTTGAATGGTTTTAGTCCACTTATACTCACCACTTAGGCTGTGTTTATACTTGTAGTTCAATTCCCATGGTCTGGACCAAACAGGAAATTAATACAATGCTACATTTTAGCCCTGGTTTGCTTAGCGTTCGTACTAGCAAACTTACAGTTAAAAAAAAGTGACATATGACACCCATATGAAATACAATACAGGCCAAAAGTTTGGACACACCTTCTCATTCAATGCGTTTTCTTTATTTTCATGACTATTTACATTGT
>JAOTRJ010000029.1:8347207-8357364 GCA_028564905.1 Leptodoras praelongus | reverse complement strand
AATGTAAATAGTCATGAAAATAAAGAAAATGCATTGAATGAGAAGGTGTGTCCAAACTTTTGGCCTGTACTGTATATCTTGCGAGACAGTTATCAGAACAATGCATCACGCTGAGCTTAATGCACTTACCAGGGGTTGTGTATTCCCAGTGGTATTTTCACCAACTGGAAACACAGCAACAGGTGGTAAAAATGGATAAAGGAGTCAAAACAGCGCCAGAAATTTCCCTGCTGTGTATACCAAAAAAGGTAAGCTGCAATGCACTCTTTGGTTTGTATTGTCTTCATACTTCAAACAAACCGCAGCAGAATTGTCACCAGAAACCCACCTGCTCAGGGGGTCTCTATGGGACATTCCATAGAGAAAAAAATCTGAGGGACATTCTTTGCTGCCATTAAAGACAGCATCAGCAAAACACGCCTGAGGAAAAATCTTTTGAAGAATGGTGTTCATCTCTCCAGTACTGTCCCAGCAACACATTGAAGATGTTCTGGTACCTTCTGGTCACCCATATGTCTCATGACTATCCTCAAAGCAAAAATGTTTATCATATTCTACATGTTCACCCCATGTCTGTAGGTTTCCACCATGCTCTCTTGGTTCCTGGTTTTCCTCTCAAAAACATTCCAGCTGATGGACTGGCTATGCTAAACTGCCCCTAGGTGAGAATGTGCGTGAACGTTGTGCCCTAGCACCCCATCCAGGGTGTATTCCCAAGCCAAAACTGACACGTTTAAAGAAATCTATAAATAAAAGAAGAAATTAAGTAGCAGCTAGAGGACTACTGGCTGCTACTTCAAACCATATACTCCAATACTTAATAGTATGTCATTAATACTATGCAAACTTTTATACATATTTAGCATGCTCTTTTGGTAGACTTTTTGGAATGCTGTTTAGTACAGTAGCATGTGATTAGGGAGCCTAAGGTCATCAAACTGTTCACTGAACCTGGGAGTTGAGGAAATTCAGTACAGACTGCCTCTACAGGACTGTCAGTAAACAGGCTGAAAGTGTCCAAAGGCAAATAATGTCCTAACTCCATGACCTTGTCTGAGTTCAAGCAGTGCTCTGCTGCCCTAACTCAGGGTGTCCAATCTCAGGGGCTCCTGCTTAGCTGGAACAAACCATAGGAACCCATAAATCTAACTGTTTTTTTTCTTTGAGGACAAGCACTAATCCTAAAGTAGCACTCCTAAATAACACTTGATAAATATGAATATGGGTCACTGTGGAAAACCTGCTGGGTTTGAATTCATCCTAGACTACACACGGGGCTCATGTAGATAAAGACACATACAATGAAACAACAAGGACATAGCAAGCGCTATTTTTGTCATTTTCATGGACTAGACAAGAAGACCATGGATCAATGGATGAACAATGGATCATTTCTCAGCCTGGCTGGAATTCAAAACCTGTTCCAAAAAGGGTATTATTTTAACACATATTTGAGTCTACCGTGTGGAACAACACACAAGGCAGCATCTTTTACACTATGACATAACAAGCCCCTGCTTTGGGTTAACCTAAGACCTGCACAAATATAAAGTGTTCTGGGAAAACTGCTTCCTGTCACATGACTGCAGTGTTGTTGTCGATTGGCCCTAAAGTACGAGAGGGTAACAAACTCCAGCCACCTGTTGTTGACCACAGGCTGTTGTTAATAAGAGCCACGAGGTGGAACACAGCACCTGCCATAGCATGTGTCGTCATAAATACCCAAATAAGTAGATAAAACACTTCCCTGATCTGATTTGAGTACCTGCTTTTGTTCATTAGAAATGCTATGCTGGTCCAAACAATAAGTAAGAGCAGTAATGTGGGAATAGTTTAAGATAAAGTTGATTCAGTGCTCATGAATGGTGCAATACAAAACGTAGCCTGTACAATAATAAATCTGAACAATCCTGCCATGTTATTGTAGTTCCCCATTGTAGATAACTCCCACAATTGAATAGGACAACAATAATTACTTTACTTGTCTTACAGATAGATTAGGGCTATCTCTACTGTGCATGCTCTCATTCCTGGTCCTTCTCATCTCCCCTTTCACTTTTGCTGAGTTTGTAGTAAGTAGCTGTTTTGGAAATGATTCACAGGAGAGTTCTGGCATCCAAGGCCATCGATGAAAAGCAAAGAGAACTATGATTGTAGGGGTGGAAACCATTTCTAGGCCAACCACAGCTAACACAGTAGCAATCTAAATGCCATGAGACACCAGCCAACATCAAAAGAAACAGCGCCAATAAAGATCTCATATAAGGAATAAAGTACCAGCGCTCATTGGATCACAAAGCACAGGTGTACGTTATTTGTGTGATACAACGAGGTAGCAATGATCTATATCCACAGAGAACCATTTAACATGAATCATGAATCAACTAGTGCCACCAGGGTGTTCCTGCAAAAGCTGTAGGGAGCAAATAAGCTTCAGACTCTCAGATACATCCAAAGCCTGACACTTGCCAACACCCCACTGCCCACCTGCTTCCAGTGATTAACGTTTGAGTGTCCAAGGATGTCCTCTCTTGTTTCACCCTGCCTGATGACTGTCGTCCATGTTGGCCTAGAGGTCTCTTTGAAACACCACCACCCCCCACATCTCAGACCCTCAGGAGGGCTTTCGTAAGACGACACCACCTCAGAGTCCAGTCTTTTGTGTGGGATCCCTCCAGCCTGTATGTGTCAAGCATGCCAGATCAAAGCACCAAAGTCCCCTTTTAGTCCTCAGCCATTACATACAGTCAAGCTCATTAGATTAAAGTGAAAAAGAGCTAGAAAGAAAGAGGAATCACTTCAAGCAGGTCGAAGCGCATAATGTACAGTACGACCCCAGAGGCGTGGATCTAATGGACTGAGGGTGACCTTGGACACATGCATTCACCAAGCACACAACCAAAGCTTTCTTCTTATCTTCCCCTCAGGGAGCATTAGTAAGTCCTAAGGCAGCTGATTTTCTCATCAGATATGCTGGTGCCAGGCTGCAGGACTTCCCCAACATCTTATAACCACAAACGGGACTCTCAGCTTCCAGATGTCCACAGTGTATGGTAAAACTATCAAGAACATCATCAATGGGAGAATTCAAAAAGGAGATTACATCATAGATTTTGGCTGAAGATCCAATCTGACCATGCATACCCACCATGTTGACCAACACATACATGACATCGACATCAACTACCTGACGTGGCAGGTGACAAGATTCTCATATTCATGTTTGGTGTCTGCAGTGATCAAGGAGCATTTTATCCTACATGCAACATATAAAGGACTACAATGACTCTGCACCTTCGATTAAGGTCGTGCTACAAAGTTAGGAAAGAGAGCTGTCTGAAGTACATTTGAATTGGTCACGTCATGCAGGAAGTAGCACACTCCCACCAAGACCCCACGCCAAACCCGGGCTCCAGCAGACAACTGTCAATAAGACTGAGAGAGTATTCAGAGCAAGAGACTAGCCTGCCCTTGTCTCGTCTCTGTCCGGCTCTGGTCAAGACTCAGCGGGTATTTCCTGAGGAGGAAAACTACATGCTGTCGCCTTTTCCGCTCAGCTCGGTGTGGGTGTCAGCAGCAGAGTATGATGGAAAGGAGGGGTCTCAGAAGCAGAAACGGTCTCCATTTCCTCCCCATCTCACACTCATGCAGGATACAGAGTGTAATCCAGCCTCTGGTTACATCGGACAGCTCTGTCATTGAAACACTTAACGCTGCACGAGATCCTGATGACATGACTGGCTTCACCTCGTGTAACCTCTTTTCTGAGGCACACATGGGTAAACAGCGCACCTCACGCTTGTGTTTGCTTTCAGTCAAGACACTCTGGCGCAGGCGGTGAACAAACAACACGGTCTTGTATGTATTCTGTGGCAGACTGCGGTGTGATGGTAATGGACAGAATACCGGTCCATTACCGCTGTGGTATAAAGCGGTCCACCAGGGTGGCCTGGGAAACGAGAAATTAAGTCAGGTCTTCCTGCAAAATGCAAGTTCATAGGCAGGAAGGAAAAAGCTTATGCATCAACTTGTTATCTCTCAGCTAGCAGGGCAAAAAGTAAAGGAAACAAAGGTAAGCAGTGAAAATGCACTTATCTCCTCGGTCTTCGCTGAGGGTTGATTAGAGTTTTGCATGCATCATATGCAAACAAAATGACACCGTTTGGCAACATGAAGAGAAACTACCGACTTAAGAGTTCTCTCTTTTTTGCATTGCAAATTACAAATGATGGAATCCAACTACTTGGCAGGTCTATGCTGGTCATTATGGTAATGATACAGTTGTTTGTACATGGCGTAATGCAGAGATAGAGAAGGTGAGTTCATTAGATTTTGAGGTGGATTCTTATTTTTTTTAATATCCCAAATAGTCCAGTTGCATTTCTGAACATTGTTAAGAAGGAGAACAGCGGCGAGAACGAAAAAATGATGGAGATGGTCACATTGTGGGTTTTTTTTGCCATATCTTTAAGTAGTGTTGTGTAAGAAACAACAAAAGATGCTTTTCATTTGTTTTGGCAACGTGAATCAAACCAATTAAAAAAATTTCAGCTCGGAGCTGTTTACTATTATACTCTACAAAACAGCCAATCATGGAACTGAAATATTTAAGACGGAAAATGACAACGCAATTCCTTCCACCGTCTTGGAATTGTGACATCAGAAGGTGAAAACGACATTTTCACTTTTCCATTTGCACTTTGAAGCTCAAAAAGACGCACTCACAAACCCGGTTTCGTTATGGATGGAAAGACAAACATACTTAAAGATGCGTTTCCAAATATACCTGTACTGGCATAGCACTTAGTTTAAGACCAAAAATAAGGGGAGTTGTCTGACAGCCCAGATGAATGCAAATCAGTTCACCAAGAATTTGAATCTCTTTAAAAGAAAGCTATATATTCTGTGTCCTGGCATTATTCCCCAAACGTTGGACTGGTCTCGGATTCGGATGAGAGTTATTTTTCCATCTGATCCAACTTTTACGCCAGAAGCACATGCACTGCCCTGACTGACTCGACACAGATCCTGAATGTAAATACAGACCCTGAGTAATGTCTGGTGCTCCACGACAACCTAAAGAGACGATTCCACCGTGGGGTTAACAACTTGTATCACCGGAGATGCTGAACTTCTGACATCAGGATTAAATATTTAAAAAGCGTTACAGGCGCAGTCGAAGATGTATAATCAAACGTGTGCACTTCTGAAGGTAAAATAAATGTCGTGTAGGTTTAGTTGCTGTGGACGTGACTTCCGGTGTAGTCTACAGTATGTGGGGCAGCGCACCCGGGTCCTGGTGTCGCACTGCACATTTTAGGATCTCACACACCCAGTTGAGCTTATTAAGAGGTCCTTGATGAGGGATGAGGGTGTTGCAGCAGGAAGAAGAAAACGTGCATTAAAAAAAAAGGCAAAACATCTGAACTGAAGGCAACTCAAACAACATGGACATGTACGAGTAAGCCTGATACTAAGGAGTATCTCAGTGTGCATTTTTTTTAAAAAGAGGGAAATAGAAACCACTGTAGGATACAGCCAGTGTGTGTGTGTGTGTGTGTGTGTGTGTGTGTGTGTGTGTGTGTTCATGCTGTAGTGTCCACAGGCAGGCAGGCAGGCAGGCAGACGACGTGCTGAGTTTGAACACACCCAATATCCAGTGGACAATAAAACCAGCACCTGACGGGCATTTACTAAAAATGTGTCTCCATGCATCTGATGAATTAGCATGAAATACTTAATACTCTGCCTATATCTGCCTGGATCATCTTTCCTTTTTTAAACTCATTATATTATGGCACATCATTATATAATGGCACAGACACGTTCACACATACAGATCTACAGATCACACATAAATATCCACTGTCTCAGTGTCCTTCCTGTGCATGTTACAGACATGAGCATTAGTTCTTCCCTTTGCAGGATCATTTTCTCATTACCGGCGGAGACAATAACAGATTATTCTACTAGAAGAGCAGCAGCAGCAGCAGCAGGGCGTGAGTCCTCATCCCCAACCCCTCTCTGTGTAGCTCAACATCCACAAAAATCTCCCCAACACAATCACCGGACGCGGTTAATCATAAACTATATTACTGCACTTACCCAAAAGGCGATCCAAAGAAATCCTTCAGGATCCTCTTCCAGCTGAAATCAAGTAAATATCCAAACGTCTCGTTTCACTCAAACCGTCCTCACAGCAAAGCAGACACCGTATCTCTTTGTTGTGCTTGTATTTTTATTTATTTATCTTATTACTATTGTTATGATTTTTTTATCATCATTCCAATCCTGCCTTACACACACATCTCTGAACCTTCTCCCATTCTCTCTCCTGAACTGTGGCGTGCTCACAGCGTCCAATTTCCTGCCCCGCCTACATTTCAGAATGAACCAATCAGTCTCCGTAGCGGCGTTCTAAGTCCCACCCATATCACCAAATCAGACCAATCAGATTGTTCTAAAGGAGTGGCCTTCTGTTAGGAGCACGAGTGCATCCGTTGGTCGTGTTGCCAGACGATTACTATCCGGCTGAGAGCAAATCTGCACTTAAATGTAACCTAGGCAACCTTGTTTTAAACAAGAAGAGCACTATTTAAGTGTACTATCTAGTGGTGTAATGTGTGATTTGGGACGCAAGCGTTATATCATGGAAATATGCCTATTTGTATATTGCTCTGTTTATATGTTATGCTGTAAAATGTTAGAAAATATGTACTCTATTTATTATATAATGTATAATAATGTGTATATAATTATATAAATGTGCAGTATGGAGTGATATGTAAAGTTATATCAGGAATAAAAGAAAACTAGACCAAAAATACATACATTTAATAATGGGTATCATAAGCATATTTATAGTAATTAATCATAATTATTACAGATACACTACGTAGGCCTATGTTTCTCTCCATCTGTCCTGCTATAAAACATATGGGCCATCTCTGTGAGAGTCTGGATACAGCAGTAGGACACACAGGTAGGAGAAAGCTTGGTGTTGTTCTCCACCTAGTGGCGATTTGTAATTCAATTCCCTATTAACTATAATTAAATAATACACTGTGAACACAATGATTAACCGATTGGGAAAAAAATCTGTAAAAAAATACTTATCAATTTTTAGATGAATAATAATAATAATAATAATAATAATAATAATAATAATAATAATAATAATAATTTAATGTCACTAGAGGGCGCTATTAACCTTAACCTATTTTCCTGACTCGTTTTACTGAATCGAATCTTTTGAACGAATCAATTTAAGTGAATCGACACTGAATCGTTCACACTGACAATCTCGTATCAGGGAGGGAAAAAAAGCAAATAATGGATTATATTATTCTGTGTCGTTATTTTTGTACTAAATACATTGAGTATTAACATTTTAATATCATTTCGTTTAAGTACAAACTATTAAACAGGAAATAAACATTATGTACAACCCACTTCTTGTGTTGTGCATATCCTGTAGACTATTACATAGTAAATGTAATCCGACTATAATATTTCATTCTGCAGCTTCGTCTGTATTTGTTGCGTAATATTTGCATAACAATAGCTAACGCAATTAAATACAAACAACGTGAATAAGACTCGCTCATGTTTGAGAATCGATTCGCTTGAAAACACTTGAAAAGATCCGAACAAAAAGAACCGATTCGTTCATTTCAGCACTGAATTGCTGTTCTGCATGTTAAAAAAGAGCGCTTACCAGAGGTGGCGTACGGTAGCAGGTTACTTCCGGAGTAATTAGTTTAGGCTGTACCAGGTAGCCCACATACTGTTATATTATTTATAAATAGCTTTAGTGAGTCTGTATTGTAACTTTTTAAACGTCACATGGCTTACTAGCGCGCGCTGCTTGGTTGGATGTAGCCTTGGTAACGGTAACTTCCGATTAGTTAGATATCTATAGCTAGTTATAATTCAAAATAATTTGGAAAGAAAGAAAGAAAGAAAGAACTCTAACTATATATAACGCTGACTTAGAAAACATCCTCGGTGTATTTGAATGCTGTTTTGTGTTTGCTTGCTGATTAGCTAACTAACTTATTAGCTAGCTGTAAAATGTTTAAGAGGATGTTACCCGGATGTAAAGCACTCCATACTAATGACGATTACAACATGGGGCTTTCAAAACTGGGGAATACAATCTGCAGAGGTTTTTGTTCAACTCAGTGATCACTCTGAGCTATCACAACAATGACAAATCTAAAATACTGTAGGTAAAGAAAAGATAGGCAAGTACATACACATTTAAGAGCAGTCACATTTAAGGGTGTATTAAAATGCATTGCAATACATACTGCAATCTTAGTATTTGTGCATGATGGATTTTTGATGAAGTCTCACTTTCACCGCCTCTCCTCTATCTGTGCTGTGATGCTGAGATGTCTCTGGCTGAGTTACTGAAGATGCTCGGTCTCGGGGCAGTGGCTGTCGCTTTAGGCCTGGAGGGCTTGGACTGGTTGCTGGCTCGCCATCTGTGGCCCAGAAAAGGTTCCCGGGAACCCCTGAACGAGGTTCTCTTCTTTCCTTCACCGCCAGTGTGCGTGGAGCACTTGTACAGCCAAGTCAGGACTCATCCGTGGTAAGGTGTTAATTATAAAATGAAGGGAGCACTCTTTCTTTGGTCTAATTATAAAATGAAGGGAGCACCCTTTCTTTGGTTCAAACCCATAGCCTGTGTCCTCTCCGTCATGGCCTGGACACACCCTTCTCCAGACTCCTGGAGCACCTTCTCTCAGCATGTGTGTCGCTGGACCTTTGTCTGTTCGCCTTCTCCAACACGGAGCTGAGCCGGGCCGTGCTGCTGTTACACAGCCGGGGCGTACGGGTGCGAGTGCTCACAGATCGAGACTATATGACTGTCACCGGCTCTCAGATCGGCGTCCTCCGCAAAGCAGGTACGGACAGCACGGGATCCAGTTACTTCATTTGTGGAGTATAGTTACAGATTGCACCTCTGGAGTTGCAACATTGGTGCAAAAAAATATACAAATCAATTGCATTGTAATATATGAATCGTTTTACATGCAGTTACTGAGTCCCGAGTCTGGTGCTTGATTTGATGTCATACTGCAGCATGTGCTGAGGAAAAAAAGATTGAAGATTGTACTATTACTTTTAGGAGTTCCATTATTGTAGAGTGTCAGAAACTTGATTGACTAGATTACACTCAGAAAAAAAGGTAAGTACATAGCGGAGAACTTGTATATAACACACAACCTGTACAAATACTGTATTCAGCATATAAATGTGGCATATTTCACTCACAGTGGTAATCCATAGTGCTGAACAGATCCATGCATGAATAAATGATTAGGATTAAGTAAAACTTGAGCAGTAGTATAAAAACAGGTTAAGAAGAAAAATAGATCACGTGCAATGCTGATGCTTATCAGCTGAGGTGACGTAAAAACGATGACAGTTGGGACACACCCGGGAGCCTAATATCATCTGGGAGCTTAGACACAGTAGTTTTATAAAATAACATAATTAGTAATACAAATCCGAAAGTGTCATCACAGTACACAAGGGTGAAAAGGTTTGGCCTTTTGGGCAGAATAATTATCAGCATACTGTGTATCAGATACACACACAAGTTCTATGCTTTATTGCACATACGGATCGAGGCCAGTAGTGTGTAAGTGAGTCATTTTTTTTGCTTTGACGGGGTGAATGTTGTTTTTTTTTTCCAGTACAAATGTAACAGAAAGCCCAAAGGCGTACACGACTTTAATTAAACTTCCTCATGTTCTGTCTTGTTCTGTGTTTATTATAATAGTAAGCTGTGTGATCTTTTGTGCAAGAGTGAGAAAAGTTGGGACACTTTGTGCCAATAAAGTGCAATAAAAAAAGGAAATCTGCCATTTGTAAATTCCCTTGGAACTTTATTTAATAGACAAAAGGAAAGATTTGAAGTGTTTTCAATGCCGAATTTAAACTAATTGAGAAATTGATGCCAGCAGCACTCTCAAAAAAGTTGGGACAGAGCCATCACATTTTCTTATATATATATATATATATATACACACAGGGGTTAGACTGAAACTAATGAAACTAAAACACCTGTCATTTTAGAGCACAATAATTTATTAGTATGGTGTAGGGCCTCCTTTTGCAGCCAATACAGCGTCAATTCATCTTGG
>JAOTRJ010000029.1:8267124-8278450 GCA_028564905.1 Leptodoras praelongus | reverse complement strand
AACCCACGCGAACACGGGGAGAACATGCAAACTCCACACAGAAATTTCCCAGGTCGCCCCAACCGGGGATCGAACCCAGGTCCTTCTTGCTGTGAGGCGACAGCGCTATCCACTGCGCCACCGCGCCGCCTTGAAACACATTCCAGTGAATTCCAATGCTATGTGAGGGGACTGTCTAGAAGGAAAAGTGATGAAGCATTACCATGGCATCACCAGATGAATAGAAGGACAGTCTTTTTCTTTACAACTCCTTTAAACCTTTTTCATATCCTTCCAGGAGTTTCATATCCTGTCCTCTCATTAACATTCACCGTCCCCGAGCCACTGTTTGGCAAAACCCTTAAGGTCTTTAGATATGTGCTTGGAATGTGTTCTGTCCCAGGAATACTGAGGTCCTCAGCTCTGAGTTGTGTAGTGTAGTGTAGTGTAGTGTAGTGTAGTGTTGTGTAGTGTAGTGTAGTGTAGTGTTGTGTAGTGTAGTGTTGTGTAGTGTAGTGTTGTGTTGTGTTGTGTTGTGTTGTGTAGTGTTGTGTAGTGTTGTGTTGTGTAGCGTAGCGTAGCGTTGCGTTGCGTAGTGTTGTGTTGTGTAGTGTAGTGTTGTGTAGTGTAGTGTTGTGTAGTGTAGTGTTGTGTAGTGTTGTGTAGTGTAGTGTAGTGTTGTGTAGTGTTGTGTAGTGTAGTGTAGTGTAGTGTTGTGTAGTGTAGTGTAGTGTAGTGTTGTGTAGTGTAGTGTAGTGTTGTGTAGTGTAGTGTTGTGTAGTGTAGTGTAGTGTAGTGTAGTGTAGTGTTGTGTAGTGTAGTGTAGTGTTGTGTAGTGTAGTGTTGTGTTGTGTAGTGTAGTGTAGTGTAGTGTAGTGTTGTGTAGTGTAGTGTAGTGTGCCCGGGTGGAGCTCACACTCCCTTTAAAACAACAAGCAGAGCTCAGTCATGGCGCACCTGCCCCGACTGCCCCAGCGCCGTCTCTCTCAAGCACTTTCACTGCGTTTGCATTTCCTAAAGGCTCGGAAAATAAAAAGGCAGCTGAGTATATTTATGCTGGTTTCCGTGACGTGACTGCTGTGTAGGAATGCACCAGAAAAGGCACTTTAACGCCGCGGCAATACTTTAATACAGACCAGAAAAAATAAACAGCACTCTGCGCGGCCTGCTCGAAGCGCAGACTAATTATATTTTTATGAATGACTGTATTCATGCCTGGCCACGCCCCTTACCACTTCACAGCGTCACACCCCACCCCTTTGGAATGCTCTGGCCCGAAGCCTGAACATAATTGGCCGGATATATGGAGGTGGGCGGAGCTTGAGCGGGTTGGCATGAGGTTGGCATAAATATAGTCTGAACCATAGCGCACGGATGATCTGAGATTTACACAGACGCATTCAAAGGAATACTTGAGCACTTGAGTTTTATTATTTGCTCTGTTGTGTTTTTATTGTATTTTATCATCTGTTCTGAAGTGCATTATTATTTGTTAAGTATGTGCCTTGCCTTCTTTAGCTATTTATACTCTTAATAGAGGCTTCTGGAACAACGGTTCACTTTTGGATGATTGCTGTCACTGTGAAATTTGCAGTCATGAAGAAACTGACTTATGTGGCTCTTTTAACCTTTGCATCAGCTTGCATGGTAAGTTTTCATAATTAGCATGTAAATAAAAGCTGTATGAATTACCAGGACTACAGACAACTACAGACAGGTTTTTAAAAATATATATCTTATATTTGGATTTTGTTTATGGCAGAAATCCAGAACAGAAGTCACAGTGCAGATTAGGTCTTGTTGTGATACACAAGTTTGTTCATTTAGGAGGAATTCCAGTGCAATCACACACAACTAAGTGCAACTGATTATTATTTTTCTTGTTTGATGAGAGATAAAAGTAGCTGGGCCGTTTCCAGTTTCCCGTCTGGTCCTCTAGACATTTGTTTTTCCTTCCAAGTTTCATTCCAAACCACCTCAGCTCTTGATTACACGGGGCGCATTGAAATCTGTGGACTGTGGAAGATGTGGACTTGTGGAACTGTTAGTGAGAACTGTAGATTAAGTCAAAAGGATCTGGATCTTCCCACAAGCTGTGATGATTTCATTTGATATATATATTCATACATATGTCTATATCAACTTATCACCAATTTTCCAACTGTTACTTCAAATCCACAATCCATCGACAACTCCCAGGTTGATGCCAGCTGCCCAGCTGTGTGTGAATGCCCTGCCGTGCCCCCGAGGTGCCCCGCTGGCGTGAGTCTGGTGTTTGATGGTTGCGGGTGCTGTAAAGTGTGTGCCGCCCAACTCAACCAGGACTGCAATACTGACAAACCCTGTGACCACCATAAGGGTTTGGAATGTAACTACGGCAACGATGTGATGTTGGGAACAGGAATATGTCGAGGTAAGTGAAGTGAAAGTGTGTGTATATGTGTGTTGTAGGAACTGGTTCGTGTGATGCTCTGAAGCTTTATTTAGAGCTGCGATATTTTTACATGCTTTGCGCAGGCATGTTTTGAACAGGTTACACTGGGACAAATTCTGACTGGTGTTATTTTTATCTGAATGCCCATGGCTTGTCACAAATACACGCACCAATACGCAAAACTGGAAACCTGGTCTTACTGTCATGGTCCGAATTTCCTGATAGATGAAGAATTATTCAGAGAGTTTTCGAATGACAAAGAAGCACAGCAACAGATGGAGCAATAAATGCACAGGGGAGATATTTGGAAGCTGATGATGATCTTTTTTTACTGAGTCCCACCAGAGATGGACGGAAATGGAACTGCATTCTGGACAAGCTGGTGATGCCAGTCCACGCTATGAATAGGTGCCTTTTGATCACAGAGAACATATTATATCTCTCTCTCCACGTCTTGTCACACTTGCCCAGCTTTTCCATGACATTTGACCTTTTACTAACCCTCGACCTGTGCCGAGGGCTTGTTTTTCTGTCATGCCAGTTGTAGTGTAGTGACTGTGACTAAGACTGCTGCCATGTTTGCCTGTTGTTGGGGGAAGGACGGGAACAACTGTTGTCATCTGAACCTTGGGAGAAATCGTTAACATTTCAGAATACAGGATTGCTTGTTGTACGGATGGCAGAAATAGCCATGCTAACGTCACATCCGTCCATGTACTGTATGTGTGAGAAAAATGGGTTTTTAGAGTACAAATATTACAAAGAACAGACTTTGCCTCAGAGCAAGAAGGTCTGCGTGGGTTTACTCCGGGTATTCTGGTTTCCTCCCACAGTCCAGAGACATGCACGTTAGGTTGACTGGTGTCTCTAAAGTGGCCCTAGTGTGTGAGTGAGTGTGGGAGTGTGTGTGTGTGTGTGTGCCCTACGATGGATTGGCGCCCTGTCTAGGGTTGTTCCTGCCTTGCGCCCTATGCTGCCGGCTAGGCACCGGCTCTCCCCTAACCCTGAAAAGGAATAAGCGGCCAAGAAGATGAATGAATGAATGAATGAATAAAGAACAGACTTTTTTGTCCCTTGATTTGGTGGCTGACTGATGTCAAGTCAGCTTCTTATCCTCACAAGCATATCTTAACTGGAGTGTTGCTTTAGCATAAGCACAAGGAGTCTCTGTACACAAAATGTTCCACAGTGTTAACAGAACATTGCCTGGTGTTGCAAGTTACCAGGAATACCGTTTATGACAATAACAGTCTGTCCTGAAGTGTCTGAATGTTTCATACCTTTTATACCACAGCAGGTTGCCAGTTATTACATTTTACAGATTCGGATTTCAGACCTTCGTTCTGATTAAAGACCATCATGTGATCATGTGGTGTTATGTTCCATAATAGCTGTTGCTCCCTCGCCAGCCTCTCGTTTCTCTCTCTGTCTTGACGTTAATCGGACAAAAACGTTCAACTTATCATGTTACCAAGAAACCGCAAAGCTTTCTTATGCCAAAGTGGAGACAATTCCACCATATCAATGATTATATCCATATTAATAGTAATCCATGCCAGTCGCCACTGTGTACACCATAGAAATGATAACCTGTTAGAACAACTAATATAATATTAATATAACTCTTGCAGCTTTGATTACTGTCCAAGCTATGATGTTACAGAAAACATCCTAGTTTGTGATGTTATGATGTTGCTGTGGTATACGTGACATTAACGTCCAACAGTATTCATGATTCAACACTTTCTTCTGTCTTTATCCATGTTGATTTTTCTGTTTAGCCAAACTGGAGGGCCGGAGCTGTGAGTACAACGGTCGAATGTACCAGAACGGCGAGAGTTTCCGCGTGGGCTGCAAACACCAGTGTACCTGTATAGATGGTGCGGTGGGTTGTGGTCCTCTCTGTACCACCAGCCTGCCTCTATCATCATCCTCCTGCCCCTACCCTCGACTGGTGCGGATCCCAGGCCAGTGCTGCTTTAGTGTGGACTGCCACAAAGGGGCAATAGTGCCACTGATGCCTCCATGGAAGACGAAGCAGCAGGCTAACTTTCCTCTAGACAAGAGTGAGAACGTGCTGGGGAATGAGGTGTGGGAATGGAGAAACAGATGGGAAGATGAACAGGGATATAGACACTTACCAAGTAAGGGATTGGACTGACTGGATAATATCTTGCATGCTGTATTCATAAAATTGAATCAAAAGATCAGATTCACAGTATGCTGAACAGATATTAGGTTTTTTTTCATATTTGTTCCTGATACTACAGTCTCTAGTCAGGATTGATTCTGGGCTCTGGGAGTGCATGAAGTAATTTCGGGCATTTTTAAACAAAAATCTATTTCCATAGCTCGACTTGTTACACAACTCTATAGGTCACTTAAGCCGGAGAAATGGTCAGCGATCCCTTCACATCTTTAGGGTTTCTGGTTCAATGATGAGTTCAGATTACAGTCTGTGTGGACTTTTGCATATTGTTCCCATGTGTATGTGGATTTCCTCCATGGAGTTTAGTCCCACCTCCTATGAGTGGATTGGTATGCTAAATTGCCCCTAGGTGTGACTGAGTGTGTGAATGTGTGTCTGCATGGTGTCCTGCTATGGACTGGAGTCCCATCCAGGATGCATTTCTATTTCATGCTCACTGTATCCAGGATAAACTCTGTGACACTGACCAGGATAAAGATGAGTGATGATTGAATGCATGAATGAATATACAGCTGTCAGCAGCTTAGGTGAAGTCTTTCAGTCAAAGCTTCTAATCTACAATATGTACACTATATTGCCAAAAGTATTCGCTCGTCTGCTTTCACACGCATATGAACTTGAGTGACATCCCATTCTTAATCCTTAGGTTGCTATGCTGAAGCATTAAGCATTATTCTTTCACTGGAACTCCTGTAAAACAACCCCACATCATAATCCCCCCCTGCACCAAACGTTACACTTGGCACAATGCAGTCAGACAAGTACCGTTCTCCTGGCAACCGCCAAACCCAGACACATCCATCAGCTTGCCAGACAGAGATCATGTCTCCACTGCTCTAGAGTCCAGTGGTGGCGTGCTTTACACCACTGCATCCGACACTTTGCATTGCGCTTGGTGATGTAAGGCTTGGATGCAGATGCTCGGCCATGGAAACCCATTCCATGAAGCTCTCTACACACTGTTCTTGAGATTATCTGAAGGCCACATGAAAACTCTGCAGAAAGTTGGTGACCTCTGAGCACTATGTTCCTCAGCATCCACTGACCCCACTCTGACATTTTATGTGGTCTACCACTTCATGGCTGAGTTGCTGTCATTCCCAATCGCTGAGCCATGGTAGTGATTGCAACACCTGAATTCAATGATTTTTATGGGTGAGTGAATACTTTTGGCAATATAGTGTAGTTCATTTTTTTTTTTTTTTAGAAGCTGTATTCATTTAAATGCTATCGTTGCTTCACATACCGAGAAGTTATTCCTTTTCCACAGCAAGACCTCAACATTCCATTTCCTCCCATTATAAAACTTGAACCAGGAAGTAGAGTGACATGTTCAAACACTCATGTATTCAACACCCAGCCCTGGACCCAGATCATTTTCTCACATGATCCAGACCACCCTGAATTCACTCGAGGCTAACCTCTGACCACTGTTTTCAGGTGGACCAGAGCTCAGTTTTGTGAACCACGCCCAGGCTAATAAACAGCTTTCACGCTTGGCCACATGTTCCAAACTCTGAGAAAACAGCCAAGACTGCTTTTCTTCTGTAATTGTACTGATGAATAGTATTATATTGTCTAGTAGGATGACCGAAACTGACCAATTACACCTTACACTCTTACACCAATTCTACTCACAAACAGCTTAAAGAAGTAACCTAGTGTTTTGTTCAATTTGAATAGTTTAAAGACTTTATGTAGAAACAGAACATTTCTCTTGTACAAAACATATTAAGATGGACCTCTTTAGAAAACTACAATCAGAAAGAACCACTGCAAAGATGCAGTGCAGCTCAGTGGGCTTTTGGTTGCTTGTCTATCACTTATAGACATAATCACCATATAGTCAATCATAGTCTAAATGGTCCATGAGATAAAAATGATTTAACATTGTTGCAGTTTGTTCACAAATATAAACCAAGTTGGCTGGTCAGAAATTTCAACAAGTGCTAATGCAGTAGAGTCCGACTGGGGCAGGAACCACACTGCTCCATGCACCCTATAAATATTTTCAGTAGAGCAGGAAGAGCAGCACACAGGATAATTAATGACAGGGTTGCCAGTGCCATGGAATTAAATCTAATACATTTCCTCAAAGAAAGACAAAGTGTGAGTAGAGACTCAAGTTCATGAAGATGGAAATTTGGTTTTCATGAAAATACTGTGAATTCAGAAAAATGTTTGCATCCCACCTGTGTGTTCATTTATACATATGAAGACTAACTAATACAAGCTATTGCTTGATCGACTTCAAGTCCTATAATGTGCATGGATTCATGCACTTTAACATCAACAAAACATTTGTGAAAACTGGTCATTTTATATTATTGATATTACTTAAACTATATATTAAACAGAATATGGGCCCATCTGTCTGTGCATAGCTGTAAACTGTAAACAAATAATAATAATATAAATATTTTATTTAACAAGGGAGTTTATGTACCTGTTAATGTCTGTATATCAAAAAAGTATGACTAATTTTCTATGCAAAGAAAAAAAAAGTGTCTCGTTTTTTCAGCAGCCAACATTCTTTAGGCCAGTTTCTATTTTTTTGTATGTTTTTGGAGCGTTTTGCTGAAACCTGGCAACCCTGATTAATCATATTAGCTCTTCTGTGTGCACAATGCCACAATGAGCTAAACCCCCTCACAGCCAGATAGATGTATGGCACTCTCAGATGCTGTTAATTGCAGGGTGAATCTATATTCATCTATAATCTAAATTAATCTATAGCATCAGTCAAGTGTAATTTTGTTTTAGGGGTCTGTAACCAAAATAACATCAAAATCTCTGGTCACGAGCAGCTTCTGTTTTCTTTTCTGAACCAGATCCTAATCCTATGGGAATTTTTTCTTTTTCTGTCTCAGACCCATGGGCCGCAGTTCAGACGCGATGTGTGATCCAGACGACCGATTGGTCTCCATGTTCGAGTACCTGTGGAATGGGTGTGTCCTCTCGAGTAACCAATGACAACACTCAATGCAAGCTGGAAAGAGAGACTCGCCTGTGCAACATACGACCCTGCAGCCCACTGCGTGCTCTTCCCAAGGTATTTTGTGATATCCTAACAGCCTGGGGTTAACCCCTTGAAAGAAATCATACAAACTTCACGTGTAAATAGTCCCATGTCAAATTTACACCTTTTTAGACACCACATTATTTTCATATGTAGAGAACCTTTTGTGTGTAGTGGATGCAGGGCACAACATGCTGAAAAGCACCATCACATTATTCATGGCATTACACAATACTCATATAATCACGTTAGAAAAAACAACTGATCACGTGTGAAACGTACTGTATACTGTACATCAACCAAAACTCTATATCCCACATCCTATCCCTTCTCTGTTCCTCTACAGAAAGGGAAGAAGTGCACACGCTTGCAAAAGTCACGGAAACCCGTTCACCTGTCCTACGCAGGCTGCCGTAGCGTCCAAGCTTATCAGCTGAACTACTGTGGCGTCTGCACTGACG
Source organism: Leptodoras praelongus (assembly GCA_028564905.1). Lineage (NCBI taxonomy): Eukaryota > Metazoa > Chordata > Actinopteri > Siluriformes > Doradidae > Leptodoras > Leptodoras praelongus. Next base: position 8,270,348 of record JAOTRJ010000029.1, on the reverse strand, counting down.
GGCGGTGCTGCATGCCTCGGCGCACCCATACCGCCCCTGTGCCTTTCCAGTGCCCGGGAGGAGGGCGCTACGACAAAGCAGTCATGTTCATCCAGTCCTGCAAGTGTGGACAAGACTGTGGGCACCTGAACGAAGCAGCCATGCCGCCTCAGAAGTGGCTTTATGGAGACACACACAAGTTCATTGACTAATGTGAGTGAATGCTGTGACGTTGGCAATAAGTTGACCGTATTGTGACGCCAGTGCACAACACAACTGCACTGTAATGAGATTTAAGTATAGTTTATACCACATAGAAGACTGCTGACTCCAGTGAAGGCATATGGACAGATTATAGTCCTGCCTTGCAGGTTTGCTTGAGAGTTCTGCTGGTCAGCAAAGTATGAATGGATGCATAGTTTTATTGCATATATAAATATATACACAGTATTTCATAGTGTATTATGTAAGTATTCTATAACACTGACTATCCTGATGACAAAAGAAACGTGCACGAATTCAAACTAACGGTGGCTGTAGTTCGGTTTTAGACACCATATTTGAAAAAAAGAAAAAGAAAAATACAAGGCGACAAAAAAGTAATTAATAGAAAAATAATTAATGACAGGGGTGACAGCGTGATGCTGCCTGACACGTAAAGGAATGATCAATGAAGTTATAGGAGCCTATATGTTTTTCCTCATGCATTTTCTTTCTTAGTAACATGAAATCGGAAAGCACAAATTACTCGGCCCGGAAGTACGCCCTGTAGCAGAAACCACTGACAATGGAGACTGTCCAATGTTAAATGTCTCCTGATATAAATCTTCATCTGTCAAGCATTATGTGGAATGTCTGCCTTCCAAGTGCACACATGAGAATGAGCAGATTTAACTGCTACCGTCAGAGCCGTCATGGTAGGAACCTGATCATCTGATCAGCCCTGTGGTATAATATCCTATTTGATGGTTAAACTAATCTAATCCCCAAGTTCAGTAGTTGGGGTGTTTATGCAGAAATGAAGTGAATGGAAGTACACAAGTTATACACACACACACACACATCAGGAATCCCTAATGAAATACAGGCTCAGTCTTTGCTACTTGCATGCATTCAGTTTGAAGATATCAATTTGATATTGCCAGGTCTGATACAAGTCCTATAATTCTGTATTCATTTACTTGCTTATGTTAACAGTTTTCAATCTTAGGCAGCTAATGTTCCTTTTTATTGCACTATTACCCATGAACACTGAATGTACCTACAGTGAATAAACCAGTACTAGTAGAAGTGGACCCAAGGTTGCAGCCCAAGAGAATAAAGAGTAATTATCACCTCTCTTGAATGTCTCGTCTGTTTCCGTTACAAACTGCTTATTTATAATAACGTACACATCCACGGCTCCCTCTGGTGGTCTGCCTGTGCTACAAACTGAATCGGGGTTGCAAGCGCGCACAGAGTGAAACGTGGCTTGCCCTGCAGACACAACACGACCAGTCATAACAAAGCCATCATATAAAAAAAAGGTTTTAATTCTGAAACCAATGAACAACAATTAACAAGTGAAACTATAAAAGTACCCCCCCATGACTGCAATAAAATAAACACATTTTAAGATACATATTATAACAGAATTCATGAGAAGGTGAAAAGAGGGTGTGTGTGACGGCACAGATCAAAATAAAATACGGGGGAGGCATGATGTCTTCCAACATCCAAGGACGCCAAATGCACCACAATCGTTACTGGATTAGAGAAACAATTCATCTGGACTGCTCAACTGCAAGAGACAGAAAGGGAGAAGAAATTTATCTCTATTGACAAAAGCTGATTTAAAAAATAATCATGTAAGGCAAGTGGCCTTGGGAGTCTGTGAAGCTCAGTTCAGTAAGCTCCACTCTGAAAAGTCATGGCCAGCAGACAAGGAACCTTTTAAATCAACATGAAACGGGTTCGGTTCCTGTTCCCAAACCTAATATTGAACCATTCTGACTTTTTTTTGAACAAACAAATTGCAGGTTTTCAGAGCAAACTGCAGTGGGCATGTCTTTCTCTATAGATCTGAAGTGAGAGATCATCGGGATTTTGCCGTGACTGTTTAAGCTGGTCGAAATACAGGCCAGTAAATGTTCCAAGAACCCTGAATAGCCCGGATTCAAGAACCATTCCATGTTCTACAGGAACAGGAACTACAACGATCCCAGGGGAAATGACACACACTCAGAATACTAAGGGTCTGCTGGCTATAAGCATATTCTGAGGAAACATTCCTAAATCATTATGCATGTCTGCGGAAAAGTTACTTACTGTATGAAGAGATGTCGATTTCTTCTGGCAGTTCGGCCACGTTCACTTCAAAACGGTCCTGGACATCGTTGAGGATCTTGGCATCCGTCTCGTCAGACACAAAGGTGACCGCCAAACCTTTGGTCCCGAATCGACCGGCACGAGCCACCTGGCAGGAGGAGCATAATGTAGTATGGTACAGAATCATTTCTCTAGGGTTCCCCAGAAGGAATTAAGAGAATCTGGAAAACCAGTATGGAATGATTCAATAGTATCCAACGTTTCCAGCATTTGAATAGGATATTCACCCTGTGTAGGTAAGTGTCCGAGTCTTCGGGCATGTCGTAGTTGAAGACGATGTTGACGCGCTCGATATCCATCCCCCTGCCGAACAGGTTGGTCGCCACCAGGATCCTCCTCTGGAAATCCTTGAATTGCTGATACCGTGACAACCTGTAATTGTAGTAAAGACGCATGCAGTGAGCTCGGCGTTAAAGCCAGCATGAACAGAAATGCAGCTGCACTTCCATCAGTCTCACCTCTCCTCCTGAACCATGCCTCTGTGGATGGCGATGGCAGGGAAGTTCTGCTCCACCAGCAGCTGAGAGAGCGCGACACAGCGGGCTACTGACTTCACAAAGATCACCACCTGCACACAAACAGCAGTTCAAACAGACCCTTTCCCACACAGGTGTGCCGGTTTCCCTTCTGGTTTTGACTTCAGCTCAGGAAAGTTCTCAGAACTAAGTTTCCACTACAGTATATTTATTACTATAGAACATGAACAGCTTCCCATATACACTATAGTATACAATGTAAAGGGTACAGTCATGTCAGTCATTATCTGTACCGCTTATTCCCAGTTACGGGGTCACGGGGGACCCGGTGCCCAGCCGGCAACTCTGAGCGCAAGGGCAGGAACCAACCCTAGACAGGGTGCTAATCCATCGTAGGGCTCA
>JAOTRJ010000029.1:8213690-8224140 GCA_028564905.1 Leptodoras praelongus | reverse complement strand
GAGGCCCTACACCATACTAATAAATTATTGTGGTCTAAAATGACAGGTGTTTCAGTTTCATTGTCTAACCCCTGCATATACGGCAATAAATTTGTAGTATAAAAGCTTTTCATAGTTGTAGGATTTCATTTAATTACCCTTTTCATAGCTCCTTTCTCCTATGAAGCAAAAGTAAAGCTAGCAGTACTCTCCATGTTTCCTCATTCTCACCACAGAATTGCTAGCCAATTAACTGTAAAGCTGCTAACTGAACCAAAATGGTCACCAATCTTTCATGCCCTGCCTGTTTCACAAAGAAACACTGAACGTCAATGGTGTAGTGAGTCCATGGCTTAATTCTAGGAATGCTCACAGTAGTTAACATCGGCCATTTCCTGGCTCTTCTGGGAGTTAATATTGTCCTTGGACTTGGAGAAGTGTGTGAGAAGTGTACGTGAGGGAGACGCAGCAAGTCAGACACCAAATCCAGACAAAACATCTAGTAATTGTTTATCAACACATTTACTATTTAGGTGGGACTGTGAAATTTCTCTGTGAATTAATTAAACCCTATAGGCTATAATTTCCCTCTTAACTCCACGAATGTGTTCTACGGACAGTTCTTGTGTTTTAAAGATCTTGACTTTATAACACAAATCTTTTCGTTTTAGTTAAGGCGGCTGCGAGGTCAGCCCTCCAAATTTCAGAACTCCAGGGGTGGAGCCTATCAGGACCTGTGTCTGGCGAGCCCGGTTTCTGCGGAGGGAGACTATCTGAGTTCTGATGATGATCTGCTGCAGAGCCCGCTGCCTGGCACGGCGTTGTATCCGCATCACACCTCCAGCCGTCTGGACAGCGAGGGCAGCACCGAGAGTGACGGAGACGAGAGGAACGAACCCTGCGCCAGCCTCCCGTGTCAAGACACCACACCCACCCAACAGCAGCTTTATCCAGACATGGTGTACACCGAGGCACCTGAGAACTGAGCATGGGGTGGTGGTGGAGGGGCTAATGGACAGTGGAGCAGAGATGGAACAAGTGTTCAAAAGCACGGGGAGGAGACAAGAATGAGTACACACTCCTATGAGGACAGAACAGAAAGTTCCGAGTTCAGGAGGAAGACTGCATGTACTGTATATACAGAACGGACTGATACTGAGACAGAGGTCATCCTTCCTTCCTTCCTTTCCTGTGTCTCCATTCTTCCATCTCTGCTCGTTTCCCTCCTTAAAAGTTGTAAAGAACTGGTTTTGAAATGTCCGCTAACACCCACGGGCATCGGCTTTAGACGCACACACTCACGCATACGCACACGAATACACGAACACACTACTCGGGCCCTGATTTCATAAACAAAAGTAATACGTTCAGTACAGTAACTCAGGCAGTGAGAAAGGTTTAAGTGTGGATTAATACATCGTTAAGTAATAAGCCAGTGTGTGCAGTGGTATTTTCATAATCTCATTAAGCATCGTGAGTTCTTTAGTCTTATTGAGTTAGACATTTCATTCAACTCGTCTATGAATTTTTATTATGATGTGGAAATGAGGCTTCGCTCGCTGATTCACATTTCGTATAACCACAATCGTTCGGACAAAAACGATTCCAGGTACTATATGTGTATTTCGTAGGTAAGAGGAGGTACTTTTGTATTGAGGTAGATGGCATTTACAGTAAACATCCATTGTCTAAAAGTCAGTAAGCTGCTGTCTTGACTTTTGTAATAATGTTTTTGAAAATACCACTGCATACGATCATTTGAGATTATGACACCAGGCAAAACAGGGAAAAAAATTCTGAATCGACTCAACTATCCACAATAGCAAAATTTTCACTGCACCAACAAACTGAAAGTGTAGCATCAGATTTCTGGGAGATGAATAATATGAATATCACTAGATAATATAAATATCACTAGATATCTACTAGATGCCTGATGTGAGAGCGAAGCAGAAGGGTGAATCCACATTACAAGCCTCTGGCAGAGAAATAGTGGGAGAACATATTATACATTGCACACACTCTCGTCGGTACAAAGGTTCCACACTTTTGAGTGCACTTTTGACGTATCTTGAAACACACTCCAATCACTTTATTAGTCGGAAGGGAAAATACAGACAGAAGCTCGACATACACTTGTTTGTCGTATGTTAGTATGTTTATAGATGTTAATAGATGCGTAGCTGAAAAATACTAACGGTTATTTACGGTAGCTAATCTGTGTTTGTACATGTCACAGTGCAGAAAAAACAAAGGGATTTTTCAGACGATAGTTGAAAGTTGATTTTTTTTGTTGGAAAAAAAAAAGAACACAAAGCTACAATATCACAAACTTGCCAAATTTTACGTTATTTATGTGTTTTTTATTTATTTATTTTACTTTATGCATATATTCAGACCAATATACCTTAAAGCTGTTATTTTTGTCCTCTGTGCCAAAACTGTTAAAGCTGCAACATAGTGGCATTTCATAGTGGTCTCCATGACATGAAAAAAATATCTAACAAGTGCTGCTAAGATGACTAAAAAAATGTTCCTTATGTTTTCATGTATGCACATTTTCTAACCTCTCTAATCCGATATAGTGTCAGTGTGTTAATGTACACTATGTGAATACTTGAGGGTTACTTGAATTCAATTTTATACATATATTATAATTATTCAAGATGAAGTCAAATCACGTTCCCTCCTTTCTTGTAAAACCGTGCGGTTTTACTAAATAAACAGGATTCAGTTTTGGATTTGGCGCCGAATATACAATTATTTGAATTTTCTCAATTCTCTAGCAGCGACTAGTGTATAGTAAGGTGTAAATACAGTACTAGTTTCGTTGACCACAATTCAAAACGAAATCAAACCCTGAAAGCCATGAAATGATTAATTATTAAGAAGTATCTTGTTAGTTGTGTTATGTACATTTCTCTTTTTTTACCTTGGTTGTGTGAAATCACACCACAGCGACCATGTTCCTCATGTTGCTCGTGATAATTGTTGCGTTCTCTTCTTCGTTTTTCTCCTCACTTACTCAGCTAGTCGTGCAGATACTGTGGGGATTTCTCTTGATAATACATTTTTCACCTGATTCCACCCGATTCCATTCCTGCCTTATTCAGTTTTTCAAATGTGTGTACTCTGTGCATCCCATGCTTGATTTTGAAGCAGATGTGGATGTAGAGTATAGGTTGTATAATTAAAGAATTAGACAGATGGACAGATGCCTAAAAAAAAAAGGTAAAACCTTTCCTCTGAATCTGTAAACAAAGCTCAGTTGTTTTTTTTTTTTACACAAGTATATATATGTATGGTACATTTCGGAGAGTGGATGTGAAAGATGTATTTAATGTATACTATATAAAGCAAATGAACTATTAAGCCTGTTGTCAAAGAGCAGCATGTCTGTTTGCGAGCGGTAAGACGTTTGACTTCTGTTCTGACCAGGGTTTTTATACAGATGTGCCGTTTGAATAGATGTTCGGATTGGATATCTGAATCGTTTTACCCTTCACGCAACTGTTTTATGGATTCTGCGTATTGTGAGAAGCAGTGCAACAAAAGCATTCCCAGTATTACTAAACATCTTGTCGAGCTGGTAGGACTGGGACTGAGGCTACATATCAATATCAACTCCCACTGTGTTGGTGTAAGGGACTTAATGTAGCATTTTTTACATTTTCACAGGAAGTTGGGCTCATATGTTGGTCTTCTTACATCATGTGTAACTGTTTTGTGGTTGACGTTTGCCTTCCAGAGAATGTTGACCAATTTGTGTGTGTGTGTGTGGAGAGACTTGTACAAATATCAGTTTGTTTAAGTGTCTAAGTGAGATCATTGTTAAGGTGGATAAAACTTATATAAACGATATATATTGGAGCACTGATGGATGAAAAGAGCTGTTGCTTTCAAGCCCAAACCTTAATAAGAGCGAACATCTAATAACCTCATAGTTGTACAGTACATCATTCACAGTGTCAGACCTGCTCACTATTTCCCATGGTGCTCATAAGTGTGCGTTCAAAAATATCTTTCACCTGCCGTCACTGTGATACTGGAAGAATCTCTCCACTGGTGTTTACATACACTTATGTTTGGTTCATTGCCTTTAATTTATTACAATCATGGATTCAGTGAATCGTGGTTGAACTTGCGGGAGGTTTTCAAACTCTCTTTGGTGCCATAAAACTCATTCCATCAGAAGAGACTTACACGTTTTATCTATTACACTATTTCTGATTTAAAATGCTTGCAACGTGGGAGCCACCAAAGACTGCTAGCTGTCCCTGTTGGATAGAAAAGTGAAGCGAAATGGCAAGAGCGTAGAATTCTTTTCTACGTAGAATCAATAATCCACCTCTGTAATTCCACAAAGTTTTGTTCATTCTTTAATATTATGACACATGAAGACATGAAACTACCCATCGTTTCTTACCCAGTGTTTTCCCTGCCTGTCCTTTGTGTCTTTATACATTTTAAACATTTTTTTTTATGAAGTCATGTGACAAAGTGTGAATGCTGTCAAAGTGGATTGAAACGACCAATGTGAGTTCCTTCCCTTTCTAGTCACCTTCATGCCCTACTTTCTGACTTCAGTAGTATTTAAAAGCAAAAACAAAAAAAAAACTGTTTAGGTCTATTTTATGCCCTCCAAATCCAGTCCAGTAACTCTTGAAGTTCTACAGATGTCTCTTCAAATATTACATAAATTACATTCATTAAAAAAAATAAAATAATAATAATAAAAATAGTATTTAATGATGACTGTGTTCTGTACTTGATGGATGATATTCTGAAAAAAAAAAGAATAAACATTTACACTATTCTTAAAGATCACACACCGGTTTATGTGTTTTCTTATTTAATTTAAATTTCTTCAGCTCCTGACGTCAAAGCGGTGAAGGATACAATATAACGTGTGGTTTAAATCGAGAATAGGCTAAAAACCAAAAGTGTTTTTTCAACCTGAGTCGCTCCATCTTATGTGAAACCTAATAGTTTGTTGCCTAAGGTGTAGAAATTTGCAAAAACACCACGTGGCCTTTTAGGTTTCCAGATTATATTGTGATTAAGGAGAGTCTAAAATCATTGCAACTGCTTACATTGGTTTCACACCTTTGCAGCCGGTTTTCACAGCTCATCACCTTTGCTGGCGTCTTGTCACATTACAGCCCTTTCTCTTTCTGTTTTTTCTTTCTCTTTCTCCATTTATTCTCTCATGGAGCGCCTTCAACATGACTTGACAACCGTTAGTAACCAAAGCAGATTCTAGATGATCCACTGATGGTTTGTGCGTCATGCTATGACTCACAACTTCTAAACCCAGAGCATCTTCACACTCTGACACATAAAACAGGTGAGATGAAACAGCTCATGAAAAGGACCACTGAACAAACCCGAGTACTATTGAACACGGTGAACATTTCTGTCTCCGTGGAGAAGACTGGAGGACTGGATCTTTTATTACTGTGGCCTGCGTTGATCCCAAAGAGAGGCTGGGGGTGAGATTTTGACTTAAATGCGTCAGCTTATCATTTAAAAGCAAAAATTCTTCAGAACACATACAGGCATTTTGAGACTCAACATGCTGTAGGAACCTCATTCTGTTTCTTACTGTACACCCAGCTAGCATTGACCAAAACCTAGTGCTCTGTTGTGTTAGTTGAGAGCGTGCGGCTGAGCAGCCTTCAAGCGAATTTCCACCAACCATGATCAACTGATAAATACATTGTAGCGCAATCTGTGGCCTAAAACAAACACATCCTACCTCTGAGTACAAGTTAGCATTTTGTCTGAGTCTGAATCAAAAGACCACTTCGGTAATTCCCTTAGTTTCCAAAATACACTGAAGTACCAGAAAAACTGGTACTATGCAAAGTGCATAGCAATGCGACCTATGCACATCATTGGAATCTTCTACATTTATGGAAGCTTCTAGAGCTGTTTCTGCTGTGAGATTTTCAGCACAGTTTAATAGCTAGAGCTTGTGAGATGGGTCATAGCATTTCGGAGGTAGAAGCAGAGTTTGGATTTTCACTTCAAGGGTTGAGCATTTCAAGGGTGTACCATGACTCAAACTTACGACAGCAGTGTGGCTCTATAAAAGGAATTTTATAGGAAAAAGGAAAAACATCGGAATTCAATGCTGGGGTCTCAACAAACATCAGTGTGAGGACTGTGCAACGTTCCCTCCAAGATCCCGTGGGAGACCTACCAAGGATTCATGGGTATACCATTTTTTTCTGGTACTTCAGTGTATGTTTTGTTCCTTCCCTCAATATAATGACACATTAAAACTATCCATTGTTTCTTACCCAGTGCTTTCCCTACCTGCCCTTTGTGTCCTCTTTAGTCTTTTATGTATTTGAAGCATTTTTATGGAGCCATGATACAAAGTGTGAATTTTGTTCACTACCCAACCATGTACACCATGAGCACCGCCAGTGAGCTAAAACAAACACATCCCACCTCTGAATCTGAATCTATGGTCTACTTCAGCGATTCCCTTTGTCCACTCTGACTAAAAGTTAGCGTTTTGTTGTTATTATAGTTTGTGTATTAATCTCTACTCCAGCCTCATAGCATGTGATTTTTTTTTTTTAATTACTGTCTTTGAGGTGTTTCTCAGATCTTCAAATCTCTGCACAACATCAAACTAATTCAGCTGTAAAATATATTTCCTGGATGCCACCCATCCCTCACCCACTCCCCGTTTTCAGAAATAGAGCAGATAGGTCTAATTTGACATTTGTAGGCCGACGTGGTTTTGGGTTATTGAGGTTTGAATTAGACACGTTGAGTTCAAGGGGACAGTTAAGTAGGTTGATAACTATCTGAATCGAATACTTTAATAAGCGTAATAACTTTGATAAGCCTAATCGTCTGTGATTTCCTACACTGTGAGCTACTTTTTACAAAATAGATATCTGGGAGTCTTAGGAACTACTGTGCAACTGAATTACGGCCTAGAAAGTAATTATTTAGCTTTTTATGAAATTAATTTGTGTACAACTGATCACAGAAAGTGTGTGGGGGTTCTTTTTGGTTTTTCAGAAAAGTCTGACTAGCTTCAAAACCATTTTTGACCAACATCTTGACCAACAAGCATGCTAGAAAATTGAGGGAAGGTTGATGCTGGGTATTATACTATCTGAAAATGTATTTCTGAATATTGTAGGTTTTAAACAAGGAGCATTTATTAAGACGGCTGACTTTTGTTTATGTATATATTTAGTTTTCCACTGTGCTACATGCTAGCTGATGGCTTCCCAGACCTCTCGCGCTCATTTCTGACAGCTAACGGCAGGTCAGCGGAAGTGACGTTCTGCGGTTGCTCAGCGCTCAGCGCGAGCGTTTCCTCGCCAAGTTTCAGTTTATGCACGCGCAAGCTGCGCTCTGATTTATTGTTGAGGGAGGAGTTGCACGGCGAGGACACACGACCTGCACATCATAGTCATTATTATTATTATAATTATTATTATTAATAATAAAACACTGGATTCACCTGTGAGCTTTACCATCCATTCCCTCAGGTAAGTTTAAACTAACTCCAGAAGTTGTGAGTAAAATGTAATGTGGTGTAAAAGTAAATTCCATCAGCCTGCACAAAATTAATTACACTTGCGGAAATGTTAGACTTCACGGCAGGGATGCACGCATGTAAGAACTTAAATTTATGTGCATAGGCTGTTTTTTTTCTGCAGGTGTTTTTTTTTCATGCACCTGCAAATTAAACCACAAAAAAAGAAAAAAATTGTGTGCTTGTCTGGCTCTGAAATGGATTCCTACTCTCATTTCTAACATTTATTATTTATTAATGAATTTTATAGACTAAATTAATTTGTTCTTAAAACAAAAAACTGTATTTATAAGTTGTGCATACTGCTTTTATTGTTCATGGTTTAAAGTTAAAATTCTTTATAACTTTATAACTTTAACCACAAGTGTTTTAGAAGTACACTTTTTTTTTTATATATAAAGGTTAAGCATTATTTGCAATAAAAAAAGATTCCTGTTTTAGGATAACTACTTGCAAACCACTTTGCATCTGTGGGATTTATATGACTTCCCACCTCTTATTTTATTAAAAGAAAATGTATTTAAACATCTTTACGTGTCTTCACATGATTGCACGTCATTCTTCGGCATAAATCTATTAGAATCATGTGCATGTTTTTCCCCTCATGTCTCACAGGCTGTACAGTGTGGCGAGGTGTCTAGACAGACAGACAGACAGACAGGCAGACGCAGGCACTTCAACCTCCTCATCAGACGAAGACAAACTGAGATTCTTTTGGCACATAGACAGCAGGTAAGCACGCAGTGGACGCTGTCCTTGTAAACCTGATCTGATATTTCCTACTGGTTATTAGGAGCATGTGAAGTAGAAGTAGAAGTAAAGCTTTTTCTTTGATGAAGTGTAAAGTGTGAACCTGCTTTAAAACAGGCAACTTTTAAACTGTAGTACCACCTGTTACTCTAGAAAAATAATTTAGGGGAAGAATAGTTTAGGACGTTTTTATGTTTTGGCTTTGTGAATATTAAAGCCTGGGACGATCGTGTAGAATACACTTAGAAAACACGAATTTGGCTTTGCAACTGATATAAGCAGCCATCCTACGAGACGTCCTATGAGAGAGGACGAACTGCCGTGAAGTTTTGCACTCTGTCAGTCAAATCTCCATCAGTGAACAGTTTATAACTTCAACACTGCAGACTTCATGGTAAACCTTTGAGTTCACTGGTTACAATGGTTATTATTTAAAACTCGGATTATTTATTATTTACACTATCCGGTGTGACCCAAATGAGGATGGCTTTCCTTTTGAGTTTTTTCCTTGGCACTGTCGCCCCGGATTTCTCATTAGGAATAAAATTTATTTTAAAAGTTAAATTTCTGTCTGAAGTTTATGTCTATGTAAAGCTGCCTTGGGACAATCCCGACTGTTAAAACTGCTTTAGAAATGATAAAATATCATTTTTTATTTACTCAGCCAGTTAAGAATTCGACACGGGCCCCACATAGTCATTCGCTGTGTTGTAGTAGATACAGATGTAGATTTTTAACAGAGCTAAAATGCGGAATATTTTTTTATTCAGTGTTAATGTCCATTCTCAGTGATACACTATACCAGGGTGCTGCTGGAAAATTAATATGCCACAACATTTAACTACCAAACTATATTTTTTTCATCACAAAAGTACAGTTTCTGTTAATTTCTTCACTGTTAAATACTTCAAAGTTCTTGAACTTCAAAATAACCTTAATTCAATGTTATTTTTTTATAATAGAAATTCTGATCTGGATGTCTTATTACAATTCATTACAATTCTTCTTCTTATTGCACGTATTTCTCATACTAGTTTGATAGTTTTTTTTTATTTCATCAGTTAGTCGGTTATAAATTAAACACAGACCCAGCTTAGCATTCTGCTTTTCAGTAAACCCGATTTCATGTATGAATTTAAACCAGCAAAGGTGAATGAATCCTCCGACTATGATGCCACGCCTAACCTAAATATACTGCATGTGACATTTCGCCTGCTCTGATTTGCTCTCAAATGTGACAAGACCTCATTGAATTCAGTGCTTATCAGTCCCTTCTAACTGTTTATACGACAGATGTGACTTTATGTAGTGTGGATCTGGATAGATGGGCTGACTCAGACTTGCCACAACAATTTACATTTACCCATTTTATACTGTACACTCTGTACCCAGAGCGGCCAGTGCTTTGTAGTATCTCAGTCACAAACACATCCTCATGCTAGTTCAGTAGGTCAGGGACTAAGATTACCATGGATCTAAAACCCTGTTAGAAGGAGGTTAGCGCAGAATGAATGAAAACACACACGTCAAGGATTTTTTTTTACTATAAATAAATTTGCTTATATTATGCAAATACTACAAATCATTTTGCATTAGAGACATTTTATTTATTCATACAGCACCATACTTCCACCACAGCTCAAGAGTACACACTATAATACAGTATGGCATGGCATGGCTGCAAGTGCTGACTATTTGGACAACCCTTAAAGTGACTTCAAGACTCCCACCTAGTGGTTGTTTCCAGTCTTTTCACAGTGAGCTGAGTTAGATTAACATCCAGTGGGGTGTGCTGTTACTGTCCACGAACCCCAGAAGCTGATCGTTTTCCAATTACACTATGTCAAGACATATTTTAATGCTCCTACACTACAGCAGGTTGCCAGTGATTGTTTTTTTTTTTTTAGCAATTTATAAAATAATGTCCTCATACTTTTTTCCACCTCTTATTACTTAAGGAGATTATATGCAGCAGCATCTTGTTAATTAGAATAAAATATAGCTTGGCTTGTCAGAAGCCATCAATAATTTGTGAAGTCTTTCACATTAAAAAATTACACACATACATACAAGAGTTGGACAATGAAACTGAAACACCTGTCATTTTAGTGTGGGAGGTTTCATGGCTAAATTAGACCAGCCTGGTGGCCA
>JAOTRJ010000029.1:8018633-8032010 GCA_028564905.1 Leptodoras praelongus | reverse complement strand
CGAAGAGAGCAGCTGCATATGCAGCCCTTAAATTGGGTTCTGGGTTGCGGTAAGAGATGGGTTGTATGTAGTGTGTGTAGATGTGCCAACTTGGGTAACATAAAACACAACTTATGGATCCTTGTATAATGATTATTCATAATAAAGTTTAAGGGCCATGCAAATTACGGGAGTTTCCCAGGAGACGTAATGAAACGTGGAGGGTACTGGGAGCCTTGGAATACGAGAGAAACCCGGGAAAAAAGAATGTTGGCAGGTATGCCCAGAAATCATGACTCCTGGCAAAGAGAGCAAACCAGTCAATGTCAATGAAAGCAGCACTCCTACAGAAAACCGTTGGTCTTTTTCTGGCCTGTGAATCTCTTCATGACCTCACTGATATACACAAGTCTTGGCGTATTATTATATGAGTGGCAAGCTATGAAACGTACACTGATCAGCCATAGCATTAAAAACACCTGCCTAATATTGTGTAGGTCCACCTTGTGCTGCCATAACAGCTATGACCTATCGAGGCATGGACTCCACAAGACCTCTGAAGGTGTGTTGTGGTATCTCACATAAAGATGTTAGCAACAGATCCTTTCGAAATTGTTAAGTAGGAGATGGGACCTTGATGGATTGAACTTGTTTGTCTATTACATTCCACAGATGCTTGATGAATTCATTTTCCTCAAACCATTCCTGAACAATTTTTGTAGTGTGGCAGTTTACATCAGCCTGCTGAAAGAGGCCACTGTCATTATGGAATACCATTGCAATGAAAGTGTATATTTCATCTGCAGTAATGTTTAGAGAGGTGGTATGTGTCAAAGGAACATCCAAATAATGACAGGACCCAAGGTTTCCCAGAAGAACAGAGCATCCACTGGTTTGCCTTCTTCCCATAGTGCATCCAGGTGCCATCTCTTCCCCAGGTAAGCAACACTCATGCACATTGCCATCCACATGGCCATCCCTGGAACTTTTAAGCCACGTTCTTCCACTGCTCCATGGTCCATGATGCTCACATGCCCATTGTAGGAACTTTCAGCATGATCATGGGCACTCTGACTGGTCTCCAGATACGGAGCTCCATATGCAGAAAACTGTGATATGCTGTGTGTTCTGACACCATTCTATCACAGCCAGCTTGTGCTACAGTAGCTCTTCTTTGGGCCAGACAGACTAGCCTTCACTCCCTGTGCACATCAGTAAGCCTTGGGTGCCCATGACCCTGTCGCTGTTTCAAGAGTTGTCTTCTTGGACCACTTTTGGTAGTTATTAACCACTGCATAGTGGGAACACCTCACAAGACCTCCCCTTTTTAAGATGACCTAGTCCTCTAGCCATCACAATTTGGCCCTTGTCAAAGTCACTCAGATCATTAGCTTGCCTTCGAGAATCGACTGTTCACTTGCTGCCCGATATATCCCACCCCTTGACAGGT
The DNA here is from genome assembly GCA_028564905.1 of Leptodoras praelongus. Taxonomy (NCBI): domain Eukaryota; kingdom Metazoa; phylum Chordata; class Actinopteri; order Siluriformes; family Doradidae; genus Leptodoras; species Leptodoras praelongus. Next base: position 8,030,581 of record JAOTRJ010000029.1, on the reverse strand, counting down.
GCCACATGTTCAAGAAAGTGTATTTAACATGCATTTTGACAGAGTGTTATGTGTATAGGTTAGATGTTGATTGGATGGGTTTGTCCAGATTGATTCCAGGGTGTTTTAACTTTATTGCACCATTCTGAATCAATTCAAAAGACTCTTGTATGTGAAAATCTCAGATCAACAGTAAGACAAATACTTAAACTCTCCCGTCTTGCAACAAGAGTCATGCCATAGTCAAAATCACTGGGATCACATTCTCTCCCTGTTCTGATAGTTGATGTGAACAATACCCTAACCTGCTAGCCCTTTTCTGCATGATTTTAGGCATTGCTCTGCTGCCACATGATTAGCTGATTAGATAATTACATGAATGTGTTCAGGTGTTCATAATAAAGCCTTCAGTGAGTGTAAAGGTATGATGTACTTAAATATTTTACTACATACTTATCCTTACTAATTAAAGTGACAGGAATACTTTCTCTTCATTTTAAATACCTTTATTTGAAGGTTGTTCTTTGGGCGTCTGGTTACCAGACAGAACATTACAAAAGCATTAATGCCACCATTGTCTTTCCATGTAGCTTGATACCATGCTGTTTTATGGAACATATGTGCAATGGATTGAAAGTCATTTTTATTAAAAAAAACATTCTTTAAAAAAAAAAAAAACAAAGAGAGAGAGAAAGAGAGAAAATGAAAAATTTGGTACGGACCAAACACAATGTATAAATATCTGACCTATTGGTTCAACACTTAACTGTACAGTCATTTCTACACATGGAAAATACCATTTGTGGCACAATTCAGTGTCCAGTGCCAATTCCCCATTTTCCTTATTATAATAGCGTCAAATTACTGACTAGTGTGCAACTCTGTGTTTCTGCAGGGTATGTGTGTCTATTTTAAAACATCCTATCCAATTTTGGGGACATTTCCTAACTAAACAAGTAGTCCGAAGCATCATTAGCAGTTCAGTCTCTCCCACAGTTTGGATATTTCTGCTGACTATGCCACATTTTTCATTCTCTAACTAATACAATTCATTACATCAACTTAGGACTGCGAGTTGATGACATCAGTACACTGGGGCTCACAGAACGGCCCAAAGCGGCCATACACATCTTTGGCTCTGACAGCAAAGTAATATGTAGACCCGGAAACAAACTGGGTGAGAGTGCAGGCCATGGGTAGCGGCAGTGCCTTTACTTCACCAATCTTCTTCCACAGTGAGTGCGTGGGTGACTGTGTGGATCCTGCTGATGCACTCTGCTGGTCCTGGTGGTAGGCATAGAGGTGGTAGCTGTCCACAGGTGCACAGTTTCGCTCCGTCTCAGACACGCACCATGACAGCACAATGCCATTCTGACTCTGCACACGTGCGAGTTTCAGCTGAGGCTGCTGAGGAGGAGATGTGTGTGCTGCTTCTGGGGGCAGACGAGCTGGTGGGGCCGGGGCTAAAGGCAACGGAGGAAGAGCAGCTGACGATGAAGCGCTTGTGCGTGATTTAGAGGGAGAGTCCTGGAAAGATGAGAAACGGCAGAACAATTGTTTAGTACAAACCCAGTTATATATATATATACATTTTTCCAACTCAAACAGTTGCATGCTTATAGGCCATATTAATATTGCAAACAATTATTTACTTGTATAAGCAGAACAGTTGTTTTCTATAGAAAGTGTTTAATAAGCTATATTAAGATCCACTCACCACTGAGGGTCGATGCTGAGCTGCAGAGCGACCTGCTGAAAAAAATTCAACAGATTTAACCACAAACCTCAAAATAGGGTCATGACATTTACAGAGCTAATAGCCAGGATGAAAGATGGACATATATGGCAGAATAATAAACAAAGGAAACAGAAACAAAGAAATGAAAAAAAATAAAAAACTCACCAGCAGAAGTGGAGCTCACTAGTGACGGGGGAGGCCCTGGGGGTCGCTGGGTATTGGTGGGAATGGCAGGAGCTGTAGCCTTCTGCACGCCAGTAACTATAGCACAAACATAGCAGGCGACAGAATAAGGGAGTGGATCTTATGGGTAAGCCAGCCAAGTAAGAGAGAGGAAAGGAGCAACAAGAGGTAAGTGAAGATGTAATCATTTACCTTGGACATCGTCATCATCCTCAGTTAGGTCAATGACCGAGCCCTTGGGACGTGCAGGCTGTGGAGATGACAGCAAGTAATAAATATTTACTTTGCAAGGGAACTAGCCATTATGTCCAATACTGGATTGTTTACCATAAGAAAAATCTGAAATTACACATCGCAAAAAAATTCAGATCATTTTAAAAAAGAAAAACCAAATATCCATAAAACCCATTATGTCTGATTTATTTAGCCATTACATAGTTTCCATGCATATGTACAGCATAAGATTTAAAAACCAGCATACTGCACTTACCTGAGCAGGTGACTTGGCTGGAGCAGAATGAGTGGCTTGATTATCTGAAATGAAGAGAGAGAAAGTAAGATTACACAGCACATTGTAGTTATGAGAAGAAAAATTGCATTTACACAAAATAGAGCTGTCCTGTAAATGTGCACAGACCTGTTTTGGATGCCATTTCAGAGGCTGATGGTGGACCAGTGGCAGCTGCTGCTGAGCCTGTTGCAGCAGGGCCTGTGGTCGTCGGGGACGATGAAGCAGTGGCCATTCCGACTACAGTGGCACATTGTGTTGGGGCGCGGGCCGTCATCACAGAGACACCAGCATTAGGCGAGTTCGCCGTGCCCGTGCCCCCCTGGTACACTGGCCTACTTGGTGGCATCTGTGTCACTGCCGAAGGTGCTGACGAGGCCAAGGAAGAGGGAACAGACGAGGATGAGGCAGCAACGCTTCCTGCTGCCTTCTGCAAGATAAAAGTGGCTGCCGTCGTGGTCTTGGCCTTGCTAAGGCTGCTAACCGTGGCCAACGAGGACACAGGAATCAGACCAACTCCTCCAGCTAGAGCGCCGGCCTGGCCATTAGCCACAGCAAGTGGCAACTGGATCAACAGAGGCTGGATTGACATGGGTTGTCCAGCTGACGTGGCCGTGCTAGTTGTTATGGCACCCGTGTTTGGGCGAGGCTGCAGAAGTAGAGTGCCTGCCTGGGCCTGGCAACCCAGCGAGGAGCTGGAGGAGGGTGTGGAGTTTGTCGTTGTGGTTATGAGCTGGAGGATAGGCGCAGGGGCGGCCAATGCTGAAGAGGTCGGCGTGCTTGGAGTGGAGTGAGGTTTGGGCTGAGTCGGTGTAGCTGAAGGATATGAGAAGCCCTTTTAATTTCTTTTACTGTTTGATAAATGAAACCTAACTTTAACATCTGTAGCTTCGAGACATGACTGTATTTAACCCACATAAACACTCACCAGTAGAAGCAGATGACGCTGCAGAAGGATTGGACTGCTTTGGGTCCAGCATGGTCCTCACAGTGCTGTGATAAAACATAAAAAGAAGCAATTCACATTCCATTTCAGTCTGCTATTTAATGCCTATGGGTTGTACTGGGGTACAAATGCACCCTCTTAAATTGGAAGGTGTAGAGCTTTTTTTTTTTGTTTGTTTGTTTTTTTTAGATGAGCAATATACACTTTTCTCTACTGCACTTATGGACCAGCCATTACATATTTACTGAAACCAACATCACACATTTAACGAAACCCTTTCCATAGAGCTCATTAGGTTAACCAGGAGGGGTAGAAGTCATTTAAACTGAAAGAAAAATGTTAATGAAACTATTAAAAATGCTCAAGTTGGTTATTACATTCAATAAAACCATCCTGTGTTGCTTCAAGTCTGGCTAGCTCGTGGAAGACTCATTGGAAGGCCTTTAACTGCATCATGTACTTCAATTCTAATCAGCTTCCTGAAAATTATCCACTTGGTATCCACTTTGACTATCCTCCATGCCTTGTTAATCCAGTAGGTGATTTCTTTAAAAGATGTCAAATCCATCCGTGACTCTCATGCAGGCTGCAGCTCGGAAAGCAATGATTCCCTATGATGCTGATTTCTACCATGTTCGATTACAGCAAAGCCGCCGTTATTTTTTTTCCCTATTATATTCTCTCATACGTGCTAATATCCTGTACATTACAAATAGACCTCCTCATCCTTTCTCATTCCCTGTTCTCTGATTATACCATTGTACTACTACAACCAGGAAAGATGCTGTAATTGGGTAACAAAATGGTTAAATTGGGTTTCCAAGTCTGGTAATTTCTGAACGTAGTGCCCGTATGGACAGCTGCTTGAACTGAATGCCTCATGAAAGGTCCACCTTCAACATCTGTGACATTTATTCCCTCGGTAAACATCTGTGCTTCGGAACTGTTGCTGGTTGATTTATACGTCACTGCCAGCAGCACCTGTCCTCAACTGATAACTGGGTCTTTTTTAAAAAAAAAAAAAAAAAAAAAAAAAAAAGTGCTTTGTTACTGCAATTTTCTCTCTTAGGAGGCTGCATTTGAAGAGCACCTGAAAGCACCAGCCTATTAAATTTCCCACTCGCACCATTTTCACTTCCATTGATCAACAAACTCCTACTCTCTTCGCTGTACTGCTCAGGCTGAGAGAAGCCTGAAGACAACAGGAAGTAGCTTGTCTAACAGACACCTCTTGGCTGACTTTAATTAGCAAAGCCTTAAATGAAATGCTCACCGTTGAGCTGTTGGGGTTGCTGTGGGTGTGGGAGTAGGTTTAGCAGCAGTGGCAGCAGCCTATTAGAGAAAGAAAGAACAAATACTGACTTTTCTATCAAGCTGTTCAAGACGGCAGTGATTAACTGAGTTAGTTGTGCTCACCTCTTGAGCTTTTTTGGAATTCTCTGATGCCTGATTAGCAGCTCCAAACTTCTTGGTAAGTCGTGTAATCTTACTCTGAAACCAAGAAAGAGTTTGTTAATGACAAGACTAGGGGCGGTTCAGACTCCTTTATAAATCACTCAGCGATTTTTTACATTTTTCTATATTTATCGCATGACACAATGACAAACCCCACCCCACTCTACATTATTATCCATTTACTGCATTGACTTTACTTACAAAAGCCTGAGAGTCTCAGGCATGCAAATTACAAGGGAATTTGGAAACAAAACCAAAATAAAACATTGCACCACTGTTAAAATTTGATGCAATGTAAAATGACTTGGGGTCAGCCTCATCTTACAAAAACAATTCTCTTCAAATGGTGTATTTGAGACCTACGATAATGTAATGAAGCTTTTGGGCAGACAGTTTGCCATCTGTGGTAAAAATGCAAGCCACTACACTAGAGAAAACATTAATACTCTACACTGCTAGGAATCATCTCAATCAACCTCAAAACAAACAGATATGAAGAAAAACATTCACTACTTTACCATTTCTACACCATTTCTAAAAAACAAATTCAAGTTCATTTAGTTTCTTAATATGAATTTTAAATACCAAGCTGACACTTTACTAATTTACTAATCCACATTGAAACCTTCAAGAGGTCTGGTTAAATGATCAAATTCTACACAAGAGTTGTGAAGCATATTAAACATGCAAAAACAATATAGCATGCAAGTTAATGGCTAGTTACATTTTTCCATTCCAGAAATGAGCTCCATCCCTAGATGTAGCCGAGCTGCTCAGGTAGGATCAGTGGTGCTAGAGAAAAAGAAATCTATCACTATCTATCCCTATAAGGTCAGCTAATGCATGCAGAAGGTGGGAGCGCTTTCCTCCAAGCATGTTACACCACCACTTGATGTTGCATAAGCAGTAGATTGAAAAAGGCTATGGTGGCTGGCTTCACATGCCCAGCAGGAAGCAGGTGATGGCCTTCGCCCTCCTTGGTTGTTAGCTGTCGTAAGACGGGGAGAGGTGCCTGATGGGTAGGAATTGGCCACGATTCAAATTAGGGAGAAAAACTGCTAAATCCACTACTTCGGAAAGGGAAATTTATGGTTATGTGTCTGAGCGATGAGAACACTCGGACTGCCCCTAGATTCGGACTCACCTGTAGGGTATGTTGGATAGTTTTCTGCTGCTTGGAGGCGGCATCAATCTTCTCCATCCTGTCCTTCAGCTCTTGTAGATTACGGTCAAACACAGTCAGCTGCAGCACACGCAAGCGCTCCTCCACCAAATGCTGTACCACCTGAGAGAAAGAGAAGAGAAAACAGTCAATATTGGAGCACAGACAGACGGCTCACTGCGTTTTGCTTCATGAAGACTTCAAATCCGCCCTTATATGGATGTAACAAAGCTAAAAATATGTTTACGAAACCAAACGCAAACCTTTTCCAGTTTCAGACGGCTCCCTGCGTTGGCTGTGATCTTCAGCTCCAGCTGAGCCTCCAACTGCATTCCCTCCACCCTTGCTCTCTTTCCATCTCGCTCGTCCTTGATCTCCCCATCTTTCCATGCGTCTTTCCCTTCTACTGGTGACAAGGATCTCTTTTTACCTGGAGTGCTGATGCCTGTTTATGACAGAGTGCATTTGGTTTAGGCTTGAGGACCATACACACAGACACACACACGCATGATTTCAAATAAGCATGTAGTGCAATTCAGCAGCACGTCATCTCTTCATTATGGCTACGTAATCAGCACAGATGGTCGGCTTTGAGAGCAGTAGTTTTGGCATGAAATTCCACCTGTAGCTAGGGACATTTTTCCTGTTCTCCATGTTAGCAAAAACAATCATCCCCTTAGCTGTCACCTCCCAGACATTACAATTAAACTCTACCCTGAACGGCGTCTGATAACAATATTTTACACCAATATTTACTCCAATTCCCAACTAGACAATCAGGACCGAGTTAAATTCTATATTATCTAGCTATATCTGCTTGTGCTATGCTTGCCTCAGTAGGACATCCCAGTGGTTCCCAGAAACTCAAGAAATCTCAAAAGATTCTCAATCTCATTGTATCCTCAGTAGTCACAATACCAGAATCAACAGGATACATGATGAACAGGCAAGTACAGACAGCTCCTCGTCTGGAAGCTTAACTACCAATTTAGAGAGCCTAGCACTACTTGTACCTCTCCACCGAGCAGACTATTGACAGCTGCTTCATCAAATCCTCTAAACAGTGTTAGCTTTAACCAGTATAGAGGTTTAAACTCAATTCTCAATACAAAGTCATAGCAAACACCAAATCTAGGTTTGTAATTAACACCACCTACTTTAGCAAGAGTATCTTGCATCAGTGCATCCTACAGCTAAGTTTGAGCCTTTACAAGTTCGTGGTTTCACAGATCCTGAGCTTTTAAATAACCAGGCATGATATTCCATCACTGTCTTAAATCACGGAAAAGTGCTATTACATTGGCGAAACAGGTTGCACATGCAAGAGCGCGCCCTCTTGCCCAAGAACCGCTGCATACGACTGCGAAAAACACAATTCCGCATCAGCATTTAGCCTTGCAAAAATCTGCAGTTCATCATCGATATTCATTCCTAAGTGAGAGCATTATCCGAGTACCACCTGCAAGTACTCGATCTAAAAATGACTACTTTATTGGCATCACGAATAGGCACTAATTACCTGTGCCATCTGCCACATTACACCCTTTCTCTCCCTCTTTCTTCTCCTCTTTCTCAGGATCCACATCCATCTTGTCCTCGTTTCTGTCTTTCGCCTCATCTTGCTCTCCCTGACCCTCATCTTCCTCACTGAGGCAGAGAAAGCCCTCTTTGACTTCCGGGTCACACTCCAAGCTGGCGGCCGGAGAGCCGGAAGGAGACGAGGAGGAGATGCTCTTACTGCTTTTCTCCTCAGCTGACCCGTTGTCAAGGGAAGTGCTTTCGGTATCCATGTGCAGCTCGCCGTTCAACGCTTGGTCAGAGGATGCCTTCCTCTGCTCTGTTTTCTTGTCAGACGCTGAAGGAGAACTGGCGCATGTAGATTTGGTGATCTGGAATAAAAGAAGGTGAGAAAGAGGGGGTGACTAAACCATCAGAACATTTCTGCTCCTTGTAGGAGTCCTGGGAGGAGTCTGTCAGATTTGCTTTTTCAAATTCTGGTATTTACATCATTTACAATATGTTTTTCCAGAAGAACATTTTCATGGGTTTAAGGGCCTGGGCATGACTCACTTCCATCTTGTCAGCCTTGACTTCTTCTGCTTTCTTATCATCCTTTCTGTCTTTCTCTCCTTTTTTCTCTTCACCTTTGCCCTTCTCAGGGCCTTTCTTCAGAGAAGGTGAAGGTGAGGTGTTTCGATTTTCGCTGACAGGCGGAGAAGGCGATCGCGAGACCGAGACCGAGCTTGATGGTACAGGGGAAGAACGTGACAAGGGCGAGGCAGGAGACTTTGTCCCCATCTCCTTGTCCTTCTCTTTCCCCTTCTGTCCTTCCTCTCCATGCGTTCCGTTTACCAGTGGCGTCTGGGGTCGTGAAGAGGAGGAGTTGGGGTTTGCAGTCACCAAGGTGTTGTGCAGCACCTCCAGCTGCTGACGGTCGCTCATCTTCATGGTTTTTCGAGCGCGGAAAATCTTCTTCTGAGGCTCTTCTGGAACAGCAACTTCCATTTTTTTTCACCTGGTTAAACTAAAGACAGAGTTGGCCAGTTAGTTCAGAACAATTGTTTAATGAAATTAAACAGAGAACCACAGAGAAATTTCCAAATGTTCTAGTCAAGTCCTTAGCAGCCGTCTCTTTTATTGGTCCAAAACAATTATCTTTTACAAACACTAGGTGGCACTCTGCACCCTACATGACACATTGCTTTAGTCTAAATACCGCTTATGTCCTTTATCATAAATCTATAGCTGCCTTTGTCAAAATGCCTGAGCTGCAGATCTCCACTCAAGAACAGTCAAATCCTGAAAATGCACTTCAACTCCATAGAAAGAAAAAAAATAATAATAAACCTAGACAGACTTCTATACCTAAACAAATCTGCTTACACTGCCATCTTCAGCAAATCTGCTCAGAGATCAAACTAGTCAGAAGACAGCAGTTAGATTAAACTCCTAAATGAAAACTAATCCACTTCCTCTCTCAAATTAGAGTAACTAGCACACTTCCTCTACTGAGGCAGAGCAAAATGCTTCTGTTAGGAAAAGAACAGGAGGGGTGAAAACCCAGCACTGTATCTCCTCCCCCTTCAACCTCACTGGTCAGAGGCACAGCCAATGAGGACTACAGGATACGGAGTCTGCTAGCGACAACCGTGGCTGATTAGGTAATGCTCTGATCTTTTATCAAAGTTTCCAGTTGGATTCCGAGCTCGTGCTCAAGATCGTGTTTAAAGTTGTCTGGCCCACTAGCATAGCACAAGGTGATCCAAATGCACACAGTGAACTGACACAGGCGTGTACAGTGCGCATCTCTTTCGGATTTTGTTCCAAGAAGGTGTATAATCTAAATTTCCTTATATAGAATTAAACATTAAAAAAACAGCATCAAGGTCTGAGATTGTCTCACCTGATCGCTGTGTTCCTCTGTACCTCCCTGTTCATGGAGGGATTTGCCCACACGATTTTGCAGGAACCTGAGGACAAAGGGGAAAAAAAAACATTACCTTACTGTAGTGGACAACAGTTCAAAAATATTACACTAGACATCAGCTGGCATGTCTAGAGTAATATTACTTCAAGTTCCCAACACTTCTGATTCAAGTAACCACCATAAATACTGTGACCACTGCATCAACAAAGTACAGAATATCTTTGCACCATTGAAGCTCAAGACTCAGCATTGCTCACGTTTTTACCCTAGCCAACCAACGTAAAGTCATGATGGGGCAATTAACATTCCAATTTGAGAAAGCTTTTTTTACTACATGGTGAGCAGATCTGATAAATCAAAATCCCCTTTTTTTGCATCTCTGATTTTTTGTCTTTGCACCAATCCGGATTCGTTATTCTAAAACGTTAAATAAAATGATATTTAAAAACTCGAACGTCTGAATGACTTAAAGCCCAGCCTCGTTTCCGTGTTGCCCGTTTGAAATCCTGTCCGTGCTGCTGTGTGTCAGTTACCCTGAACACGCATAAGCAGCTGAAATCACTAGAACCCTATGTGACCGTCATTAGCTTAAACAGTTCTTCGTCGTCTGCATGCTCGAAGTAGCCGTTGCACTGCTGCTGCACTGCTGCAGTCCTGCTATTGCGCATGGTCTGCTCCCTAAATATAGCAACGTCTCCTTCTGAGCCATGAGCGCAGCGCCTCTCGCTTCCTGTCAAACTGGTCATATTCTACCTACGAGATGAAAACTAGTGACCATGACAACAGGTCTGAAAATGCACTTCTACAAATATCGCATCAAATCAAACTGGTTGAGTCAGGCAAGCTTTTAAAGAAAGAATGTTTTAAAGAAGGAATGCACAGCTCTAAGAACCATTAATTGTTATGATCTAGGCACTAGCTATTAGTATGTAAACAAAATAAAATGTACTTTTGCATAGAGAGACATCTGAACAACACTGTAACCGGAAGGGAGATCAGTTACCACATGCAAGGGTGATTGATAATCCGATACACACAAAGTTTGACTACCAAATAAAGACCATAAAAAAAAAAACACAGTCCTAAATAGCAGCACTAAATTTCAATTGATTTTTAAAAATGATAGGTAAGGTATTCCCTAATTCTCTCCGATTCTGATGCACAGAAGGTACCAAAAAAGAAAAACACTGTTTGTGACTATAAGCAGTGTACTAGATTCCTTCTTCCATCCTGTATTTCCTTAATCTGAGCACCAGCATTTGTCTGGGGGGAAAGACAAAAAAACAAAACGCATAAAAACGCATGCCTGCTAGCTGGTAACATGGTCCCCATTACAATGTCGTTCATGGTGCTTAATGTTTGCACTCCCCTCCTCCACAGCATAGCGGGAACCGAGTGTAGCGCTCCTCACAGAGACAAGATGGCCACCAGGGCTTGGCTCTCCGCACCTTTTTCTAGTCTTTTAAACCGTTTTCCTTTCACTGGAATATTGTTCATCTTGTCAATACCTGCTTGTCAATTCCCTGGCCACTCACTCGGTCATAATGACCTGCTGGCCCTGGTGGATAATTACAACAAATACAGAAAGAAAAAGGAAATTCTATTCATTCCAAGGCACATATTCTTTCAGCTTCCTCGTCCACCAAGAAACGCTAATCAGCATTTCTCAGCATAACCTAACAGCTAGCAAAATGAAAAGCTTTTCTTTATCTACCAAATGAGGTCATTTGAGGGGGGAAATAGACTAATCCAGAATGTTTAACAAGCACGTCGTCTCCTCGACAAGAAACCCAGAAACCACAGAGGAGCAAAATCGATCCGATACACAGAAACTGCTCCCTTTAATCAGATACGACCTAAGTCATAAGCTCCTTGTTTAGCGCCATACCACACCCAAGCCTGTTACACTGTAGGATCTGCGTGCGTCTGCATGACGGGCATGTAGTCCTGACCGAATCCAGGACTGATATAATAGGTGAACAATTAACTCAAACTGATCCTGTGATTCACCAACACTAGTAATACAAATACGTTCATGCTAGCAATCGTATAAAATGAAACTTGCAAGCTTACAAACCATGAAGTTTGTAAAAAAATAATGCAATGGGTAAGGGTACAACAACCATCAAAAGAGTGGACCATGACTAGCTATGAAGCTTTGAAAGTTATATTGCTAGCATGTCTGATTCAAAGCGTGCAGCGTTTGTTATTAGCTTGGTTTCTCCATTTTTGTAGTTCTCCTTTCAGGTAAAATCAGGGTGTTACCAATGTCACAAACTTTGAAAGCAGCCAGATACCAAAAGCCAACTTTCGACTAGGTCACTGCAATCTTCAAAAATCTTTTCAAGCTCTAAATCATAGAGAATGTTTTTTTGGGTTTTTTTTTTTTTAAACGACTGCAATATCTTAATCCATAGTCTTAGCACAAAAACATTTAAGAACCTTACAAAACTAAAGCTCCTCCCCTACCGATACAGTCAGTCAGTCAGTCATTATCTGTACCGCTTATTCCCAGTTACGGGGTCACGGGGGAGCCGGTGCCCAGCCGGC
>JAOTRJ010000029.1:7823002-7834392 GCA_028564905.1 Leptodoras praelongus | reverse complement strand
AAACAATTACAGTTAAAACCTGAGATTATACCACCAATTCCCTAATAAACTATTACAGTTAAAACCTGAGGCCTCTCTCTCTCCCTCTACCCCCTCTCCCTCTCCCTCCCCCTCCATCTCCCTCTATCTCCCCCTCTCTCCCTCCCCATACACACATTACACCAAATTCTCACTCATTCATTCTCTCCCTCTGTCTTTTCTTCCCTCTTTGTCTCCTGAGTGGACTGGTTTGATTAGCTATGCTTACATGCAGTCTAATATCTAATGGTTAGTAGGCATGCTACTGGCCCACCTACTGGCCCACCTACTGGCCCAGCTACTGGCTAAAAAAAACTTCATGCACAAACTAGCTGATAAAGAAAAACTCTGTCCACTTAAACAATTCATATGGATTCACGTTTTGAGACGGAATGCAGGACCCAAATTTGTCTGTTAATTTCAGACATTTAAATCATTTTTGTTTAATTTCCTGAATGATTTTCAGTAATTATTTCCAGAGTCTTTACAAAAATTAGCATGTAATCACAACCAGCACCTTTATTTTTTTTACTTTCTCTTTTCTTTTTTTCTTTTCTTTTTTTTTTTTTTTTTTTAAATTCCATTCCTCCCTGTACTTTCCCAAAGTCAGGCTTCTATACATCATGATTACGTTTCATTTCATCACTTCTTCAGTGCACCTCATGCAAAAACTGGATGCATTTAGTGTGTCCGACTCGAGGAAGGACTTTGCTCTCTGCCTGCATCACCTCGATCTGATTCTGTCTTGCATCCTCATCTCATTCTTCTGCTCATCCATCCATCCATCCCTCCCTCGAATCATTCCAACTTTTTCTCTGCTCCAGCAAGTTGCAGTGGCAGAGCTGTGCGTGCGCGCGTGTGTGTGTGTGTGTGTGTGTGTGTGTGTGTGTGTGTGAGAGAGAGACTGGAGAATGGATTAACCCGTTTCTGATGGATGGACAGACACTGTGCATGACGTCGCTGTAACTGCACGGCTCGGTTCACAAAAACGCGTGTAGAGACACACACACACACAAGCTAATATTCAAGATAATATTCACTTGACAGAGCATCTGAAGTGTTCGGTTGTTGCTGGGTTTGAACTTTTTCCTCCTCTCAGTCTGTCTGTCTGTCTGTTCATCTGTCTTTCGGAATGGCTGACGGTTTTCAGTGCTGAGTGCTGTAACTGTGTGTGTATTGCAGGTGTCTTGTTGTTTGTGTGTGCCTGACTGCACTAACTAACCCACTAACTAACCAGTTTTCATCCACAGGCATGTTTTCCGGTGGAGGAAATCAAAAGCACGGGACGCACTATAGCCTTGGCTCTGTAAGGCTGAGCATGGGCGTGTCCACCGCATTTTGAGTCACATCGCCATTTTCATGCACGTCCAATGTTGTTTAGCATGTTAATATAAGATGTACAGGGTACGCAGTTTATATTAAACAAAAGGGTCTGATTCCTGAGGCTGAATGTTTTCAGCTCTAAAGAGTTCTAGCGTTTGATTTGAAGTAAAACTACTACTCCTACTTGCGAAGGCAGCACTGTTTAAACCATAGATTTCCTGGCTACGTTGTTACTCCTCAAATCAAGGTCCCAGTTGTCACTCTGACAAGAACTCACTATCCTCGCCACCTCTGATTTGTGTTTCTTCTGCTTTTTTTTTCTGCTCCTGTCCATCTTCCGTCTTGTCCAGCTTTGCAGCTGCCGCTGGCTAACGACGGCGGGAGCCGCTCGTCTTCCTCAGAGAGCTCGCCGCAGCACCATCCGTACCCCAGCCGACCACGACACATGCTCACGTTGCCTACGCCACCCTACGGCCTGCAGAAGAGCTTGGAGAAGTATATAACCTACATGTGTAGTTATATTACTACACACACCGTATACTGTGATCTAAACCGTTTTCTGTGTGCGCAGTGCTGAAATAGACCAGAAGCTACAGGAGATTATGAAACAGACGGGTTACCTGAAGATTGACGGACAGGTGAGGGGCACCATCGGCATCACCAGTAGCAACGTTAACTTTTCACCCAAGATCCTCAGTAGCTGTGTTTTCTTGACTTTCTGTGTAAATTGCAAGCGATAATATGAACATTTTATTTATGACATTTATGAGTTGCTCAGCGGTTTTGTTTCCAGTATCTCTAATTTGATGTATGCTGCTAAATATTACACTCACTGCCCACTCTATTAGTCACACCTACATAGTTGCTCCACCCTGTAGATGTAAAGTCAGAGACAGTAGCTCATCTGTTGCTGCACAGTTTGTGTTAGTCATCCTCTAATCCTTCATCAGTGCTCACAGGACACTGTTGGCTGGATATTTGTGGTTGGTGGACTATTCTCAGTCCAGCAGCGACACTGAGGGTTTTAAAAACGCAGTGTGATCCACTCACACCTGTACAACACACACTAACACACCACCACCACATCAGTGTCACTGCAGTGCTGACAGTCATCCACCACCCAAATAGTACCTGATCTGTGCTGGTCCTAGCATAAAAGAGGTCTAACTAAGTCTGCAGAGAAACAGAAGGACTACAGGGTCTATCTGTAGAACTGCAGAGTGGACCTGTACGGTCAGTGGAGCTGATAAAATGGACAAAGAGTGTAGATACAAGGAGGTGGTTTTAATGTTGTGGCTGATTGGTGTATACTGTAGGTTATATAAAGCTGATTCATTGTGTGGAAATATAAAATCTTAAGTCTTTTCATTGAGCTGCGGATTTGCTGTGGTTGTGTGTGATGCAGCGTTACCCTGCGGAGGTGACCGACCTGATCAACGAGGGCGAGATCGGAAGTGGTACCTGTGGACAGGTGTTCAAAGTGCGCTTTAAGAAAACCGGCCATGTCATCGCTGTCAAGGTGAGTACACACACACACACACACACACACACACACACACACACAGTGAACCAGTCTGTACTTTCCTGCAATCGGTGTTTACTCTGGAATAATGCAGTCTTTTGTATAAGTATCTATGCAAAATCAAGCAGAAATCATTTCATAACCACAAATTCTTATACCAACAGAGAAACCACGAGGTGCTACATAAGGCTTGGGCGGCTTGCACGGCTATGCCTATGTTCGTAGCTAGCTGTTTAACATTGAAGTTATTCATTCATTCATTCATCTTCTTGGCCGCTTATTCCTTTTCAGGGTCACGGGGGAGCCGGTGTCTAGCCCGCCACATAGGGCGCAAGGCAGGAACAATCCTAGACAGGGCGCCAATCCATCGTAGGGCGCGCACACTCACACACTAGGGCCACTTTAGAGACGCGAATCAACCTAACGTGCATGTCTTTGGACTGTGGGAGGAAACCGGAGAAAACCCACGCGAACACGGGGAGGACATGCAGACTCCACACAGAAAGGACCCAGACCGCCCCACCCGGGGATCGAACCTGGGACCTTCTTGCTGTGAGGCGACGGTGCTACCCACCGAGCCACCGTGTCGCCATATTGAAATTATTGTAAAAAAAAACAATGTTTAATGTCAAGAGGTGCTGCAGCGTTGAATATTTCTTGCTAGGTTGATCCACAGGACAATCCAAGAAAAGCCACTGACCCTGTGGAGTCATTATGGAGAACCTGAACTGACCAGACATGTTATATACCTTCATAGTTTTCTCTGCTTTCATTTGTTTTCTTGAGTTGAAGGATGACTTAATACTTTTCAGTAGCAGTCTTTCAGTTCACAACGTATGGATCACATCCGATGTGCTGTGAACTTCTGTTGATGCATTCCTCTTATTATATTTATTTATTAGAGGTTTAACTGCATGTTTTATGCATTGCATTAGTATTTCACACTCGTCTAAAGGGGAGGAGTTTAGTCTCTGTCTCATGTTTTTGGACTGTGGGAGGAAACAACAGGAATATGCAGGACCCAGACCCCCCTGTCTGGAAATCGAACCCTGCACTTTCTTGCTGTGAGCCGGCAGCACTACCAACATCGCCACCGTGCCGCCCTTCTCTTATAGTCGTTTAAACTAGCACAGTAAACAGTACAGGCTTTGCTCCATCCTGTCCAGTTTGCTTTTCTCTGCAGACAACACATGTATAGCTTTAATTTAACATGTGGCATCTCTTAATGCAGCACAGTGCCTCTTTTTTGTAGTAAGGCACATGTAGAACTTTGTTTTTTGTTTTTTCAAGTGGTACATGACAGGAAGATAAAGAACTGTGTGTGCATGTGCGCTTGGATTTTCTTAATGACTCCTTAATTGCAAATCTGAATACTGACTATTAAAGCCAGTAAGTAATTACTGTTTACTCTTTACAGCCCTGCATGCTAGCAGCAGTGTGTGTTTGTGTACAAGCACAATGGAGTGTATATGATTTAGTTAATGTAACTGCTGTGTGTGTGTGTGTTTGTGTGCAGCAAATGCGGAGGACGGGTAATAAGGATGAAAATAAGCGGATTCTGATGGACCTGGACGTGGTCTTAAAGAGCCATGACTGCCCGTATATCATCCAGTGCTATGGAGCTATAGTCACCAACGTGAGTCATACACACACGTCTGCTCACTGGTCATTTTATTAGGTACACCTGCTCGTTCATGCAATTTATGCAGTAGGCCAATCAAGGTGGCAGCGGCACCGTATATATAAAACCACGAAGGCAATGGTGGCCGGGTGTTCCTAATAAAGTGGCCTTTGTGTGTATTAGGTTTTTTGTGGGGGGATGGGGGGGGGGGGTCTCTTCTGACACAATGTTGAGTTTAAACTCTAATTGCTGTGTTGCTCCTCAGACTGATGTGTTCATTGCCATGGAGCTGATGGGGACGTGTGCAGAGAAGCTGAAAAAGCGAATCCAGGGGCCCATACCAGAGTACATTCTGGGGAAGATGACGGTGGCGGTGAGCCTCCCATTGTGTTCCCTTTTCCTCTCTTATTTTCTGTGTTCTGTTTCTGTAGCTCATGATTAAATTAAGCAATTGGAGGGAGCTGTTTGGGAATAAAGTGGGTCAAATCTTGTGTTGCAAGAATTACAAAACAAGTTAAGAATCTCTTCTCTGTTCCTCACTCTGCAGATTGTGAAGGCTCTGCTGTATCTGAAGGAGAAACATGGCGTCATCCACCGAGACGTCAAGCCTTCAAACATCCTGTTGGACGCTAAAGGCCAGATCAAACTCTGCGATTTCGGAATCAGCGGCCGCCTCGTCGACTCCAAAGCTAAAACCCGCAGTGCCGGCTGCGCCGCTTACATGGCGGTGAGTGAGGAGTCACTTCGGGTTCTGGTGAAACTGTGCTCAGTCTCATGCCCACACATGTCAATGTTCAGCCACAGACTAACTGATACACTCTACAGTATAGCGCACTGAGATGTTCTGTGCTACAGCTGTAGTGTAATCTTGTGGTGTGTGTGTGTGTGTGTTAATATGTTCAGCCTGAGAGAATAGACCCTCCAGACCCCAGTAAGCCTGACTATGACATCAGAGCCGACGTTTGGAGTCTTGGCATTTCTTTGGTATGTTTACATTTGTTACTAGCAGCAAAGCACAAAACAGGGAAGCCCAAGCGAAACTATGATGCAGAACCTGCTAATTAACAGTACTATAGAATTACAAGTCATTTCCTAATACTAGACCAGACTTGTGACTGTGTGCTGACATGCTCCTCTTCTGGGTTTTGCTTTTTTAAGCAAATTTTTAACTAGCTCTCAGCCCTGACATGCTTTAACCGGTTGCTGGCAGAGACCCGGAGAGAGACTTTTACCTCCTCAGCAGATTTGAACCTTAGCATTACAACTATAGACATTAAGCTGATACAAGAACCAAGGGCTTTTTACTGAATCCTTTTTTTGTTTTTTTTATTAGCAAGCTTTGTTAAAAAAAACTCAATTTTTTTATATATTTCTTGGCTTCTCTGTATAATACCTTGGTTATTGTTATAACTGATGACGTATTGCCCGTGTGACCTGTAGGTGGAGCTGGCCACAGGACAATTCCCATATAAGAACTGCAAGACAGACTTCGAGGTGCTGACCAAAGTGCTACAGGAGGACCCTCCTCTTCTGCCTCTCAGCATGGGCTTCTCCCTCGACTTCCAATCCTTTGTTAAAGACTGGTATACATTCAAACGTGTATATACACCGCGTCCGCATGTCCGGAATGAACAGATTTTCAGGATGCATTAAAATCCAGGCCTCTGAGTTTCATTAGCGAACTAAACGTCTATTATTTTGCTCTTTGTCTTTGCAGCCTCACAAAGGATCACAGAAAAAGGCCAAAATACCACAAGCTGCTTGTAAGTGTCTTACTGATGACATCATTTTACCATGGTATTGGTAACAATCATCATAATATAATATTGTATCATAATAATCAGTATATACATAAAATCATGCAGATACGTCAAGTAGTGTGTGCCGCTAACCATGGTTGTTGGTACCAGATAGGCTGGCTTTACTATTTCAGAGCTGTCGATTTCCTGGGATTTTCACACACAACAGTCTTTGTACAACTTTCCACACACTCTCTGTAAACACAGAATAGGGCTCGAGGTCTGCAGGCTCATTCATTCATTCATTCATCTTCTTGGCCGCTTATTCCTTTTCAGGGTCACGGGGGAGCCGGTGCCTAGCCGGCCACATAGGGCGCAAGGCAGGAAGAACCCTAGACAGGGCGCCAATCCATCGTACGGCAGGTCTGCCGCCTGAAACACCTTATTACTGAGAGATTAAAGGAGAGTGTCCAAGCTAGTCTGAGTTGACAGAAAGTCAATAGTATCTTAAATAATCATTCTTTACAGCCATGGTGAGCATCTCAGAACACATAATACACCAAACCATGAGAGAGTTGAAGCCTGGAAGAAGACCAGAGTCTGTACTCGCGTTCCTGGCTGACTCAAGTGGAACCCGATTTGCTCATCTGCTGTTGTATATCATACCTACGTATGAAGGTTCAATGTTCAGTGCATGCCATGATTCTTTTCTGCCCACCATGGTTGTAAAGAGTGATTGTATAAAGTCACTCTGTGTATTGTTTTTCACACCACTGACACAAAGTCAATGCTAAAGACTGAAAATTGCAGCCGTTTCTGATATCCTTAAACCAACACATCTGGTACTGACATCCATGCTATGGTTAAAGGCACATCTTTGATGTGAACAAGAAGTGAACATGATTTCACGCTCATGATTGTGCAGGTGTACTGGTTTTCTTTAGAAAATGGATGGCGTGTGTGTGTGTGTGAGAGAGAGAGAGTATATATGTCACAGCTTGACTAATTAAATGCTGTGTTAATGCGTCATGTGGTTGGTTGCTTAGCAGCCAGGACTTACTGTGAAGAGGCGAGTGAGGCATGTCCTGTCATGGCTTATCGCTTTATTTCTCAGACAAATGTTGTTTATTTTATTTACATATTTAATGCATAATTTAGGCCTAGTGTATAATTATACAGTATATCTGCATGCTATGTTTCGTGAGGCTTTGACCCCTAACCTCTGTCCCTTCATGTGACAGGAACACAGTTTCATCCGGCGCTACGAGGTGCTGGAGGTGGACGTGGCAGGCTGGTTTCAGACAGTGATGGAGCGCACCGAGTCTCCCCGCAGCAGCCAGTGCTACAGCCAACACCAGCTCCACTCTCTGTTCAGCAGGTAGCCGCACACGCAGAGACGGATGGACGGACAGACGGACGGAGAGACAGGGATGGATGAAGAGAGAGAGCGCTGCAGGCTGTGTGTGAGAAGGAGAAGGAATGGAGGCTGGTTTGAGACAGAGTAAAGATGACTGACAGACAGACATGGGCAAGTGTGTTGTAAATTAGGAACGTATTTATATTTCTTTTCATCCACCACTCTATCAGGACGGACGTTAGCCTTAGGAGTCGCTAGTCGTGCACGTTCACGTGTATAGTGTCATACACGTTCACTACCGTTATAAGCTATAGAGCACTGTACAGTGTAAAGCGACAGCTGTGAATATCATCACGTATTGACTTCAAATCAGTGTAAGCCATAAGGCTGCACGGTGCGTGTAGCCACCCTGCAGAGTGTGTGTATGGTTTTGTGTTCACACTGATACTGTGTCATTCACTACGGTCATTAGCTCCACATCCTCCATTAGCCCCTTACTCAGGGACTGAACAGAGTAGTCGAACAACACTGAGCCAAGGTGTGTGTGTGTGTGTGTATGTGTGTATGTGTTTTGTGCATTTGTGAGTAGTCTTATTAGATCTAAATTTTAATGTAAGGCAAGTCCTCGTTTTCCTGGACAGCTCGCATGTCCGTAGATATTTAATAACTCAAGGAAACGGTAGTGTTCTGAAATGTGTGTTTGTCTATCCGTTAAAAGATCTAACACACGGTTAGAAAATTAGATATAGTGCTTAAGAGTTGTAAGGATCGACTTTCGGCGTTTGCTGACGGGACGTTGTTTTGCCGTAAAGACAAAATAAAAAAAAAAATTAGATTAGCTTTTAATCTTCTTTTGTTATACACACCTCAGGAGAGTTATAGGTATGCAAGCGGGAGAAGGACTCGAAAGGGGAATTGTTGGCTGAGAAGATTTCTCGGGAAGTTTCTGCTTTTAGAGAATTTTAAGATTTGCAAGTGGGAGCTCCTTTATTATTTTTTTCCACAGAGGTGAGATTGATTTGGCTTTCGATGTGATGAGGTTATATTAGATCATTGAGGCAGCGTTGGCATGGATGCGTACAAAAATTCAGCTGGCTAAGCTACAAAAAACAGTGACTACTTGCTGGGAAACAGCTTTATTGTGTCGGCCAACAGGACATATAAGTTTATAAAGGAATAAACAGTTCTTACTGGTGGAAATTGGTGGCATTGTACCAATAGTTTGGCTATTTTACGTGGCATCTCAAGTTAGTACCGCCCATTTCACCCTACCAGCCAATCACAGCACAGCTGAGTGGGAGCTTTCAATCCAGCCATGGACATCCTCCAAACATGAAGGTTAAGCATAACCCAAGCTTCAGAGGATGTATTGATAAATTGGCTGATTTCTATACATTTCTGCAAAGATGAAGAAAAGAAAAGGAACAAGAGGACTAAAAATTCCACTGAACCACCAATGGAACCAGTTTTTGGTTTGGCGGCCATCCAAGTCCACCCAAGTCCACCCTTTACTCGTGATCATTTCCATTAGTTTACTTTCACACTCGCATCCAGCAAACCAAAGGCAGGTTACTTTTTTTTTTTTCTCCTGTTATCCATTGTCACTGGTCCACAGCTTGCAGAGTAGTCACGTTTCCCAAAACCAAAGCCATAGCTGAGAAGTCCCTGCTCTTCAAAGCCAAATCACAGCATGAGTGAAAGGAGTAAAAAGAAAGAAAGTACGGTAAGAAGAAACAGGACACGGTACGTCGACGGAAGGATCGGGACGAGTAGAGAAGTAGAAGGAGAAAGGCGTGTTAAGGAAGGTGAAGGAAGTCGGGAATGTGGGGAGAGATGGGAAAGGAAAGTGTGAAGCGAGCACGACGGTTTTTGGGGTGTATATATCTTCCTGACGGTGTTAAGGTCAGCGTTTGATCTTCACTGACTGCTGGACATTGCAGAAAAGCTTTGCACAGTATCCAACCAATGTACCTGGGTGTTTTATTTTTTGTTTATTTTTTTTTATTGCTAGGGACAATTAGTGTGCTATTTTTATTGTCATTATTCTTGAATCTTTTTTTTTAATTATGATTATATTTATTTATTGTTCCTGCTGCTACTGCTTTTGCTTTAGATGCTGCTGTCGATTTTTGATTTTTCTTTTTCTTTTTTTTTTTTTTTTTTCTTTTTTTTTGTTCCCCAAAGGACAATAATATTTTTTTTGTACTTCTTTATCTTGTTAAATTTTTATGTATCCCAAAACCAAAAAAAAGTGAAACGTTGCAATGTCTGCACATTAACCAAATACATGCGAGACTGAACGTGAAGAAACAGACTGTAAGATAGCGTCAAGGTTTTTTTTTTTCGTTTTTATATATAACGTATATAGTTTTTAAAAAAAGTTGACACTTCATGACGATACAAACGCAGTGTTTCGGTTTCATAGCGAACTAATTATTGGTAGAGCAAGTATTAAAAGTTGCGAGTGGTCATATTTATATAAGAGCTGTGTGTCTGCAGTTAGCTGTAATCATGTAGGTAGGTGTGGTTTGTCTTAGCTTTAGTCTGTTCCGTCCTGTGGTGGATGTAGCGTTCTGAAATTTCTCTTTTTTTTGTGTTGAATAGCAGAATGGGCTTCAACACAAAGGAGGCTTTATACTTTAAAAAGTGACAGTACCTTAAAATGGGCTTCACTCTTCTTCACCAGTCTGCCATCAGCCTTTTATCAGAATATTTGCATCATAATATATATATATATATATATATATATACACATACATACATACGCACTATAAAATAAGATCTCGTGTACTGTTAATAAATCCTCTGCTTGTCCCACATGACTAGGTTCTGTCAGTCAGTCACTTGCTCTTGCTGTCTGTAGATCTTTGTGAAATGTCACCCACCTACAGCTTCATCCATTTGTTAAATAATAATAATAATAATGATAACTATATCCTAAAACATATTCATGCTGAGTCAGCACGGTGATACTGACATGTCTGTGTGTGCTCGGTAAACTTCATATACAGATAAGAGAGATCTGTGGAACAGCCTGAGACGTGTTTACATTTCCACACGCACTTAACTAGCAGTTACCCGAGTACGTTCACAGAGTACGTTTACGTGCATACTAATAATCAGATTAATACCCGGTCTCGGCGCGCACGCCGTTATTCAAGTGGCCGTGGAAGTTCATGTGTTTATTGCATTCACGTGGATGTGTAAATAGCATTACGCTTTTAAATTATTATGTCCATTTCAAGAAACTTGTTACCCAGACGACACCTGGATTTCGTCCCAGTAATGAGATTATTTATGTACACTGAAGTACCACTGAATAGAGGGAACGTTGCACAGTCCTCACGCTGATGTTTGCATGGAACACGGTTCATGCCAGCCGACGCTGATCACGTTCAATCAGAGAATTTTTACAGCCACGCTGCTGTCGTGAGTTCGAGGTTATGCCCGAATTCTTGTAGTCACAGTACACCCTTGAAATGTTCATACATGAAAATCCAAACTTTTCTTCTACCTTCTGGCCCATCTCACGAGCTCCAGCTATTAAATGTGTTGAAAATCATGAAATCGTGATCAATCGCCCTTCTCACCGCAGAAACAGCTCTACAGTCTTCATGCCATGCCTAGGTGGCGTTACTATGCGTTCTGCATAGTCTTCTCTGTACCGGTTTTTCTGGTACTTCAGTGTATACAACATCTACAGGGGTTAGACAATGAAACTGAAACACCTGTTATTTTAGTGTGGGAGGTTTCATGGCTAAATTAGACCAGCCTGGTGGCCAATCTTCATTAATTGCACATTGCACCAGT
>JAOTRJ010000029.1:7742042-7755275 GCA_028564905.1 Leptodoras praelongus | reverse complement strand
TTGGCCGCAAAAGGAGGCCCTACACCATACTAATAAATGATTGTGGTCTAAAATGACAGGTGTTTCATTTTCATTGTCTAACCCCTGTATATTATAACATTATTCTGTCCCCAGTGGAGGAGCGTGAACCTTTAGTCCCTGTTAAACTGCTTCAAAAAGGTGGATCCCATTTCAAAGCAGCGTAGCTCGCAGTGTTACAGTTATACAAAATTTTACAAATGGTTTAATGATTTTGTAAATGAACACGTGTGCGCGGTCACCATGTACTCTTCTCTTTATGTAAACTCTTTATGTAAATTGTTGGTACCAGTGACGAATGCTCTTTGGCACTGCGGGGTCAATCGCAAAACCTCGCTGAAAGCTACGGTGCACCGCAATTACGGATTCAGCCGGGATTCGTTCAACATTGCGTTAGGGAAGCAGTGCCGTAAAGTGGATTTTCCCTCATTTTCTCTCCAGTTTAGTGACATGCCTTTTCACACCCAGACGTCACATGACGGCTGCTAGCCGGGAAGGCTGAACGCTGTTGAGACTCGGTGAAGCGAACCAATCGCATTCTTTCTCCTGCTCACACTGCCTCACAAGGCAGAGTAACACACACTGAGAGAAGCGCTATCTTCCCTCTTCTACATACAGCACATGAGCTTACATACACCCGTGATTGGCTAGTGCCACTCTGATTGACATGGGGAAAGATTACTCCAACCCAGTTGTGGTCCTCTTGAGTCTGGTTCCTCTCAAGGTTTCTTCCTCTTATCATTTGAGGGAGTTTTTCCTTGCCACTGTCGCCACCGGCTTGCTCATTAGGGATAGCTTAGGCCATGTCCTGATTCCTTGTCTTTGTAAAGCTGCTTTGAGGCAATGTCCTTTGTTAAAAACGCTTTAGAAATAAAATTGAATTGAATTGAAGTCTCTTGGCTCCAGGCCACGGATGGCTGATGCTGACGTTTGTATTTGCACGACGATCTTCTGTTGTGCCATTCGGGACGCCGTATTTCCCTCCTTCGTTAGTTTTGTTTGGAAAAGCGTGAGAGCAAGAGCTGATGAGAGACCGACTGTATACAGTTTATAGTGAAACTATGTTTCACCCAGGCACGCTTGACACACTGCCTGAGAACATCCTGGTCAGTATGCAGCTCACATTATTATATTATGTATATTTTATGCCATTGGATTTCTGTGTCAGTTTTAGAAGTGTGTCAGTTTCAAAGGCACCAACAGGCAAAACCTTTGTAGGAATGCGTACAGTTGTTTCACCTTAATACTGACACTGTACCGGTGCTGAAATGGTCTCCTTTGCCCACCCTAACCTCCACCTCCACGTCCTCCAACTCCAGGACATTCGGTTTCATGCGCATTGTGATCCGAGTGAATATAGTCTAGCTTTAAACCGTGCAAATGAACCTTTTTTATGCTCTGGTCTTTAAAGTGCTGCATAACGAGATACAGTGTCTCCCCTCTTCTACGTTTCTGTGCTTGGACCTAAAATGCAAACTCTCCAATTCCATAATGGAGCCGTAACTGAATTAGTGTGAATTAGTGCTTTGTAAGTATGCTGACCACAGAGCCAGAGCTTGACGACCCTCCTGTATCCTTGAAGTCTCCTGTTTGGAAGCATTTCCAATCAGTTTTCCAGTGAACCACAGTAGAACTGGGCAAATGCATGTGGATAAGACAAAGACTGAAATAGGATACGTTGCTGGCAGTGCATTGAGCACGAATACGCACTTGAGACGGCATCATCCAAACGTGAATATCACAGGTACCAGGAAATAACAGAGTGAAGTGCGAACACTGTTGTAAACTTCTGATGTAAAACGCCTGCATCCTGTGGCGTTTAAACAGCCTCTCCCTGCTAATTCAGGCGAGGCAAAAAGCAATATCAAACGCCATAGGTGTTTACAAGTAGTACATACTCCCTTTTAGGCAATACAGGATTTAATTGTGTAGAAAGCAATTGAGCCCAGGTACGGCATTCCGTCCATAACTTTCTAGGAAAAATAACACCTATGAACAAAACTCTGCACACAGTAATTCATGAAGAAGTATGCCTGTACAGTACGATGCAGAAGCCTTAGGCGTCCTGTTGTTTTTTAGGTACAACTTGTGTTCCTGATGTTCTGCATTATTGCTCCAAGGTACAATGTGTGCAGTTTTCTAAGGAAATTACATTTCAAGTATTACTTTTTAGAGAATCTGCTACAGCTCTTCTGGAGACTTTGATTGTCACATTTACTTTTTTTTTTCATGCAAAATCCTTTTTTTTTGCCTGAAAAGTGCCTTTTGTTACCGAAATACAAACATTGCTGTGAAAAGTAACGCTCGGACATCTTTTTGTACTTTTGGGGAAAAGTCTGATCTTTGTGACTTTGACCGTGACCTGGACCTTTTAATAATAATCAAATATTTTTATTGGATTTTTGTATTAAATGGAAAACTACATACACTCAAAACAATACAAAACAAGACAAAAAAATAATAATAAATATGACAATAACCTCCAAAAGAATTATCCCATTGGGCTCTTTTGAGTATTTCAGAAACTGCTGATTTCCTGGGACTTTGACACACACCCGTCTCTAGATTTTACACAGAATAGAAAAGAAATGGCATGTTTTGCATTTCATGTCTCTTCACTGAAAAAAAAAACATACCGAACTGTGACTTGTGTACCATTGCGCCCCATTTATTACCCTCATAACATAATACTACGATGTTTCTGTGACTGTAATTTTTGGAAGAAGTAAAGATGGTATTTATGATGTCTGCTTTTCAGTTAGGGAAGCTTAATGTGTGGTGTTTCTTCCAGGTGATTGACCTCTGCTCTAATTCAGACCCAGCTAAAAAGAAAGCAGGATAGACACAAGAAAAACAATAGGTTAAGAGAACAACTGGACTCACAGACTGATTATCTTTTGCTGATAATTTTCCAGGTTAAGGTTATTTCCTGGTTATAGTAAAAGTAATAGTAATAGTAATGCTGTCCAAAGATCCGTCTTGGGCCTGCCTCAGCACCTCCCAGTGTGATCTCGGCAGCTCTGTCAATCATTCCTAATTGCTTTAGATTTAAACAGAGTGTAGCTGCAAAGTGGATTGAGATTTAACGGCTTGTTCAGCTACAAATCTGCACTTTGCAAAAAAGCATTGATGTGAGAATGGACCATTAAGATGAAAAAACACAGCAGCAAAAGTGAGAATATGGCTGTAAGCAGCGATTAGGGGTCCAAGCACCAAGGGTGCATCAATGCCTTGTTGGATTTGCATGTTAATTTCACATCACCGAACGTATATGTGAACTCTGTGCCACGTCACATGATGTACAGTGGAATTACACAACACTTCAGCAAGCTGTACGAACGCATTAATGATTTCCATCGGATGCCGTTAACAATCCTGAAAACATGCTTTACTCGAGCATTCCAAGATAATCGTCACGCTTTAAATCATTGTGTTAAATATGGAAAAGTCATTGATGGTGTTGATTTGTGATAAAACTTGATATGAATCTAATAAACCTTGCAGAAGGATTGTTAAAATTTCTCGGCGCTGTGACGATTAATCATTATTGGCATGTTTATGTGACTGTGACCCTTCGTCGAATGGAAGTGTGAACTTTATGCATTATTTACAGTGGAATGTTATGCCACATTTCCTGTTCTTGTGGCACAGTATTGATTATTGTATTTCAGTATTTACTGCCTCGCCATGGCAACACCCTTTAGGTTAGCAGAATTCCTTTGTAGGTTTGCATCTTGGACAATCATGCTGATCAAGTTGGCTTAAAATTGGAGGAGCCCCCTAGAGGAGTATTTAATACCTGATACCTGTCAGAAGATACAAAGTCCAAATGGCTGACTTCCTGTTTGGTCAGGTTAATGGTGTTGATTGTGAAATGTGTTTGCCTTAAGAAGACCTGTAAGCTTAACAAATTTTGGTGCATGCTGGTGAAACTGGATGTTTAATAAAAATGTACAGCCTCAGATCCGTGGCTCGGATGAGACTCAGGGTAGGGTAAACCGGGATTTATCAGCGCTGTGTGAGGGCTCAGAAGAACTGCAGGAGCAACTGGAGACTGAAAAACCAGACAGATATGAATACACACATTCTCCCTCTAGTGCACGTAGGTGGCTGAATATGCTCAGGTCTGTGTGTGTGTTACAAGATGAATAATAAGAAAGCATACACTGAAGTACCAGAAAAACTGGTATACCTGGTAATACTTGGTAGGTTCCCCTCAGGATCTTGGAGGGAACGTTGCACAGTCCTAACACTTATTTTTTTTCTTGAGGCCCCAGCATTGAATTGCAGTCTTAGTCTATAGAAATCTTGTAGTCATGGTACACCTCATACACGTAACATGCTCATAAGTGAAAATCCAAACTTTGCTTCTACCTCCGAAATGCTATGACCCATCTCCTGAGCTCAAACTATTTAACCATGTTGAAAGTTGTAAAATCATGATAACTTGGCATTCTCGTCATGGAAACGGCTCTAGACCCTTCTGTCGCTTTACATACAGACTGACGGACACAACCACTGACATGCGCAGGTGATGTTGCTGTGTATTTCGCATAGTACCAGTTTTTCTGGTACTTCAGTGTATATGTTATTTTCCTTTTAGTTGTCCCACCTCTCCTACTGCCATTCAAATTCAGGACTGTCTGCCTTCTGTGTGTGAGACTGTGTGAGAGATTCATGGAGAACCTTGTGGATAACAGACTCTTGTGTGACAATTTGCATGCTGTGTTTGCATAAGCTATTCTAAGCGTTGTTCAGAGGTGCGAGCATATCTTTTAGATACAGCATTTATGATTTTTTTATCTCTTACTACGGTGATACAAGACACTCGAAAGCTATGCTCTTCTGCTTTCTCAGCTACACAGCTATTAGAATACATACTAATAATATTTACCAGTCAGAAAAGGGAAGAGGAAAGTCGGGGGGGTGTACGAGGAACGTAATTCTGGTTACTTTCACTTCACATTGGATTTGTCAAGGTGAACTTTGATATGCGAGTTCACAAACCTCAGTCGCATGAGCCAGGAGAAAACAAGACTCAGCTCATTTCAGTGAATCAGAGCAGTTGGGTTAGTTCATCAACTTTGCCGTTAGTCAAACCGTAGTCAATTCGGTTTGTTTAGAAATGGCCAGCTGGATGCTACGAGGTGCCGGAGTCATGTACAGAGCTGAATCAAGTCAAAGCTTGACGTTAACCTCAGCTGCTGAGGCTGTTTATGCATTGGTCCAGTAAGTACAGCAACAATAGGGGATGACTCCACAGCTTCCAATGAAACCTTATCTAGCGACCTGCCCCGCATTTCGACCAGTTTTCAGGAGACGCTGTAATCGTTGTAATCAAGGATGCAGGGTGTTTACGCAGTGCACAGCAGATGTAAACAGTAGTAGCGAAATCTCAGATTTCCTGTGCAATTTTGTTCTTGGAGATTTATTTTTATCCGGACTGTTATCAATTATTAAAGGTAAGAAGATGCAGAAGACTGTTCCGTGCAGCACGACCGGTATGCAAGATGCTTTTATTTGTAGATGTATAGCCTAAATGAGTGGAAAAAAAACAACTCCTGAGTCAGCAAATACATTTCTTAATTTGTAATATTATATATAAAACAGAACATAAGGGGGGGTGGGAACAATGTGTGGTCTTTTTGTATCCTGATGATCTTACTTCCAACCTGGAGATCCTGACTGCATTTAGTTTATTACTGTTTACTGCACTTTATAGTGTTTTCTTTTATATAGAGATATATTCATTATTTTAAGGCATCTTTGCTTTACAGCGAGTGTTTGTATGCGCCTTTTTCCGTGTCGTTCTGTACAGTAATGAGCTGGTAGGGTTTACTGAGAGTCTTGGAGAATCTGCCACAGCTCTTCTGGAGACTTTGTCTGTCACACTTGCCTTTTTTTGCATGTAAAACCCAGCAGCCTTCATTATGGTTTTTTTATGGTTTATGTGCTGCTTTTGTTACTGACAAAAACTTTTGTGTAATAATAAAAAACATTTTTGTTAGAAAAGTAATGAACATCTGAAATCCGTTTGTGCAGGATTGATAATAATAATATAATATAATAATATCAAGGTAAGCATCTTTGCGTGGCTCAGTGGTTAAGGTGTTGGGTTACTGAGTAGAAGGTTGGGGGTTCAAGCACCAGCACCACCAAGCTGCCCCTGTTGGGCCCCTGAGCAAGGCCCTTAACCATCAACTGCTCAGCTGTATAAATGACCTAAATGTAAGACACTCTGGATAAGGGTGTCTGCCAAATGCCATAAATGTAAATGTAATCTATAACAAAAGTTGTACTGAAACATTAGAGTGCCTAAGACTTTTGCAAAGTACTGAACATAGCAGACTTGTTTGTATTTGATATACTTGTTGTTCTGTGTCTGAAACTGCACTTCAGACACTGCTATTACAGTCGTGTGGTTTAGTATTTGTATTGTTGTGTTGCTGTGGTTCTTGTTTTTTTGTCACCTTATCCTAATCTCTCCATCAGGCCTGGATAACATCTGTGGAAATTTACATCTTCCTATTTCAAACCAAAACATTCTTCGCATTTCCAGTCAGGTTTGGTTGCTGTTAAACAAATAAATGACAACACGAGTATGCAAACCAAGACTCGGGTACTGAATCTCACTCCTGTCTAACTGTGAAAAATGTTTCGCTCGCAGATAACTTGCCAGTTAGTTGTTTGAGAGAGAAGTTATACGGCTACTAAAGATGAAATCCAATAAAAAAAACATGCATTTGTAACGGGGTATAGACAAGATTATCTTAAAAACATCTGTCTATACAGATTATTTGAAATGGTATAATGTTATATTCTCAGGGTCATAACCTCTGAAATTGAACCACGTGATATCAATTATGTTCAGGATGAGAAAATGGAGAAGAATGCTCTGGTCTGAAGTGTGGCTATTGTCACATCCTTCATTTGTGGTCTTGTATGCAGGTTTAGCTGGAATGAATATCGCTAAATGAGTGATTTTCACTGTGTGCAGACATTTGAGGCTGAAGACCTGTTTCAGGGCCAGAACTTCACCAGGGTGCTGAATTCCTTGGTTGCTCTCAACAAAGAAACAGCAGGTAAATGGTTTGTGTGTGTGTGTGTGTGTGTGTGTCAGAATTATCTGATCATTTTGCCCTTTTCCCATTGAGGAAATCTTTGTTGTTTTTTTTAAACAGTTAAAATTGAAAAGAGCCAAAAGGTTGTCTTTTCTTTACTGAGTTTTGCCACATGCAAGAAAACCGTAGTGTGTGTTTAAGTAGATCAGCTTCAGAAATTGTCTATATATAATCCCCCTTCAGCTTGTTTGCTGTAATGAATCTGTTAAAACAGCTGTACAATGTGCTGGTGAATACCACTGTAATATACAGTAAGCTGGATGTTTCTCTGCTTGTATAGATAGTGGATCAGGCAGTGACTCCATATGTGTTCAACACTCTTCTCTGCGAATTAAGTCCTTTGACTCCCTGAACTGTCAGCCTTCTCGCAGGAGATCATCCAAACGAGTGCGCAGCCAGTATTGCATTCTGGTGAGTACAAAATAATGTATTGATAAAAGCCACTAACAGATAAAGCCTAAAACTATTACTAAAGCTAGTACCAGGTAAAAGTGACTGTCCCTAAAATTAATCCCAGGTAAAAAAAACAAAAAACACACTTTTTATTGTTACTATGCTATTACATTTATGGCATTTGGCAGACACCCTTATCCAGAGTGACTTACGTTTATCTCATTTATACGACTGAGCCGTTGAGGGTTAAGGGCCTTGCTCAGGGGCGAACCAGTGGCAGCTTGGTAGTGCTGGGATTATTACGAAAGCTAGTACCAGGTTAAAATGAAAACTATTAGTCAAGCTAGTACCAGGTAAAAAATACTATTACCAAAACTAGTACCAGCTTTAAAAATATTACAAAAGTTAGTACCAGGTTGAATATTACTAAAAGTAGTACCTTTTTTCCCCTAGAATTTTAGCTCTTTCTGTGAAAAAACATGTTAAACATATGGGTTCAGCTGTTACACATCATGTATCACATCGTTCTTTTGTTCTTACCCCTTTTCTCTCTCTCTCTCTCTCTCTCTCTCTCTCCCTCCCTCCCGTTCTCTCTCTCTCTATTTCTCTCCCTTTCTCTCTCTCTCCTTTTCTATCTTTCTCCATCTCTCTCTCTCCCTCTCTATTTCTCTCTCTCTATATATATATATTTCTCTCTCTCTCTCTTTCTCACATATCAGGACATGTCTGAGACCAGTTCAGCTCAGGTGTTGGTGAAGGCGCGGTTTAATTTCCAGCAGACAAACGAAGACGAATTATGCTTCAACAAGGGTGACATCATCCAGGTGATTCGGCAGGAGGACGGAGGCTGGTGGGAAGGCACGCTTAATGGCAAGACCGGCTGGTTCCCTAGCAACTACGTCAAAGAGATCAAAGGAAGTGGTGCGTTTTTCCCTTACAAAGTGTTTCCAAAGATGTGTCAAATCCACATAAACTCCATATTCCTTCTGGAGTCCTCCTAACTGTTAAAGCTTAGGGATTTTAAAGTCAGAACATTAAGGAAAAGACTTGCCGTAGAATGAAGTCTAGCAGTGTTGAAAAGTAAGGAAAATATTTATAATGAAATCTGTACTCCAAAGACCCGTGCTACATATAACCAACAACAAACAGATTTTTGAGCTGGATTATTTTTCCATCTCTTCCACTGTCGGTATTTATCACTGTCAGTTGTAGTGAGAAGCTGAAAGAAGAGTGGCTTTGAGGAAGGGGTGCACACTGGTGCCATCATGTTTTGTGCCATCAGTAGCTGTTGTATCTGATCATGTTAGGAACATGCTAGGAGTAGCAGTAGGATTGCACAGGTTTTGAAGGTCACTGCAAGAAAGACGAGATCAGTTGGTTGAAAGATAATAGCTGATAATGGATGGGAATGCATTTTAATATTGTTGTCCACCATGACTGACCATGACACTGCAACAACAGAGATCATATCTAACCAATCAGAACAAGGTGGCATCTCTACTTACCTGTCAATCTGAAAGCTCCACCTCATCACCAACATTCATCCCAGTTTGGGGTGTTGAGGGAACACCTTTGGGAAGACTCCATCCATCCATCTATCAACACTTTTTATCAACACATCTAGAAACACTTTTGGGAAGACTATCTGTCTATCTATCCATCCATCTATCCATCCATCTGTCCATCCATCTATCCATCCATCTATCAACACTTTCTATCGACACATCTAGAAACACTTTTGGGAAGACTCTATCTGTCCATCCATCCATCCGTCCACCCGTCCATCCATCCATCCACCCACCCACCCACACTGAAGTACCAGGAAACCAGTCCACCAGTGCGTATATAAAGCAAAATAGGTCTGTGTAAGCTTCTAGAGTTGTTTCCACTGTGAGAATGGCAAGTTATCACGATTTTGTGATTTTTAACACGGTTTAATAGTTGGAGCTCATGTGATGAGCATAGTGTTTCAGTGGTAGAAGCATAGTTTGATGTCCATGTATGAGCATTTCAAGGGTGTACCGTGACTACAAGAATTCCGGTAAACCTTGAATTTCAGAACATTGACAGCAGCGTGACCGCAAAAAGAAAGGGTGAACGTGACCAGCGTCAGCTGGCAAGAATCGTTTCACGTGATAGGCGTCCGACACTACCTCAACATCGTAACATCAGATTTCAATGCTGGGGCCTCAACAAACATCAGTGTGAGGACTGTGCAACGTTCCTTCCAAGATCCTGTAGGGGACCTACCGAGTATTAACTGCTATATACTGTATACATCCTTTTACAACTAAGGTCTTTTGAAAAAAAAAAAACAAGCACTGATTATATGTTTAAACCTTCTATAATAATGCATTTCAGAATAGAAGACCGGGATTGAAGTAATATCATCAAACCCTTTGTTTTTCCCCAAAGACAAAATCTCACATCAATCAGAATCGGAGTCATTTATTGGCAAAAAGGAATTTGTTGCAATCAAAATAAAACAGAAATGAAAACTACAATGGATCAGAAGATACAGTAGATAAATGGAATTATACAATACATAAATAAAACCGTGTAACTAGGTGGAAGAAAATTTGCCCACATAGAAGAGCTGACAGGTTTGCAATAAGAAATGTACAAAGTAATAAATAAAAGATATTTGTGCAATATAATCATGGTACATCTGAGTTTATTCAGTGAGGATCTGGATCTTGTTAATGAGGCTGGTTGCAGTCGGGGGGAAAAAACTGCGGCTTTTAGCACCGGGAAGTGTTTTGAATAGTTTATATCCAGGGTGTGAGGTCATGATCATACCTGCTCGCCTCAGTGTCCTGGAGGCATGGCAGGTTGCAACCAATCACCCTCTCAGCAGAGCGGATGATGCGCTGCGGTCTGCCCGGTAGCAGCGGTGTGCCAGGTCGTGATGGAGGAAGTGAGGCTGGACTCAATGACGGCAGTGTAGAAGTGCGCCATCAGCGACTTTGGCAGGTCGCCAACTTCTTCAGCTGCCGCAGGTAGGCAAAGTAAATCCTTTGCTGTGGCTTCTTGCTGAGGTAGCTGATGTTCTGCTGCCACTTGAGGTTTTGGGAGATGATAGTACCCAGGAAGTGGAAAGACTCCACTGGGAGTTTTTAACCACATTTCAATGTTTGTTTAAGTCAAACAGCATAAAGCTTCCTCCGAGCTCAGTGTAAGCTTTTAACAGGACGATTGAAGTGTTAGTGAAGAGACCAACAACACAGAATCTGGATATATAAGACTCTGGATTGGATTGCAGGAAGTGATGTTTCCCCAGTTTGCTTATCAAAAATACTTCTATAAAAGCAAGATATTATCCGAATCTGCCAGTCTGAAGGAAGGAGTGAGGAGAATGAGAGCCGACGGAGAGCTGACAGGCTGCTGGCGTTGGTTATTATTAGCCATGTGAATGTTTGGGTGAGGTTTTCCTGTTCATGTTCCTGCACTATGACCCGTGTGTCATTGTCGGCTTCAACTTCTGCTCTGTACGGAACATTGATTTTACTGTAATAAGTCACTGTTTATCTTACTGCGAAGCTGGCTGTTTAGGTTCCCCTTGCTATGCTGGTTCTTTTTTTTATTTTTGCAGGCATGTTGGTGTTAACCAGAGTGATAATATTGTTCCCCCACACACACACACACACACACACACACACACACACACACAGTCCCCCACACACAGTCACCCACATAGCCAGCTTGGTTAACCTAAGCACTCCATATGCCTCTGTGGTTTTAATTCACTGCCTAATACAGATGAATGGGGATTCTTTAGGATGACATCACAGCACGCTCTAACTTCCCGATCAGGAAGGAAGCCGTGTCCTCGGACAAAGGCAGGAAGTGGTGCAGGGAGCGATGCTGTTTCCCTTCAGTCTAACAGAGCAGTGTTCTGCTGCTGCCTCTGTTCACTCAGCTGCCCGACTCTCTACTCGCTTCTATACACACTTATACACACTTGTACACACAAACAACTGTAGTACGGAGGGGGTGGTTATGGGTGTGTGTCTGTGTCCAAGAGCAGCTCAGTCACAGTGTAGGTGCACACCTTTCTCTATCTCACTCTTTTCTCTTCATATACACTGTCTCCTTTTTCCTTTTTTCTCATTTTGTCTTTTCCTTTCTTTTTGATCTATCTAACTGTCCATTCATCCATCTTCTTTTATTTTTTTTGTTCCCTTTTCCTTTTGTTCTTTCTTACATAATTTGTTTCTTGTCTTCTTTCCTTTCACCCATGCATTCTTTTCTTCTTTCCTCTTTCTTTTGTCTTACATTTTATTACTTCTTTCTTTTTGTCCTTCCACCTGGTATCTATCTGTCTGTCTATTTCCTCTATTTCTTTTTTATTTCTATTTATCCACCTATCCTTTTTCTATCTTAGTTTTTAATCTCTTTCTTTCTTTCTTTCTCTATCCTGTGTACACAGGCAGCACACTGTCTGTACGATATTTGATCACTTGTTGTTTTATGAAGGTCTCGGGATGGTTGGTTTCTGAAGTCTCTCTATCCTCCACAGCCGCGTTTCTTATTTCTGTCTTCACGAGTGAAGTGTTTGATATTGCACCCTGCAGCTCCTGAGACAATCTCACACACTCACTTTTCCTTGGTATTTTTCACACTGAGCTGAAAGAGATACACAGGTCGCTGTGAGCTGATCTGCCCCTGCTCTGCCCCTGCTCCGCCCTGATCTGCCCCTGCCCTGCCCTGATGGTTAATGTTTTATCTCCTTCATCTTGCCCTTCAGGAGCAGCTCATGTCTAACAGAAACAAAATTTCTCAGCATGCTATCTGGTGTATGTGACTTATTTGTTTTTCTCTTGCTCCTCTGTTTGTTTTGCAGACAAGCCCATCTCGCCCAAGCCTGGGACCCTGAAGAGTCCTCCCAAAGTGTTCGAGACCAGCGCCGTTACGAAGACCTACTATAACCTGGTACGAGTGCAGCAGCTCGAAAGCTGAGAGAGGAGCAGATTATTGTTACTGTGTTACTGAGTGTTTCTCTCCCTCACACTCTTTCTCACACCCTCTCTCACCATCTGTCTCTCTCTCTCTCTCTCTCTCTCTCTCTCTCCTCGCTTGCTCTCTCAGCCTCTTGCTCTTTTTCTTGTTCTCTCTTTTTCATTCTGCTCATCAGCCCCACCCCTGGCTCTGGATACACTGCAGATCTGAGAGAAGTTAAACGTTTACAGAGATTGTGTGATCGTGTCGGCTCAGATCTGTAGATCTCAGAAATAGATTCTAGGAATAGTGCCGTACACAGGTTTAAGACTAGGATTGGATTTACGTGGAGGGTTCATTTGTTACAGCATCACTGCTGTTAATATACAGCCTGAGGTAGTGTAGTGTGTTTGTCTGTGTGTGTGTGGTGTGCGTGTCTGAGTGAGTTTATGACCTGTAGTTTTGGTGATCTCTCATCTCTGGCTGTTTAACCTTTAGTGTGTCAGGTCAGAGTGATGTTTGAGTGTTTGTGAGTCAACCAGGCTGAGATTAAATTGGCGTTACAGTGTTAGTGGTTTGTGTGTGTGTGTGTGTGTCTGAGCGTGGAGCTGTAATGTAGGTCATTGTTTCCTTCTCACTGATCTTTGGGACAGCTGTTCCTGGGGGCCCTTAGTTCCCTCTCTTTCTCTCTCTCTCGCTGTGTGTGTGTGTGTGTGTGTGTGGGTGTGTGTGTTTGTGTGTGAGTCCGGTCCTGTGTCAGGGT
>JAOTRJ010000029.1:7318280-7334148 GCA_028564905.1 Leptodoras praelongus | reverse complement strand
AAGGCAGAGTGTGTGTGTGTCTGTGCCTGTCCCGGTCCCGTCAATGGCTGCGTCCGAAACCGCATACTACCATACTCCGTAGTGTGCCAGAAATAGTACGCATCCACTGGCTATAGCATCCTACTTAGTACGCAAGTATGCGGGCCTGAACCTAGCCTGGATGTAGCTACATTCCTGTTGTTTTAACGCAAACAGCCAGTTTATTTAGAAGCCCAGCTAAGTGAAGAACTAGCTAAACGTTAGGTTTTAAAAACCCAACAAGCCTAAATATAAATATATATATATATGAAGTGTTTGCCGGAAAAAAAGGGGAATATTTTTTTTGAAGCTCAGTGTTCTTAGCTAATGTTGTAGCTAACTAGCGACAGGACTAGCTTCGGATAATCGTGATTGTCGGCAGGTTTTCTATGCGTTAGCTAGTCAGATGAAAGTGTAGCTAGTTAGCAGGTTGAAGTGTGGCAGGGTGAAGGGTATACACACTGTTAGTCATGAGAGAAACGAGGTGATCGGAAAAAAAGGTGGTTTGCTGACTAATAGCTAACCTTTACCTCGTTTCTTGAGTCACACTCTAATCTGTTATGATCAGGTTCAAGTACCTGCAGATCTCCGTGTGTGAGATGTGTGTGATGTGTGTGAGATATGTGTGATGAGTGTGAGAGATTTTTAGTAAGTCGTATATTTCACCCTTTACCTACATAGTGTCTTTTGCATTTGGTTTGCTAGAGTTGTTTTAAAGCCTTTCGCAGCATTTGTTTGTCAAAGGTGGAACGGATGATCAGCTACAGCCGTGTGTGTGTGTGTGTGTGTGTGTGTTATGTGTGTGTGTAATGTATGTGTGTATATGTGTGTGTGTGTGTATGTATGTGTGTATGTATCTGTGTGTATGTATGTAATGTGTGTGTGTGTGTGTATGTATGTAATGTGTGTGTGTGTATGTATGTATGTACACGTGTGTAATGTGTGTGTGTGTGTGTGTGTGTGTATGTATGTGTGTGTAATATGTGTGTGTGTATGTATGTATGTATGTACACGTGTGTAATGTGTGTGTGTGTGTGTATGTATGTGTGTGTAATATGTGTGTGTGTGTGTGTGTATGTATGTATGTATGTACACGTGTGTAATGTGTGTGTGTGAGAGAGAGAGAGAAACACTTCCAGTGTTGATTGTAGGATATGATCACACTTGTACACAGATAAGACCAGAGCTGCTGTTATCTCTGACCCATGATCACCTCATCCATGCTTAATGAGCCTCAGGCAGCCTTCTTTGATTGGACCGCGCAGGAATTAAAGGAACCGCTTAATCAGTGCATCTGCAAGAATGCTCACCGGTTTCCCGGTACTGAGAAACGAGCTAGGAAATTCTCCAGTCCAGATTTGTTTATACTGGAAGTCTACAAGGGCAGCTGATGGGGCAGTCGGATGCATTTTATTATTATTTGGCTTTCTCGAATACTCATCCGATTCTGGCGTTCTGTGGTCTTAGTTCTGAGTGGCACGCCGCTGGTATGGGAGACGTGAATAATAAAGAGATGATTGCTGTGGACCCAGTTCTGATCGTAGACTCTGCAAGGGTCCACGTCCGATCTCATCGATCCTCAGAAAGAAGTCTTTGTTACTTTAATAATCTTATAAACAACGTCCGCTCTTTCGCAATACCCCATGATTAGGTTGCTATGGATACAGTGCCAACTGAAGAATCTAATCAATAAAATATTTTATTAAATCAATATTTTGTCATTATTGATTATCGCTGTTCATGTATCTCTTACGTTGCATACAGCCGTATAACACCAACTCAAATCACCAACTCGGCTGTTGTACCGTAACAAATATCGCAGGATGAAAAGGACATTAGAGAAAGAGAAATGTTGTATCCAACATTGAAACACTGGTCCAATAGTTCATATAAGAATTCATTTTGTTCACTTACTCTGTTCTTAAGGATTTCTTAGGCCCCGTATGTCAGTCGGCAAAGAAACGAGAGGTGCTTTTGTCAGTATGTAGAGCATTTTACATAAATCTAGTTTCCACAAGACTATGCCTTTTGTCCACTATAAATCCAGTCCACACGACAATAGATGGCGATTATGTTGTTAAACTGTGCACTCTTCCTTTATCGTATATCTCCGTTCAGCATACACAAGAGTGCCGCCTAGTTATGTTAGTTATGTTAGCTATGGAAATGTTACAGATGGTTTCTTTAAAACCAGTTTAATGCCGTCCAACAAGAAGCGTGAAGACATGCATCATTTTAACTCCTGTATAGGCAGGGAGAATGCCGTGTAGCTGAGTTCATTCGATTTATTGCTCTTTTTGTGGCAGGTGATTCATGCATGATGGTTTCTCTGAGCTGTTAGGCGACGTGCCGGACTATAGAGTAAGCCAAGACATCAACCTGTCCCTTTCAGCCTAGCGTTGGGTCATTAATAAAAAAGTGAGCACACCGCTGACACTAAGAACAGGAGACATTCAAAACAAGCACCTATCAAGCTCGGGTAAAGGAGGTGAATAGTTGTGTGTGCACTGCTTTATTGTCAAGATAATATATATATATATATATATATACATACATAAATACCTTGTGAATGTGATCACATGCTGATGACATGATATTTGACAGGCATACTCAACTTGAGATAAGTATGTTCTGCATGCCAAGATCATGCATATAGTGTTTTCTGATAAAAGCTCTCTTTGGTACAAGCTAATTTGGTTTCACGCCCTGATGCATGGTCTAACGTGCTAGCGGATAATGGTTTTTAATTGAATCGGTTTGTCTGTAAACCAGCCTGGTCATGTTCACCTGATTGCCCCAATAAAACTGGTGGTACAGTGCATCATCATCTTATACCAGGATAACTTGGGAAATTTTTGTTTGGGTATGTTGTGCTGAGCAGTGTGCTTTGAATTCTGTTGTAATATACACTTTAGTAAGCGAAGGTCATTTTTATCCGGCATGGACATATGGCTGATTCTGTATTTACGTCAGACCGTATTTACTCAGAAAGCACACACCTACTCGTTTGTAATAATGCCAGTAACAAGTGGCTTTGTCTGTTTTAACGGGTCAGTCTTTTGGTTAGAGTCCAGGGAAAACGTGTGTGAACGTTGTTTTGATGAAGTGAATATGTACTCCCCTCGACAGATTGTTCTGAATGGTCTGGTCTAGCAGGGCAGGGTCACATGATCAAAGTGACCGGCTCTTGGCAAGCGGCAGGATAATCTCAGAAAGACAGGGGTGGCCGAACAGGGCAATGATCTCAGGCACATTTACCCTCCTGGGGATCTCGCCTCACAGGATTACCACTCGCCAGCTACGCCATGTCCGCTTTCAGGAACTGACTTAGTGAAGTTTTTCCACTCGGACTGTTCCATTTGGTGCGACTGTTTTTAAACCCGTGTTGTATGACAAGCACGATCCACTG
This sequence comes from Leptodoras praelongus, assembly GCA_028564905.1. NCBI lineage: Eukaryota > Metazoa > Chordata > Actinopteri > Siluriformes > Doradidae > Leptodoras > Leptodoras praelongus. The sequence goes on along the minus strand of JAOTRJ010000029.1, from coordinate 7,330,721 downwards.
CAGCATTATCTGTGAAAACGATCAGAAGGGAATATCAGCAATCCGCAACTTTTAAAAACAGATTTATGCAGCATCACATGGCAGCGTGACGAATTCAAAGGAAAGCGCTGTCCGCCCTCTTCCACATACGCGAGCTCACAGGTGTCCAGGATTGAGTAGTGTCTTGGTGAATGATTGATTGGAAGTGCTAGTATGCTATAACTCCTACCTAGAGCACGAGACTGGTTTTGCTTTTCCTTGTGAGCATCCTGATGATAAGGTGGACGCTTTTCTACCATAAGTGATTATGTTAAGCTTAAAAATACAATGTTTTAACGCTGTAGTGTCCAAATCTAAACTGCTACTTTTTTTTTTTTTTGCCGAGCAGAACAACACTAAGACCTTTTCTATAAAGTGTAACAAGGTTGTGGATATTTGTAGAGAGGATCTTGGACATTTCAAGGTCCTTTACACTGAAGTACCAGAAAAACTGGTATACCAGTTAATACTTGGTATCTTGGAGGGAACGTTGCACAGTCCTCACGTTGATGTTTGTTGATCATGTTGATGTTTGCTCATCGTATGCCTGTCACGTGAAACGTCTTTTTACGGCCACACCGCTGTTGTAAGTTCCAGGGTTTGAATTCTTGTAGTCACGGTACACCCTCGAAATGTTCTTGCGTGAAAATCCAAACTTTGCTTCTTTCTCCGAAACGCTATGACCCATCACACGAGCTCCAACTGTTAAACCGCGTTGAAAATGGCCAAATCATGATAACTTGCCGTTCTTACAACGGAAACAGCACTAGAAGCTTCCATAGACGTCCACCGCTTTATGTACGCACCAGTGGACGCCACGAATAACCTGCATAGGTGGCGCTGCTATGTATTTTTCTGGTACTTTTACAGGTTTGCACACACAGACAGCCCTCTACTAAGACGGCCGTTGAAGAATGCACATTTTGTGTCCTGGCGCCAGTTTCTGTGTCGATTTGATAACATGATTACTTTAGACGGCTGCAACTATGGCCAAGTCTTAACCTCGTAGCAAAGATTGTTTTTTTTGTTTTTTTAATTCTCCCGGAGGCACAGCATGACAACTTTGAGCACTTGAGGCTATCGATTAGAATCTCAAGAAAGCCTACAAGCAAACAGAAAGACATGTCCTCTTTTATCTTCTTCTATTCAGGTTCTGAGGAAGGAGAGAGAGAGAGGGAGATAGACTGAAAGAACGAGACTGCGCAAGAGAGAGACTCTGGGCTCCAACCATGCCGCTGTTTGGTAAATCTCACAAGAGTCCTGCGGAAATCGTGAAGGCTCTGAAGGACAACTTGTCCATCCTGGTGAAGCAGGACAAGAAGACAGAGAAGGTGAGATCATTATTATTATTATTATTATTAATATTAATATTAATGGCATTTTTTTGCTTGAGTACATCATGAAATATGCAGTAATGCAATATTTTAGCTGCACACGGCTTCATGGTCAGCTTTCTCCTAGTCTCTGCACATCGCTATATTTAATCTTGAAACAGAGCCGGCTTTTTTTTTTTTTTTTTTTCCATCTTAGAGCGTAACTGTAACATTGTAAGGTCAAGCTACACCGTCAAAGTGCCATGTGCTCGCCGCCAGGCTTTATTCCAGCACTCATCAGTACCTAGCCCCTGCCTTGGCTGTGGTTTTCTTCTCGCACTACTAACAGACTTGACACCGTCTAGACAGTCTAGGTGAACAAGCTGCCATCTTGCTATGAAGCGCTTCGTTCCGAGAGCGGCACTTCGGCTCCTACACGCTTCTGAGAGCGCTGCTGGAGTATGGCGTGTCAGTGCCGTAGAAAAAATGAAAACACTCCTTAGCCCTGGGATAAATAGGTCTGTTGAAGAATCCTTCTTACAAAGGTTGATCGAGGAAGGGCTCTGTCAAAGACTTTAGACTGAACTCTGTGTGTTTGTGTGTGTAAAATGCTTTGTTCTTTAATACTGTATTTTAGTATTTTATTATTAAACTGAGTTCTAGACACTTTTTCTGTATTGACTATGTAAAATATGATGCATCAGTGTGTGGATTAAGTAATGGTAATATGAAAAGTTAAACCAAACAGACAAAAGTTAGGATTAAACGCAACAGGAGGAAAGAAGGAGAAGGAAATGAGCCCAAGTTAAAGCTGAAAAGAGCGAGATGGCAGCGAGGTGACGATGCTGCTTTACCTCGTGTTCCTTTGCAGCCCCTCGCAAAACCAGCTTCCTTCAGCCCCTTGTTAAAGTACAGGTCTGTGAAACCCAGAGGCACCTGTCTGATGTCATCCTGAGGTCCCTGGGGGTAAAGCAGTGTAACCTGTGCTCCCATCTCCTCAGACTTTGTGTTGACGGCAGATGATGGATGAACAGATAATGCATGATCCTGTGTCCTTCCTGTCCGAGGAGAAGCTTTTAATGCTTTCTGTCATTGTTTACTGCACCTGTCAGTTATATCTGTGTGTGTGTGTGTGTGTGTGTGTGTGTAGGCTTCAGAGGAGGTGTCTAAATGTCTGGTTCTGATGAAGGAGATCCTGTACGGCACCAACGACAAGGAGCCTCACACAGAGACGGTGGCCCAGCTGGCCCAAGAGCTGTACAACAGCGGCCTGCTCATCTCCCTGGTGGAGAACCTGCAGGTCATCGACTTTGAGGTGAGTCACCGCGTGTCCTGACACACACACACAGCTATAGGATATTTGTCATTTGCTTTCCCTGCGCTTTCCTTCAGCTTAATTTGAGTTGGACATGATTTTATTCAGTAGGACTGATGACACGGTTACCGGTGCACCAATCAGAATTGAGCATCTGCTTACTCGGTTTAAGCCAACCACAAAAACTGAACGGACTACTTTTCCTGCTCTGTCAGCCTCTTTGTGCCGGAGTGTAAGAGAAACTGCATCTGGTTAGAATGTTTACCATTTAACGTGCTTTGTTTGTTTATACCACACCACAGCACATCACGGCTGAATCCTCGAATCTGATTAGTCAGGAAGCGTGCATTACTTTTGTAGAGCAGCACGGCTCAGACAGCAGCGTATTAATGCGCTTGTTCTAGCTCGCATTGTAGTACAGTATTGTTACTATAGTAACAACTCCTAAACATGACTTATGTCTTAAATTACGTTGAAGATTTAATGATAACCAGATTTAAAAAAGAAAATCATTCATTGATGTGTTGAAGATTTTATTTGGTGAAGACATTTATTTAATGTTTGTGGAAGGAGGATCAGGTGTCAGTGTTTGGTATTGGGCGCAGTGCTTTGTAAAGGTTCCCAGAACCAGAAAAAGTGCAGGATGGATCAATTATACATCAGTAAAATGTGCAGTGTGTTGTTTAGGGGAAGAACTGTGCATTGTGACACATAACCCCACTGTGGTTTGCTTTCATATAATCGCATGGTCTGGAGAGTGTCATTGCTTAGTGTATCAGCGGTAATGGAAAGTAGTTTGCTTTATTTGTAAAGGTTTGCCTAATAAAATCTCACAAAATACGCCATTATTTCTTATTGAGTTAATGACCTTACAATAAGAACAGTTATTACTGAGGGGTATTACTGAAGAGGTACGTTCACAAATCCTGTCAGTCGAGTTGACCGACGGAAGAAGGAACTGTGACGCACATACCGAACATATTTGTTTTTGCTGTATTTCTGTCGTTTTTTTTAAGTATCTTTTATACCGCTGTGTATGCAGGGGAAGAAGGACGTGTGTCAGATCTTCAACAACATCCTCCGCAGGCAGATCGGCACCCGCAGTCCCACAGTGGAATATTTCTGCTCCCATCAGGAAGTGCTCTTCATCCTGCTGAAAGGGTGAGATGAGACATGGCTCACTTCACCTCCACCTCAATCAAGATCTGTCCTGAATGAATGAACTCTGACAGTTATGTACTCTGAATTAAGTTAATAGACAGAGTCTGAATATTTATATGTTTATGTAGCAAAAAATTACAACACCTCTACCCCTGAATGTGTTTGACATTTAATTAGTATTTTCTTTGCCATCTTATTGATTTACTGTGTTCCCCCTGGAGGTATGAGACTCCTCAGGTGGCGCTGAACTGCGGCATCATGCTGCGCGAGTGCATCCGGCACGAACCGCTCGCCAAAATCATCTTGCACTCCGAGCATTTCAACGACTTTTTCAGCTATGTGGAAATGTCAACGTTCGACATTGCCTCCGATGCGTTCGCCACCTTCAAGGCAAGAACGCAGTCCTGACACATCTGTCTGATCTCATCCATGAACTTCCTGAATTAATCAGACTTTCTTGCTGTCGTTCTGCAGGACCTTCTTACAAGACACAAGGTTCTAGTGGCAGAATTTTTAGAGCAGAACTATGATGCGGTAAGTGGCATTTACAAGTTATAAATGTCTATTTATAACACTATAACTATAATTGTCTGTGCAGGGAGTTTTTATCTTTTTAATAAAGCAAAATCACATTGGAAAATTTGACATAGTACTGAATATACAGTACCGTGTAAAAGTAAAAGTTCTACATAAAAGAAAACACTATAAAGTGCAGTAAACAGTAATAAACTAAAGGAAGTCAATATTTGGTGTGCCTTTTTTTAAACAGTGTTCTCAGGTACAGTGTGTGCAGTTTTATAAGGAAATTAATTAGAGTGTCTTGGAGAATCTGCCACAGCTCTTCTGGAGACTTTGGCCATCCACTTCACACTGCGTTCTTGTCTGTACTTGTGTACTTATATCAGTCGCAGTATGGGTACTCTTCCATTCTAAAGACTGCATCTAGCCAAGTAGAGTTTAAATACCCGGATGTGTTCTTGCTCCGCCCATATTATCAAGGATGCATCAAGATGGTGACTTGTGTGGTCTTGGGACAGTCAGATTTCCCAGAATGCATTTGCACCAAGTTCAGTGTGATGGTGAAACTTGGAGCTGTAAATTTCAAAATACTACTACTGATTTTTTTTAGGCAAGAATATTATGTAGACTTGTATAGACAAATATATGGATAAAAAATATAAAGAAAGAGGCCATGTGAAAATTTGATCTGAGGTTTTTGGAGATGTGTGTGCATATGTACATACGTACGCCACTGTTCCAATTGCAGAATGACCGTACTCGTCTGAGTCTGAACTCGTGAGTCAAACTTACCGAGTCTGTGCTACCAAGTATACAAGTCCAAACGTGGCATACTTTGTATTGAGAAATGCCTTTTGACTGTCACACTTGCTCTTTTTTTTTCATGTAAGACCCAGCATACATCTGACATACAAACATTTTTGTGTCACATTTAACTTTTTGCTGTTTGGAAATATAAAATCTTTCTGTACTGACTCAATAATGCAATAATGCAGTTGTATCTAAAAAAACAACAGGGTGCCTAAGACTTTTGCACAGTACTGTATGACTGATGTTATGTAGTACTGTTATTACTAATCCAGCTCCTATATGCAAATTTCAGCATGATTTCCTGTGGGTGTAAAATGTAAATGATGTCTCTTGTGTGATGATTTGTTTTGCATGCAGCAGATTATTAAATATACAATAAATGGGCTTGAAATCAGGTTTTTGGTAATTATTTAAAATAAATTAGAAAGGCATAATTAGAGTGGTAATTTATTCTTTTTCAGTCATTTTTTTTTTTTTTTACTAATTATTTAGATCTTCTCTTGATGTGTGTTTTTGCAGGTCTTTGAGAACTATGAGAAGCTGCTGCACTCTGAAAACTATGTGACAAAGAGGCAGTCATTGAAGGTGTGTTGTGTGTAGTGCCTTAGAAAAGAAAGAAATTCCTGCCTTTTTCTATTTCCTATCCTTGTAACTGAGATTTTCTTCTGCGTGACAGCTGTTGGGTGAGCTCCTGCTGGACAGACACAACTTCACTGTGATGACGAGGTACATCAGCAAGCCAGAGAACCTCAAACTAATGATGAACCTGTTGAGAGACAAAAGTCCCAATATCCAGTTTGAGGCGTTCCACGTCTTCAAGGTAACATCATGATTACATTTCTTTGTTTCTAGGATAACCACTGTTTACTGTGTGTGTGTGTGTGTGTGTGTGTGATTACCATGGAGTATATTGTGCTTCTCTGTACAGAGAAAAGAACAAAACGTATTAATTTAGCTAGAGAATTGGAGTCCAAGGGCAGCCTTTGAAAGTAGACCTTTCACAGGCATGCATTGTTGGCTATAGTGTTGCTGTGATTGACACGAGAGAGAGAGAAAGGATGCTACTCTCCTGGCACCTGGTCATGAATGGCCAGGTCATGGTGCCTTTTATTTAGAACAGGGTAAAGAATTTTATGTTGTGCCATTTTCAAGCTTTCACTGAAATTTGTAATATTTCAAGCACTTTCATGTATTGCTTTTAGGGGGGAGGCAAAAGATGGAAACATTTAACTGATAATAGGCCTACAACAAACTGCAAATATAAGAATTTACAAACAATTCTGATGATAGAATGAATAAAAGCAGCATTTAATCCAGAGTTGCACTGATTGTGAAATTCCAATGTTTAAAGTTTTAGTTTACGCAATGCCGATAAATGATGTTTTTGGGGGGTTTTGACCCTGTCATCTTTATTACATATTACGTGCATAATATAACATTTTATCTTGGGTGTATTTGACCCTTTTCACCATCCACATCATCTCTATGAGCAAAAGAACTAATTTGGCCCTTTTCCCTATCCATATCACCTCTAACAGGGAACAAACTAATTTGCCCCTTTTGGCTATCCATATTGGAAGCAGCTCACTAGAAAGCCTGTGCTATTAACTCTCATTATTAACTCCCCTAGCTGACCACCTGGCTCACTTCAGAGGTCATTTCTATGCTTAATACATGCAAGTTGATGCAAAATGTTTTGATATATGAACCTGTAAAATAAGACAGGAGTGACATATGTTGGAAAATTGTCCACATCATTTAGCCAGCGCACAACAGATAAACATCGGACACTACTGTCATGTACCGTCACGGTGACTGTCATCTTATCAGCCGATAGGCTGATGGCAGTCAGAAAGGAGAATATCAACTGATACAGATGATATCATCTGTGCTGATGAATCAGTGCTTACCTAGTCTAGTCTCCTGCACCTGTCAGTGCAGGCATCTGGAAGGTTTGAGCAGCAGATTAACTTTGCAATGCTTCAGAGACTTCCATTGTAAGTGAGTTTAAAGTAAACAGGTTTTGTTCTTTTCTCACTGCAGGAAAATGTGTTCGTTCTTGTCTAAGGTGTTTACATGTGTGCTGAATAGAGAGTGGGTTGATGAATGATGAATGCTGGCGTGTTCCTTGAGAAGGCATAAATCATATTGCGTATCTACTTTTTATTCCTCTCAGGTGTTTGTGGCTAACCCAAACAAAACGCAGCCCATCATAGACATCCTTCTGAAGAACCAGACAAAGCTCATCGACTTCCTTAGCAACTTCCAGAAGGACCGCACGGATGACGAGCAGTTTAACGACGAAAAGACGTACCTCATTAAACAGATACGAGACTTAAAGAAACCCGCCTCCTAAACCTTAGCTAGCGATCGCGTTATTAAGCACCTCATCTTTTTACTGAGGTAAAATAAACAGGAAAAAAAAAAATCACAAAAATCTATTAACAATAATAATTCTATTTAAGATCTTAAACATTTGTCTTTTCTTAGTCATGAGGCTCGCAAGTGATGGTTTTCAATCACTGATGTTCAGTTATTTTTCTCTTTTCATTTTTTACTTTCTTTCATAAGACATTTGTTAGTTTTATCATTGAGTTGTGTGCCACAATGGGATGTTTAAAAAAAAAAACAACGACAATAATAAAACTTACAGGCAGAAGACATAGTTTCAGGAAGAACCAAAGCCGGTAGCAGCCTCGAGACGTGGTTGAGGCACGAGGACCTAAGAGAACGATTGGCGCTTTGGGTTTTTACTTTCTGACGAGCTCGTATTTTCACACCCGCCGATCCGAGGGCAGTTCCCAGAGCGGCAGTTTGGCCTCGCTGTTGTACAGTCTGTAGCTGTAGTCGTAGGTAGAGTCGTATGAAGGGAGGATGCATTCCCCACTTTATTTTTAAAACTATGATTGGATTTTTCACCGTAGTAACTTCATCCTTGCATTCCTTTATGTTCTTCTTTATTTTTTCCCCCTACTCCCTGGCGCTTCCTGTCTCTAATGGTTATATAGGCTGAATATTCTTACTTCTCACACACCCTTGTATGGCTTACTGCTGGGTTTAAAATTGACCAGAAAACAAAAATCATGTAATCGCATAATCCCTGTTCGGTGGGGTTTATTTCAGTATTTTACTTCAGTCATGGATCAGGAGTGCTTTTCTTTTTTTTTTCTTGAATTTTTCTTTATTAGACTTCTGCTTGTTAAACAGGGCTGTATCTTTTTTTTTTTTATTATTATTATTCCTACGTGACAACATGTTTACCTATCATGTGTTTAAAGCTGGTTTTAGTCTATTAGTGGGTGCCCTTTTTATAAAACATAGTCAACCTCTATTGGCACATTGTGTATGATGTTGCTTTGCAGTGAGGCTGGAGTTGAGAATAATGGTTCTCGATTTGTACCATAGAGAGTTATGTGCTAGTTACTGTAGTGTATCCAGTGCGCTAATATTCCTATAGGAGCTGCTATAGGAGGCATGTAGTTTAATCCCACTAATACTCGTTCATGTACACGTTTATTACGTTGGCACTTCAGCCGCTCTGTGCTGCATCCCTGCAGTACTTCAGTGTATTTCTGTTAGCTCTTCATAGTGCTTTAGATCATAACCGGAACCGTCAAGGACACGAACTTTCAAAAACAGGTGCCTTTTGTTGTTTTTAAATGTATTCCTGTTTTTTTTTTCATGCTTTTATTTTATTTTGATTTTTTTTTTAAACGTTATAGGGGGAGCTTAATTTAATTATGTTGTTCATTTTAAATATGTTCTAGTAGAGCATATTTTGAATCAATTAAGCAGTGAACCTCTCAACTCGCTATATTTGAGTTACGCTGATTCTTTCATCCTTTTCTTTCATTGGCTGCACTTGGTTGATTGATTGCTTCAGTTGTATGATTGTATCATTCGATTATCTTTGGATTAAGTGGAAATTGTATGATGAGGTGGTTCATCCGTGTTATCGCATCTGCCAATTATGTGAAATGTTATACATCGATTATACGTTCTGTTTTTTTTTTTTTTTGTTCCATCATTGATTTTCCCTTTTCTTGATTATTATTTTTACTTCGATTATAATGTCACCCTAAGAAACCAAAACTCAATGGATCAATTCACTGGCAAGTCATACCCAAGTGTTGAACAAATACATCACACACTACTGGCCTTCCTGCTGCTCCTCCCAGTCTGAATTAGCATTCAGAGCTCAGATGGGCCCCAGACTGGTCAGTATTGTGTAATGTAATGTAAAATGAATCATGGAACATTAAACCCTTCAGCATTCGACTATATTATACACCTGAGCCAAGTTTATTCAATATCTTCACATCCTTGTATACATAAGTTACAGATAATGGAAACAAACGTTGAGATTTCGATCTGAAACCCTTTCCAATGCCACCCATGTCGCATCCTTCCTTCTTCAATGCTAATTGTACCATATCACCAATAAAGCAAAATTCAAGCATTATCAGTACTCCTCTTTTTTTTGTGTGTCATCTTTTTTTGGGGGGGGGGGCAACAAAACAGATGAGATGATAATCTCTTAAGATCCGTGTATACCTAGGTAAGCAGGTCACAATCTTCACCTATATATAAGTTTTGACATAAGGGTAAGGCATCACACGTATTGCTCTTATATCATTTGATGTCTGCTGTGAAAAACAGCAGGATCTTTTAAAACACCTTGTAGTGAACATTGTGCTCCATTTAAAGCACTCCACAGTGCTGCTCAGGGGCAGGGGTGGCTCAGTGGTTAAGGTGTTGGGTTACTGAATAGAAGGTTGGGAGTTCAAGCCACCACCAAGCTGCCACTGTTGGGCCCCTGAGGAAGGCCCTTAACCCTCAGCTGCTCAGTTATATAAATGAAATAAATGCAAGTCACTCTAGATAAGGGTGTCTGCCAAATGCTATAAATGCAAATGTACACAGAAAACGTTACACACTGAAAAGCAAGCCGACTGCACTGAAGAGCAATTGGAGCAGAAGATTGTGCTTTGCATTTCCTACCCCAGTGAAATACAATACTGTCCATTAGAAACAAGGTTCCTTCCTATCTAGGATTACTACAATCTTGCAGTAAAGGTTTTGCTTTTCAGCATGTCACGCTTTCATCTGCGTCACTACTGAAACGCAGTGCAGCGGCATGAACTGCTTTTAATTCGCTGTTTCAATTCTTAAAAATCAATGTCCTGCTTTCTGCTTTCCTAACGAAGATAAGAGCAATGCAGTGAAGGGTTTGCTCTTCAGTGTGGCACGTTGTCATCATGTCCAAAATGAAAGCAGTACTGCCTCACTGGTGAGTTTCACGTTGACCCACGTGTGCCTGCTAAAGGAATCGGAGATAAAAGTAAAAGGATCCGGATTCGCCAAGGAACATATTTAGACACCGAAAAGCTGGGTGCTCTTCAAACAAAGGTTTCCATGCCGTAGAAATGTCTTCACACTAAAGAGAAATGGTAAATCACTAAATCTGAAATGAACAGCGGATGAAGATTAAAAATCAAAACATATTTTAAATTAATAATAATAATAATAATATTCTGGGATACCCTTCATATGAAATTTAATAAGTCATGGGCAAGTGTATGCGTTTGAGTCTACACAATAAATGTTTATTTCCTTGGTGTATAATAATGTCAACCACAAACTTGAACACAACTAGCAACTGGAAGGACTGTTGCGCTGAATGATGGACAAATATATTTCATGTGACAGGTATGTAACGTGTAACTGTGTACCCTTTTGCTAAAGAACAAGCATTCATTCCCTTCAACACACCTGGTCCACCTCAGTAGTGTGTATAACTAGATGTACGGCATAACGGTGCAGTATGACTCAAGTGACAGACAGAGCAAGAATGATGTGAAATAAGCTCATAAAATTTCTAAATATTTGCTTAAGCAAGCAGTTCTTGGGATAAAGAAATATGTGTGTTGCCGTGCCCTCGATGGATGAAAGTTCCTGGAATTTGGTGTCCATCTGAAGAATGTGGTAGTGATTGAGGATGTGAAATTTCGTTACGTTTGAGACTGTAGATTGTAAGATACTGGCTAGTCAAGTGCAGGATTTTTGTGCTGAACATTATTGACTATATGGCGCTACTCCACAAATGAATGGTAACAAGCTCGGGCAATGCGCCACCTATAAGCCAAATTGCTATTAAAAATGTCAGAAGTTTTCAATCTGTTGTCCAAAAGAGTGCCTACACCACTATAGGGGGTGCTAGCATGAAGGGCAAGACACACCTAAGGACACAAACCTTATATTCTGTATAAGACATAAGCAGCTATGAGCATACCAAGTGTGATCTGGATTGGTGAAGTCTACGTATATGATATCATCAAATTAATTGGTAACAAAAAAAAACTGCCGAAAACTATATGACCACCATATGAAATCTAGTCGTATGGGACAGCTGGTGGAAATGCTGCCTCAGTTGGATCATATATGATGGCAAGGCAAACCTTAAACTGTAACCCAAAGGGTCTTCAGGACTAAAGTTAATGAGAGATTCCTCAATTTCTCAGTCTCTTATTGCACTGACAATCCACATCTCCTTCTCGTCTGTTCTTCACACAGCCATCTGCAATGAATAAACAGAAACAGGGCACGTACTTTATCTAGGCAGTGCTTTACTTCTAATCCCGTTGCCAAAGAAAGGGTACCGAAAGCGGTTCTATTTTTCTATTTTTATACTGATATGAGAATTGTAAAATGATAACATCTACCTACAACTCTGTACATGTCCTTACTGCTGTATAAACAGTGTCCTGTTGCAGAAAAGCACTACGAGTAAGAGTAAAGTGACCGATCACAGTGAAGTCTTACTTGATAAAGGTGCAGCAGTCTGTTCAGAAGCGCTTCGGACAAGAGACGACTTCTGCCACTTAAACATATAAAAAAGTAAAGAAAAACAGTGTGAATAGCATGGATGGGTTTTATTTAAGGAACACTTCAGCATTTTTCAACCTCTTATCTACCTGCCACATCTGTACCGGATGCCTGATTACCATAAACAAGAATTTCGACTTTTTCCACCAAGAAAACTGAAATCTGTTTACTCAGAACTCACTTATAATGTCTTAAAGGCCGCTATTGAGGCAGTTCTTGAAAAATACAGGTTTTTTTTTTTTTTTTTTTTTAGAATTTCTAGAATAAATACTTTAAATGGGGCGGCACAGTGGCGCAGTGGATGGCGCTGTCGCCTCACAGCAAGACGGACCCGGGTTCGATACCCGGGTGGGGCGACCTGGGAAATTTCTGTGTGGAGTTTGCATGTTCTCCCCGTGTTCGCGTGGGTTTCCTCCAGGT
>JAOTRJ010000029.1:7211964-7235165 GCA_028564905.1 Leptodoras praelongus | reverse complement strand
AAATAAAACCTTTCTTGTTATTATTGTATATACTCTGAATTATCTGATTGATCTCGCGTCTGTTTCATTCTGTGTGTGTGAGACAGTTGTGTAAGTCGGACGTGTGGTTGTAGTGTCATGTCGGATATGGGGAATGCACTGTAAACTGTAAAAAGATTACACAGGACGAAACAAAAGGGCTAATGTGGTCGTTTGTTTTTAGGTTCCGTTCCACGATACAGATAAATTACAGCGTTTACTCTGACTGCTTTTCCCCCCCTGCCTCTTTGAAACAGCAGCAATTACAATTGCATAATCTGCTCAAGTGAATTTTCTTTATGCTTCGACGTGCATCAGACATCCAATCTCACTCAGTGTTCACCGATAAGCTTATATTGTTTTGGTATATTTTTGTATGTGCTATTCTTGGACGTGGGGCATCCCAGAACATTGCGTGGCTGCTCAGGAGTCTCACATAAACACACACACACACACATTCTGACATACAGTTTAGAGAAATTAATCTACTTACCAATGCGTGATTCAGAGACGCTGCTGTCTTCTAGCTGACAGTTTGTGTGTAACTGTTCACTTTAATTGTTCTGTGGGGGGGAGGAAGGAGAAACAAAACACATTAGTGAAATGCATGAACTCAGATCACTGGCATGTTCTGGCTGCTACTGTTTAGTGAGTGGTTTATTTCTGTTTTCACTACTTTTACAGCTACACGTGGCGTTAAACACACGAGGTAAATTGTTTCAACAATTGTGGTATGCACGGCTTAAGATTAATCACAGTTTTATAGTTTCTATGTGCCTCTGTGTGTGTGTGTGTGTATTGTGAATATATACAGATAGTATGTGAAAAAAATTCTGCACTAATTTTCTTTGCTTTTTTTTGTTTTGTTTTGTTTTAGGACTCAAGTTTTAAGACTGTTTTAGGAATGAAGATTTTTTTTTTACTCAACACCCTGCTGCTGTATGCTTTAAGGTGACACAGTAATAGAGCTCTATATAGAAACACTTATTTGAATTTCACTCAATGAGCCAAAAAAGTATACGAAAATCTTGTACAAACTGATGAACCTTTCAAAAATCTTTTTATAAAATCTATTTTCATAAATTAAAAATTGATGAGTCATCTCTCTGACTCGAAGCTTGAATATAAACCTGTCTTATAGTCTTTAAGTTGTAGTCTTTTGGATTAAGTGCTGTGCTCCTGCCTTTATTAACCAGCAGCAGTGAAACCCAACCATTAAGACAAACATCAGGGTGTGAAAATGTGTGGCCAGATATTTCACCTCTATATCTATGGAATGCACAACTACAGCAAAATAATTTACTAAAATTAAATAAAAATAATAAAATAAAAAGGAATTGCTCTAGAACGTTTTTGGGATCGGGTGGTTTGTAAAAAACATCGTGCTGCAGTGTAACTTTTAATCAAGTAAGTGTGTTCAGGTTTGCGAGTGTGTATGTTAGAGCTTACAGAAAAAAAACACATTTACTTCCTACCACAAAAAGGGAAGTTGCTACAGTATTTTACTAAAGTCATAAGCAAAGAGAACAACATGTTACAAAGTGCAGAGTGTGACTTGTGCATCATGGGTATGCACGTGTGTGTGTGTGTGTATGTGTGTGTGTGAGAAAGAGAGAGAGAGAGAGAGTGTCTGAGAGTGGCCTTAGCCTTTTTATGCAGCATTAACAATTATCAAACCAGCGACATTCTAGCTCACCATAATGTCCAAACACACCAAAGTTTCTGCAACTTCCTAGTTATTCGGATAATTTCTCAAACTGCAACACTTCCACTTTATCACATGACACCAGGAATCATCAAATAAAAATAAAACAAACAAATACAAAAACAAGAAAATATTTAGCAAATAAAACAGCCATTACTTCTTTAAAGAAAATTGACTATTAATTTATATTAGGATTAAAAAGTGGTGGAAATCAGATATTAGAGTGTACATACAGGCCTCTCAGGAGTTTTCAGTCCCACACACACACACACACACACACACACACACGACTCCTCAAAGGCAAAGCCAGGCCAAGTCCAAGTACCGTTTACCTTAATAACGTCAGGGAAGAGGGGGGGTCCTGACAGACAGCACGTGCTGTACTGAGGACAGCTCTAACGCAGCATGCTTACATCAGAGCCACATGTTCCTCAGAGCACACGCAGCTCTGTAATTGGCAATCACGTCGAGACTTTCACTGCTGCACTTCACTCGCCGAAAAAAAAAAAAAAAAAAAAAAAAAAACACACACACACTCGAAGGGCCAAAACCTCCAAAGCAAATGATGAGTTCACAGACAACCGACTTGTGCAACTGAACCCCACCCCCACACCACAACTGACCTTCAAAGGCTTCCTACTCTCCACACTTTATGGCCTTAAAAATAACATGCAAATCTTTTTAATGTTCAAGCTACTTTTAACCAACTTCTGAGAATTTTTACACGCATGCTTACTTAAAATATATTTTAAATTAGAAGTAGGCGGAAAAAAAATGCATCACAGACTACTGACAATTCCTGCCGGAGCGTTTAACTGTTAAAAAAAAAAAAAAGAAGAAAAAAAGAAAAAAGAAAGTGGGTAGTGGTATAAATATAAAATGTTTATGGGCACATAAAAAACAAGACAATGATAAAACTCAAGTCAAAAAGCTTGCTTGAACAGTCTGTATTATTTACAAGAGAAGCTTTCTCTCAAAGGGAGATTATAACGTGATCCCTTTGAAGTGAACACAGCCCATGGAGATTGAACCCCAACCACCGCCTCCCTGTCACAAAGCAGAGAGCTCTATACATTTTGAAAGTGCTGCTTTACTACCAGCAATGATGCAAATATTTATTAATAAAATTAGTACTCACACACAGATACACACACACACACACCTCAGTCAATATGAGGTTCAGCCAAATCATTTTTTCTGCATTATTTATTGCAAATAGGTGATAAAAGTGCATCATTTTTGTTCAATGCAATCATCCAGATTCCTCTAACAAGCAATTTGACTCTATCCTAATTTATGTTGCACTCTTAAGCTTTCCATTTGACTCAGTCTTGTATAAAAAAAGAAATATACCTATGAGTATAACTACAATGCCAAAATTTGAGGTCACAGAATTTTTTTTGCAAGTAGGCGGTGAGTCAGATTTCGGCTACTAGCAATACAGAAATGACTACGAACCGGGGCGGAGAGGTGACAGTGACGTATGCGACCTAAACAAATCCGTCCAACACTAATAGCCTCTCTGTAATTGCGAGAGACGCTTGAGTCAAAGCCGATATCATGTAATCATTTACATTATACCTAAATGAGTGGTGAAAACTTTAAGTCATATCAGACTCGCTAATACGAGCTGCCGCTCCGGCTTTACGGAGCAGGCCGGGCCTGTGTCAGGCACTTTAAGGGTATCCTTTTGGACGTTTGCCAGAAAGTTACAAGTCTATTTGAAGCCTGACTAATTTGAGAGGAACGGACTTGTGCGGTATTTCGCTGCACCGCTAGTCATTGTTGGTGATCATTATTTCTACTAATTGGTCACAGTGGCTGTGCTGCAACAAGGCTACATGTGAAGGGTGGATGTCAAAAAAAGAGCTCAGTGGAAAAAAAAAATTTATCCTTCACAAATAAATCAAGACAGAAAAATGTCCAGAACTGATGTCATCCCGATGAGCAAAATTATAGTTAAAGCTTAATGTCACTTTGTGCATTCATTACTTTGCATGGTAAACAGAGCCACTAGCTAAAAAAATAATAAAAAAAATATGGATATACACTAATAAAACATCAAGCAACACAGAAAATATTTTTAATAGTTTACTCCCAGGCTAATGGAATGTTTTAATTATGTTGTGTGTTCTTTTTCCTATTTATTTATAACATACAGCCACTGAGGACTTCTCTCACTGCCATCCTGATTGCGACGAGGGACAGGGACAGGGACAGGCGCGCCCGAGGGACACCTGGGTCTCAAACCGGCAACTCTGATTACATCACATATTGTGCACTTGCATTTAATGCATTTGTGTCTATTATTGTATATGAGAAATGCACTGCTCTGTGATTCCAATAAGTGTGATTAACTGCTAGGTGACATTATAGCTTAAATATTTATTTAAAATATGAAAGAAGCATTTTATTTAATATAAACAAGAATAAGCATATTTTTGTTAGTGTGCTGGTTGACTCTATGATCTAATTACACCCCAACTAAAGGTGCTCTTTATGGCAAGTGCCATTTAACTTCAGTTAAGAAGATGGCTGACTGCTACTTAAGGCCTACATTATGAAGCCTGTATCAAGTACTATAAAAACTTTTGTTTTTAACTACCAAATAGCGTCAAAGATGTCGATGTGTATTAAGATGATTAAATATATATATTATGGGTTAAAAGATAAATTGCAATAAAGTCACTCCTGACCTTAAATACTGAAATACACACTGTGAGTAGACACTGTGTGTGTGTGTGTGTGTATACTTCATGGGTCTACAAATTTAGATAGCTTCTTAGAAGCTAAGACCACCTGGTGTCTGTCAACAGCAATAATAATAATAATAATAATAATAATAATAATAGACATCAAAACAAGTACAACAATTATGCAATATTAAGCAATATCTGAGCACAATATATTTTACTTGCTTAAAAATTATTTTAGGTTACACTTAAATTTATGTCCCAGATAAGAGCTACACTTTAGAGAGCACAGGAGGAGAGCTACACAAAAAGTTTTGCAAAATTTGGACAACTGAGGAGCAAGCTCAGAAAACTGCCATTGTTGAACTGGACAAGGAACAGATAAACAAAAGTCATTGTTGCCATGACAATATCTGTTTATCGTACATCTAATTCTTATCTAATAACACCTTGAGCTGAGTGGATTCTTATTTACAGCCTTTTTTCCCCTTCTCACGGATCCTAGTGTGTCAACAGACATGGGATTTTAGTATAATAGAAATTAGGAATTTTATACACATATGTTAATGTGATCATGTATAGCGTGTTGGTGGTGTGTGTGTGTGCACGAGTTCGAAAGGGTGTGTAACCCGTGTGAGTATATTTAGCTACACAGGACTTCCTCAAACAACTGACAGTAACAATAAGCTAAAAGTAAAACTACTGACATATAGGAATGCATAAAATATAAAGCGGGTTTTTGAATGTTTAAGGTATAAATGCAGAAATTCAGATCTGACGTGTAGCAGGAAAAATTATTTGCCCCTTTTCTTCTAATAACATCTCCTATGACAACGCCCACACACTCTCTTATATCTATCTATCTATCTATCTATCCATATATATCTATCCATATATATATATATATATATATATATATATGTACACACACACAAACATATATATACAACATATATATATATATACACACACACGTATAAATATATTTTGTATATATCTATGACAGCACCCCCCCACACACACACATTTATACATATGCACACACACACATTTATACATATGTACACACACGTGTATATGGGTGTATATATGGCTAACTTTTATTACCCAAGTATTAGTGTGTAATACACTCACCTAGTCATTATGTGTAGCTACATGCATTATTTATTCTCTGTCACAAGGAAACGAGATCCTCTCACCTAGCTGTTTTTCATGCAATCTGAAAAGCAAATATTTCAAACACCCTCCTGTCAATAGCAACATATGGACATGCAGCGACTTGGCCAGCATTCAGCTTGTGCTAATATTTCACTTTAGCATCTAAACTCTGTGGTCATTATAATTTTACACAAAAGCCTGGAATAATTTTTACCCATCATGATTCCAACCTTATTGGTTCAGAGAATTTCTATTGCTGAGTAACTGATTTTTAAAAGCTACATGGACACTCAAGAAACACTGGTTATGGTGAAAAGTGTGAGAAGTGTTACCGACTGTGTGAGTGTGTGCAGTTGAAAATGTATTCACAGAGTGAGACCACAGGCCAACAATAGAATAACAACTGGAAACTTGTTTTTTCTTTTTCTTTTTGAATGCTAGTAAACTATATTACAGCTGAAAGCATCTGACCTGGCTCAGAAATGTACTTTCCCCAAACCTTTTACAGTCTTACTAAGTAGAAGAACCTGTCAAATGGTAAAAGGTAAAAGAAAAAGGTAATTAAAACAGTGTCTTCCTGTTACCATCTTAATATGACCAGAGAATATAGTCCTTGCTGAACATGAGCACTATTAATAAGAATTAGTTCAGGAAATTTCAGTACTACTTAACCCCGTGTGTACTGGGTGTGCATCACATCTAATATGAATCTAATATAAAACCATGAGCTAAGGTCAGAAATAAGTGGGGGAAAAAATACATGAATGGATTTAATCATTTTCAGCAACATTTCTGTGCTCTTGAAGGTGCACAGAGAATCTCCAGGTGTGCAACACACACCCGGGGCAAGTAGGGCTCGAGCTGAGTGGTTAGTGGAACACACGAACACACACACACACCTCTGCCAAGTCCGAAACTTCATTTTTTTCCCGTCTGTAGCACTTTTTCAATTAACCACTCCCACACATCTTAAGCTTAAGCACAAAAATCAGACTCCTTGATCCTGTAATGTGCAAAACAATATCCCTGGCACACACGTTATATATTTGGATATTCAGTCCACAGAACTGAATCATGCAAAACACAGATGAAATCAGAAGCTCAAACATATTAGAGATATGCTGTCTGTAGGAGCTGACTGGGCCTTATGACTGAGAACAAAAGTAAGACGTGGGCTCGGGCCAGAAACTGTCATTCTAAAAGTAGCTTAGCTAAAGAGTAAGGAAGCCATCACAGCACAGATGTAAGACACATTTGCACTTCTTTTCTACTGTAATGCAGTTCTGGATCCATCATTTCAATAAACGGGTTCCTCTGTTAAGGATATTGGAGTGACTGGTTTAGGAAAGGTTAGACATCAGAGGTAAGAAGCAATCATGTCGCATTAAGAAGGCTTAGGCATGAAACAGTGTAATGAATGAGGATGCAGAAGTGACCAGGGTAAACAGGACAGAAACATGGTGTCCGGGTACAACGCTATTTTGTTGCAAGTAACTTTTCCCCAGACGCTGCGTGGCTGGACGGTAAAATGGCGCAAATAGCTTGGTGAACTCCCCCGAACAGTAATTTATGCCTCGACACGGTTTGGGGATCCTGGATTACAGCCTGCACTTTCTGTTTCTCAACAATAAACTCGACATAAACAGGTAGGTTAGTTTGTAAATGAGGTTGGAAAGCCTTACCAGCCCGGCTGGGAGAGTGCGGTGGAGTTTATGCGGCTCGGCTGTCAGTGGAGTGTGTGTGAGTGTGTGTGTGTGTGTGTGTGTGTGTGTTGAGTGCATCAGGGCGAGCGGACTGCACCAGCACATCCGTTACTCCCGCTCAAAATCCAAGCTGAAAAAAACACCCAAAACGAGCGTTTCTCCGGTCCATCCACCCCCAAACCGCACCTCAAAGCTCTCAGGTATTTTACAGAATTTTTCAGGATTTTTCCGAGCACCGCCTGATCATTTTTGCCATTTTTTTCTTTTTCAAAAAATGCTGCTCGGAAAAAAAAAACACGCACACGCACGCGCGCAGACGAGTCTTTTCCTCCCACGGACTCCGTATCACTTAAAGACGCTCGATCACTTGTACAGTCGACGACTGTCCGTTAATGCTACGCGCGCAAAATAAAAAAAGAAAGTGGATGAATTATCCGGATTTTGCCTCCGCCAGCGCGTCCGCGGTGTCGGGCCGGAGCTCGGTGCGCAGGCAGCAGCGGCAGTGTTGATGTTATCGCGGCTCACTCGAAAATGGCGCCGAAAGTGACTGTTCATTCAAATCGTGAGGAGCCGCCCCCAGCATGGGCATGCCGGGAACATGGACTGACTTTAAGAGCTTTGAAGGTGGCAGACTCCTATTTTTTTTTTTTCCTGGCACATTTTCGGACACATTTTCAGCGCGAAGGCGAATAATCGTACACATTTCAGTGTCACTGCTTTTAAAAGAAAGAGCTGTGGAGCAGAGTTGGAGTGAGAAGTCGGCTCGGGGGCAGGCGTCGGGGAAGGCAATAGCCTATCACATTTGATAAGAACATAAAAGATAATGAAAAACAGAAAGCACCCTGTAGTCTCGTGTAGCACTCAGGTCAACTAGGCTAAACCCTCACCCTCCATCTTTATGGACTCATCTAAATGCATCCCTTCTTCCTAATGGGTAACAGTGTAAAATGTCCTTTCTGCTCATTAGAAGAAAAACTGACCTGAATTTTCCTCTCCAGCTCCCTCTGAGACACACTTGGATGCCAGATTCAAATACATAGCCTACCTGCTGGTATACAGTTACTTATTATTATCATTTTTTTTACTATTACTATTATTATTATTATTATTATTAGGTATTATGTATCCTATTCATTTGTTATAACTAGCTCAGTCTCCAGACCAGGCCTGGTTCTCGCCTCATATGGAGATAAGTTGAAGTATTTATCTCAAACCTCAGTCTTCTTTCTCCATATTCTGCCACACGCCATTGTTTAGAAATTGTTAAACAGCTTTCTGACTGTCATCTGACCAAACCTGTGATATATATCCATGTCTATATCTATATCTATATCTATATACTAGGATATATACATTGATAACATGCAGTAGTCTATACATTTTCAGCTTTACAATAAATATGCATTCTATGTGTTTAAGTGATATACAATGTCACACAAAGTCAACACAATATCACCTTTTATACAAACTGGCTATCTCCCCATGCACTGTAAGACAAAAAAAAATCTACAGGCTTTGTGAGAAACCATCAGAACTAAATACTAGTACAGAATACAGAAATAGGCCTATTAATGCATAAATATCTATTTCACGGCCCATTATTATCACACAGACTACTTATATTTGTGGATTTTATATGTACTACATCCATGCCCATCCTAAACCAAAGATATTTATTATTTGGATGTATTATTTTGTGCAAAAAAAATGTCATTTTTAAATTAAATATCACCAAATTTATTTACGTCCTATTTTCTTTCTATTAAAAGAAAGGATTCTGACTCACACCTCATTTTGTTGTCTATCACTTTAATTCTTATGATTTATTAATTGCTCAGATGTTTGGTGCATGTAACTGAATTAAGGCTGCCTTTTATGTGTATATGCTTCTTATAATATAGTGTAGTTCACTGGCCTAGCACCTCATGTCTGTAATGTTTCTGAAATATCATATTTCTTCACAATGATATGAAACTATGAATCACTATATATATATCATATGAAACTATGAATCACAGTATATTATAGACTACCTTACAAAATCAGTCATAGTATAAGACGAATGTTGGTGGCACAGCGACACGGGAGAGCCGTTTACGAGAGACGTTGATTATAATCTGGACGCATCCAGATTTTACCTCTCAGTTATGGACAGTGTTTGACATAGCTGAGATCTGCACACCAGTATAAATAGTCAGATTTACTAGTTTGAGTAGAAGTTAGTGGAGCATGTTCAGATGTTGCCCAAAGTTAGTCACAATTTATTACATTAAATCACAGACTAAACATACAAAGTGTTCTGTGACACATTATTTCATATATCCATGAAGGCCTAGCAGTCTACTACTATGACTGCGACTAAATATCTTTAAGAATGTGAATTAAATAAGAATAAAAGTCTGAGAACCTGCTTTATTCACTTCTACAAAAACTTACACTGCATATTTATGATTTGACCATACACAAAATGCAAATGTCTAAAAAGACCTGTAACAAACTACACTGACCTTGGAGCTAAGATGCTTTTGGACCTCTGCTTGTATATTTCAAAGGTCAAAATAAATTGCTTCATAGCATAATCTATAATTCACATACTCTCCCTGTAAGTGAGATGCAGTCTAACTCTGTCTAATTGGCCATTTTACACTCAAACACTCCTCACACTACAACAAAATGACTGTTGGTACATGTTCGCAGCATTGTTATTTACATGCCACTAAGGCATTTACATAAAAAAAAAAAAAAAATCCAGGAGGCTATTTGAATGCTCTTATATGTAATGGATAAATGGGACCTATGTATTTATGTCCTGTTAAACAGGTTCAACATGGAAATGCCCTAATAATGTAATTTTGGTAGCGTCAATTGCATCTCAATTTAATACAGCAAAAAAAGAAAAAACAGCATAAATTCCACCACACGATTAGCACCACTCGTTGTTAAAGACATCTTCTGAGACATCATTTTCATCACTGACTCAGAGAAAGTCATTACAGCTGCGTTTGAAGGCCCTCTGAAAACAAGAAAGTGGGTCTGAACATGAACTGTTTTGTGTATCGCTGCTAAAGCGCAGCTGTGTTAGAACTGGCTATAAAAATAAGTTTTACTTCGGCATGTTCCTTTGCTATACCTTAGCTATTATCACCAGAATTCTTGTCCATCTGATAAATAAAGTGTTTTTTATTCTGATGCATTAGTTACAGTGATCCACTGCCACTGTATTCTAACAAATATTCTTCTGAAGCTAACAATTAAGGTAATCATGCTTATGCAGCATCATACGCTATACCTTTGCTCTCTCTCCTCCAGATAACGCAGCCAAGTCTGCTGCACGTCAAGTGAACTTTCGTGCACCCCGTCACTTGTCAGACGGCGCTTTATTGTGTAAGAATAGGCATAGTTGTAAGGGGCAAGCATGTGTGCGTGTGAGAGAGAGAGAGAGACAGAGAGAGTGAGAAAGAGTGAGAGAAAAGGTTTTGTTCTCATTGAGGAGGCTCAGCCATCTCCCCTCCCCAGACTAAAGTTGTCTGTAGCAGCTGCACCCCTGTGATCTCCCCTAAACAGTGTGGGAGGGGGCGAGTGTGGGTACACGTCACCCCCCCTACACACACCCTTCTATTTTATAGAGGCCAAAGCTGCACACTTAAGTGACAACATCCATCAAAAGCCAATAGACGCCTGCAGGTCAAGCCTGAGAACACAACAGCGACCTCTGACCCCTGTTAAGTGAGCTGGCCTAACAAGACATGACCGCTGACTCACGCTGGTTTATTTGGTTTATTTCACCAATTAGAGTCCTGCGGTGGGGGGGAGGGGAGGGGAGAGAGAGATTACAAAAGTGACAACCTTCTGATTACATGGCATGAACAAAAAGGAGTCTTCTTTATAAGCATTTAAAATATGCTCAAGCTTGAAGGGAGCCTCCTTGCGTACATAGCCTCAAGCAACAAATGCACCTTAAATCATTATCGGTGCTGAATGACGGTCTAATATATTTTTAAAATCGGATGCTGAGTTTTGTAAAGTCACCGTAATGCACCTTAAATCCCACAGGTTTCAAGCTATTTCAGCTACAACTGCCTAGACATCTTAATAAACAGTGTTACAATAATGGAACTATTTGGATTACACATTGACTTCATCTAATCCTTTTTTTCATCAGCAGATCTTGTCAGGAAAATACAATTACAAGTAGAAAAGCATATGCAGGTCGCCTAGTAAGCTACAGCCTTCTTTTTAGGATGCTGCTGAGGTCCATAGCAAAAAGAGAAGCTCAGAACACTGTTGATGTTCACAGCAGGCTAACATTTAACCGATACACAGCTAATCACACATGCATTGTCAAAAAGGGGGTTGTAGAGATATAATTTGTTGCCCGAAGTGCTAACACAGCTCCTTACGGTCTAATTATCTGCCTCTACAATTACGTTCCACTAAGGGTGCAAGAAACGTAGGGTAGCCTGTGCACAGCCGTGACAGCAGGACAGTCGTAATGTAGTACAGAGCTCCTACATCTCACTGTGCACATGCTTCATGTGCAACTCATCACTATTTTGTTTTAGATCGCTTCTTGAGTCTGCTTGACCTTGAAATTAAACATGTTGTTGTGAACTTGTCTGTCTACTAAAAATAAAATGACATGACAATGTATAATTCATCATCGTTTGTGTGCCTGCTGTTAGTGTTACTAATGTGTAAACCGTTTTTGTGTTGTGCATCGCGTATTGTTTTGAAAGATACAGGACTCGTGCACGTGGTGATCAATTCCAAAAATGAAGATTTGTGGCCTCAGATCAGAAGATATAGATATTTCAGAATAGAAGAATACCACAAATGCATGAATTATCCTTCAGTACTTATATGATAGGCTCATGGGATAAAAAATAATTGTTACTGTTGTTGACAGGAAGACAAGTGTAACCAATGTAGGTACGCTTCATTTTCCCAAAGCCTACATGTGATGGAAATGATAAACTGATGATGTCATAATGTCTTGTTGGTACAACCGTAAAAGGAAGTAGTCAGTAAAAATATTCAAAATGCTTCCTATATTGTTTTAAATGATATAGTGACTCTTGACATGCCTTTTTTTTATACCAGGAAATGTACCAACACATACACACACACGCACACACACACACACACATACATACACACACACAAAGCTGAAAGCACACGCAATCTGGAATAGTCTGCTAAATAAACTATTGGCTGTGTGTGTTTTTATACTGAGATATTAATGTTAAAAATGTCTCGGGTTGCATGGAGATGATTCAAGCCCAGATGAACTACTCGGACGCAGCACTAAACAGGCTTAAACAGACATTGTGGATCTTTTTTTTTTTTTCAGGAAGTAAATATCTTGCTGAAATCATTTATCCAGCAATTCATTAATGTTAGAGCCGGTCGAGTTGAGATGCTGAGGAACGAGCTGTGCCTGCTCTCCCCCTCTCCGTCTCCAGCGGTACGAACTCAAACCCGACCGGAAGTCCCGCCCCCCAGCGCTACCTCGATGATGTAACCCCCCCCCCCTCGTCCAAATTTAGCACGTTGTTGATGCCTCAGAAGTTTTTCCTCTGGCTGAGAGCGCTGTCCGTTACCCGACGTCACCACTATCCTGTTATTATTGTAAACAGTCTAGCCGTTTCTTTACCGAAGCCCTCCACTGAGCGAAAAATCGCCCCGCTTCTTTGTTCGCAAAGTCAAGCCGGTAGAGATTTCTTTTAGGAAAGAGAACTCCACGGACTAATGATTAATAAACCGCAAGGGGAAAACAGAGCTCTGGAAACGAGCAACATGTGTGAAAATGGGTCTTCATTTCGACAAGAGTACTACCTACCCAACCGTTGTCCTCAGTTCCAACGCGTGAGCTCTAATAATAATAAATAATAATAAAACAACCGGCACTCCGGTTTGCACGTTTAGAAAATCCTCCGCCGGTGACTGAACCACAAAATACGCACGGAATTAAACACGCAATGGCAACCAAAATCATACATTCAGATTTACAGCATGAACGCCGGGCAAACTATACTTCATTTTCTCAATCCTTTTGTGTCAACCCGGACTCCAACCTGCCAAATAAAACCCTAATATTACTTAGAGGAAAAATAGCGCCATTCTTTTTTCTCTCTCTCCCCTTACACCCAACAACTGTAATGCGCTCTCGTTGTTTACCTCCCCCGCTCCTGGAGGAATTTTGATAAGCTAGATAATGAGCCGTCGAGTTTGCCCGGGAAACAACGCTGCAACTTTCATCCTCAATTATTAAACCGGTGCATGAAAACACACCTAGACGCTACTACACTGTATTAATAAGGCATCCCAACAACAAAGCGCGTTGGGTCGCGTTTTCTTTTCTAATTGGCGACAAACGCGCAGATACACTGATAGTCTATACAGGCTATGGGGAGAGGGGGAGAGGAAGAGAGAGAGAGGTAGAGAGAGAGAGGGAGAGAAAAGGAACGGAGAAAGGTTTGCGTTTGATACTTACTTCAGCGGCGGAAAGCTGGAAAGCAGCGCTATAGGCTACCTATGACATCGTAATGTGCACGGAGAGCCGAAAATCAGAAATAATATTCCAGCACACACCGGGCTCCGGTTATAGCGCGCGCCAGGCGAGGCGGCACTATCTCTTGCGCTCGGTCTCTCTTTTTTTTTTTTTTTTTTTGCAATTATACGCCAAGCTTCAAGGAAGTTGTCCTTTTGTTCCAGCATTTATACATTGCGTCAATGTTGCGAAAAGAGGAGGAGGCGGAGCGGTGGCACTTGGAGTAACGAGAGAGAGAGAGAGAGAGAGAGAGAGAAACACAACAAGCACACGACCTTATGTACACAAACCCAGAAATCCTCCACCCTAACAAAACCGGCGGATCAGCTCGGGTCACGTGGTCCAGCACTCGCACCCTCGTTTACGGCAAAGTTAGCGCGGAGCAATAGGCTACAGAACGCTCGGCTTTTTTTTTCCGCTCGGTTTTTGTGCATACGGCTCACGGGAAGTGGGTAGACCAAGTGGCCCGACAATTCTCTACAATTCGCTCCGTGATGGAAAAACTGAACGTGGTGAACGCGAGTGCCTGCGCGCGTGCGTGTCTCTGTGCGGGTGTGTGTGTGAGAGTGAGAGAGTGAGTGAGTGAGAGAGAGAGAGAGAGAGAGAGAGAAAGAGAGAGAGAGAGAGCGCCGGTGTGTGTTGGCTGTCGGCATTGAGCGCGCGCACCCTGTCGTAGGAAAGCCGGTGGTTCTAATGCACAAGAGAAACGCTTCCTCCTTTTTTCATGTTATCTGTATTTTTTTGCTGTTTGAAGTAGCAGACTGTGCATTAAACAGTGCTCTGATTGGGTCGCTCTATAGCTCGCTGTTTCAGCCCAGTTGCATCACGAAGTTTGCTTACCGCTGCTGTCAATCATGTTTTCCCGGCTTCGCGCGACGACCAATAAACGCTGCCGCGTGTCCCTCAGGTAACTGGACGCGTTCAGTCTGTCATTATTTTTATTTTTATGTGCGTTATTCACTAACCCATTTATATATCCGATAGGCTATTTTAGGTTTATATGTGCCCGGCACACATTTTCAGCTGCGTATGAATAAAGCTATACTCATGCTTTAGGAGAAAGAAACGTCCAGTTTAATAGTTTAAAAAAAAAGTTCACCAGTGTTTACCAACGCAGGGAAACCTTTAAGCCCTTTGTCGATCCTGAGAACAAAGGGTTGCCCTTAGAGAAGAGTTCCTGAGAACCCGTGCACCCAAAAATCCCCCTTTTTTTTAAAGAGTGCAGCTATTTAAGTCGTATATGAAGTGTGTGAGCAATAACAGGTGGTTGTCTGAGGCTACAAGACCAACCGGAGAACAGGCGAAGTGGTTGAGGTTTTCCACTTGACTAGGCATTATTTCTCATGTGGGATCTTGATCCATTCAAACCTGATTTTGTAAAAGGCTTGCGCTGAATTTGAGACTTAGTGGAACTCATAACATGAAAATATGCTAGCCTAACCAAGAAATACACAGCGGGGAGACAGAGAAAACTCACAACTCAAAACTAACCACAGACTTATTGCTTGCAAGTTAAAGGCGTCTCTTTTTTTTTTTTTTTTTTTTTTTACATCAAAGGTCACATTTCAGGAGGCTGAATGTGCAACAGGGTGCTTCACATTTAAAAGACAAACCAAGGAGGAAAATGAACGTTTTTAAATGAACATTCATAATCTTAATTATTAAAAGCAAGTGGGCATCCCTACAGCAAACAGGCTGCTATTCAAAATGTTAAAAAAACAGCACCGGTCCCTGGTGTAGGCCTGTAAAGTCCACACAGCCCATCTTTGTGGAGGTCATCTGAGCTTTGGTGTCACCTGTCAGTCGATATAGGTGTATCTGTTCCCTAACACCCAGGGGATCACAAGTCTATTAATGCCTTCTAGTGTGGATGTATAAGGTAAACAAAACCCGTACACCCCGGAAAAGCGCATGAACTCCCAATGCAGTGTCACAGTTCATATGTCCAATCATATATATTTTTATGCTGTTTTAGACAAGCTGATCCAAATGTTAGGAATTAGTCCAGGATCACTTTAATGCACGAGCTCCTAAATATTCAAAAGTACTCTAGGCTGGACCACTGCGGTGCTCCTTTAGAGCAGAGTAAAGCTTTAACATGAACAGTAGTGGACTTTAAAGTCCAAATAGTTGCTTTATTTCTTTATTTAATAACGTGTATTCACGTTTGAACGATTCACACTAAAAGCGAAGAATATGCTATATCTTTTTTGTGGTTGCACCCCAACGCCAAAGAGCAACACAGTTTATACAGGAGTACTGTACTGCTGTTCTGTTAATGCCGTCTGTGCGTGTCAGAGTGTTGTAGAAGATCAGACAGATCTAAGAAGATCAGACAGATCTAAGAAGATCAGACGATTTATCCGATCCGAGTTCCGTAAATTTGTCACCGGTTTGCATTTCCATTCCAGGATCTTCCCTGTAGCCTAAACCCAGTTTGTTACTGAGCGTCCATACACAGAGCGGGTTTTTTTTTAAAACCCTGCGAAGATTCACACACGAGAATGAATCAGATCGTGTTATTTAAAGCGCTTCTATCTAATAAAAGGTGTTTCATAACAATAACAAACAATAACAAAGGCAATGAGAGATGTCTAGGCTATTCATCAGACACCCAGTTGCTGTTCAGGTTCAAACCTATTTTTAAGGCTTTTTAATAAAAGCAAACTATCTAACGAAATCCTGGGCACTGCCTGCCAGGCTGCGTGGTGTTAACACAAACGATGGAAAGTGTCGCAGGAGTTTCTTGGTTTCTGAGCTCCAGATGAAGCGACTTCTTAAAAAATTCGTTGTAACTCTATTTTGACAAGCGGTGTAGCCTGGTTTGGTCATTCATTTCAGACCTGACGGATGGAGACGCGGGAATTACGACTGTTTCAGAGTTATTAAAAAAGACAGACTGTCTGCTTGTGTTTAAAAAAAAAAAACTGAAACCTAAACCTAATTTCTCCAAAACAACGACATTATTGATATACACAAACCGGAACAAATGTGCGACAATCAACAG
Organism: Leptodoras praelongus; assembly: GCA_028564905.1. Lineage (NCBI taxonomy): Eukaryota > Metazoa > Chordata > Actinopteri > Siluriformes > Doradidae > Leptodoras > Leptodoras praelongus. Next base: position 7,218,331 of record JAOTRJ010000029.1, on the reverse strand, counting down.
CAACACGGTGCATTTTTAGAGGGGGGGAAAACTTTAGAAAAATATAATCAGAAGTGCACAATGAGACTAAATGTTTTTTTTAAATACTGCATTAATAATTAAGACTAAGTGACTGACAGGACAGAATAAACTTAGGCATGTAAAGACAGATCATTTCCACCTCTACATAAATAAAGGTTCGACTTGCATTTCTGAAGCACTCGTTTCTCATTTGCATGAGATATGATATTTTTTGCAGTGTCATGAATCCAATTCCAGCATGTTCGTTTGCATAAGATTGTGTACAAGTCATTTTGGATTTTGCATAGCCTGTCGTGTCTGACTTTTATTTTCCTTTTAGTCATATTTGTTTGCTTGGGTGTCGATTCAAAACGTAATTCACACATTGCCAATTAAAATGGAGCATGCCAATATATAGGCATAGGCTATAGGCAAATAAGGCGAAGAATAAAATAGACTGTATAAACTGTTGCATGATGTCAGACTAGCCTAAAAGCTGGAAATATGTGCTCATACCTACTGATATACGTGGAGGGAGGGGATATGGAGGGATGGAAGAAGGGAGGGAGGGAGTCTGAACTCTTCTTGCGCATTGTTTCTATTACTTTCAATATTATGCTACGTTTTTTTTATTTACTATTTCAAACGGCACCATTTCATAAGGGACTCTGACGTCATACGTGGTATTTCTTTGGAAAAGAAAAGGAGCTAGACTACCGTTAACTCGCTTTTTGAGGCGGATCAGCGAAATTAAAAGGGAACGCTCTGCCAACAACAGAATAATAGTTAATGGAGTAATGAGTCATTACAATTACGGCACTAAACCTGAAATAGGATAAATATTCTCTTTCAGTTTTCCCCCTTGATGAGCCACAAGCTTGCACTATTGCGCCGTGTTCCTGAAATGACTGACATGGTAGGCTAATGTAGGCCCTAACAGATGACTAGATGAAAGGTCACGTTGTATCGGTTCAACTCTGAACGTTACTCATCCTCAATTGAACTCTTAATTAGAATTACGATCAGGTTTCTAAACATAGGTCAACAGACCATGGTTCACCTTTATCTCATTACGCTTTATTTCACCCACGGTTTCATTATGACTGATTGCAGTAGTAATCAGAGGAGATCTTATCTGTAATCAGGGTGCACTGAAAATAATAAGCAATAACCCCTGACTTTTATTCATACACACCATTTTCACCATCCAGCAAACTTTCTACACTCCCGAAAAGTTTTACAAGCCTCCAGCAAAACAAAACTTTCAGTGTTGAATTAACATCTACAGTATTCACATCATAAGCAAACAAAGTTTTATTTAGCCCCAGGGGTTAATCCAGATGGTTAATCCAACACTCAAGTGGTCATAATTGGCCTGTTAGAATGTAATTCCAGCGACATTCAAATTCATATCCTGCTTTAACTCGTCTGTCATTTCAACCCCGTGTTGCCAGATTGGGTAGTTTAACCCCCAAACAGCCTACATGTTATATTATTTTTCATCTGTAACATTTCTATTATTTGGACTGGTTTAGTGAAGAAGGTTGTGTTTGCTAATTGTTACAGTTCATGACACCTAGACATTAATTCTTGCTGGGTTTTTTTTTTTGTCCCTTTACATTTATATATTTTTTGTCCCTTTACATTTATATTTTTTTTATCCCTTTACATTTATTCTTAAAGGCTCTGTCAGAAAAAAAGTTCCAAGTAAAACCATTTTTTTTAGAAAGATAGAATAGTTACTATTAAATAGCCCATGACGGATCTTTATCTTGTTACTTTGTTATTACATTGCAAAGAAACTTTAGGATTTAGGACTTCCAGACAGGTGTCTCATGGCCTCATGTCGCGCAACTTGTTCATGTCCGATCATGTATTGCCTTCTCTGATATCACAACCGTTCCAGGCTTGTGCTCAGTTCCAAGATGAGATTCCTCCCCTGTTTGAATGCCTTTATAATCATCGGTATTCATTCCTATATGGTACATTTGGAGCTCATTTGAATTCTCTAAAACGATAGTTCTCCAGTGTACAGATTTTCAGTCCTTCTGGCGGACCTGAGATCTGTGTCAGTCTTGAAGACACGGTTACACCGTGTCAGCTTTAATCTCAGACACAGCAGCAGGTCAGTCAGAGCTGATCCAGAAGCAGCGTTTCCACTCTATGATGCTTCCTAACGGGCGAGACCTATTTATAAAGAGTTGCTAGCCTCTTCAGTTTCACTGTCTGCTCTCCATCCCTACAGTACACTGCTGAGCATTCAGGACTCTTTTACTTCGCCAGACAAGAAAATGGATCCAAGAGGGTTGTCCAAGCATTCGACGTAAACAGAAAACAAATACAGTGGAAACTGCATGTGGCAAGGTTAGAAGGTCAGAAGTGCTTGTGTGTTTGTTTGTGTGGGGGTGTGTTTGTGTGGTGCACTGCTTTCATACAGCACATGGTTAATACATGCTCAATATGGTTCATAGTTTATACAGTATTTGTGTAAAATGACTCACTATGGGAAATTTGTAGAGTATCCAATTTAACAAACTGCTCATTCACTTGGTTGTGATGTAAGAAGTGCCAAGGGTTTTGAAGATGGGGAGGTTTTTTTTTTTCGAGTAAAAATCTGAAATAAAAATTGTATTTGTATTTGTAATATGTGCAAAACAAGGAAACGGGTCTATTTCATAGTCAATTCCAAAAGCAGAACATTTCACAAGAGCATTCAGGTGTTGGAGTCTAGGCAGTGCAAATGCATGGTTTTGGGGGTGTGGCTTTTGATGGAACGCAGTATAAAGGGTCTGTGTTTCTTTTTAAATTCATTGACTGTAACTTTAACTGATTTAGCCGTCCCAGTGTTGTCACACAGAGGAAGAAAAATATTATATCTCTGGGTCCAGTGAGGTGCCCAAGAGGCCTGCATTTTGTATTTTGTATCAGTTAGTCACAAGGTACAGGATGTGTGTGTGTGTGTGTGTTTATACAGGCATTTTGAGAAAGTTAATGAGTAAAAGTACAGTGGTTAGAGATACCTCCTGCTGTCATGACCTGAACTAGGTCAGAATCCAGAGAGATCACTGACTTAGAACGATGTGCCCTCTGCAAAAAGCAAAAGAATAGCAGAAGACTTTCTTTCCCTCTCTTTCCCTTTCCCACTCTCCTTTTCCTTAGCCATGGAATGATAATTAGATAGTAAGGCTGGCCTACATGTCCCTGTAATGAATTGTGGGCTGCTCTTCATTTAAGTGTGACATCTTGCCAGCAGGGGAAAAGCCAAGGGTCCCTGTCACAAGACACAAGAACCAGAGACACATGAAGAACCACCCAGCACAGCATCCACTTGGCCTCGTGAGAACTGTGGAGGAGGACTTAATGGAAATGCAGATGAAAAAAAGGAACACGTAGTAGCCTCGGGCCATCTCTCTGATTTTATTTTCTTCCAGGCAGCAAACAACCAGAAAAGCTTAAAGGACTGGTTCAACAGTTTATCAGCTTATTTATCAGCTCAGACATGTTTGGTGTCCAACGTTTAAGTTATAATGCAATGTCCTTGTAAAATGCAACAGAAATGTATCTCACCCATTTTCAATGTCACTGAACCATTTCTTTATTTCATTTAACAATTCATGTTATAAGCAGAAATACTGAATAGATCAAATCTGTAACCTCATAATATTGTAAACGTCATACATCCAGAGAAAGCAGAATCAATTTCAATTTTGTGGGTACTGATCAATTTTAAATGGCATATAATAAAAGGTGTAATTATTATATTATGTATGGACATGCAATTAATGTATTCATCAATAGGTTTTAATAAACAAATAAGCCAATATAAAGTGGACCTAGTCCAGGAAACAAAAAAGTGTTGCTGTTTCGAATAAAAGTTCATTTTACTACAGGAGCTCTGGTACTGTACAAGTAACAGTGAACTTGAACTTGAACCTGGCTATCTGAATATGCGAGGTGACCTACCACTTAGCTATTATGGATAACATGCATATTAATGGTGTTAGTAGGGTTGCATTTCTATCCAAGCTGAGATGGACACCACATATGCATTTGCACACACACACACACACACACACACACACACACACACACACACTGTACTCAATGTTGGGAATGCCATGCATCCTGTGCTCAGTCAGCTTGTCTTCATGTTAATTCATGAGGTCAAATGCCATAGTGAACCTGGTCAGCTTCAAATGCACCAGCGCTAACAAGATGATCCAACACACTTTAAGGATGTGGTTTGCGATTTTTCAAGTGTTTTTCTTTTTTTTTTTTTAAATATCCATGTAATTCTAATGATACCTTAGAAAAATGGTGATTCACAATATCGACATGCAATGGATCAGTATAGTTTGTGTATTTAAGGCTCTGGTAAACTTATTTTCTGGCCCAGAAATTAGTTCCTTCCAACTTACGACATCTCTAATTTGCTGCTTTTCCTTAAAAAGAAATACCTACTGTAGTTTCAAAAGACAGGCCTGGGTCATTGGGAGGAAGAGGAAGGCTTGTCATTGCCTTGTTAGAAAAGTGCTTTAAAAATAACAAACTGCTACTTTAAATGTAAAAACTTTAAAAATAGCCAACATTACAGTTCAGAGGTGGTACAGTCTTTACACAACGTCTTTATATTTTATAATGTATGGCAAAACAATGTATAAAATCGTTTTGGTTAGGAGAGTATAAACAGCAATGTTGCAAGTTGAAAATGTCATGAACACCACCAGCGACAGCAGTAATAAAAGTTACGAAAGGAACAGTTACAACAGAAGCTCCGCTATTACATACTGTAGCAGACTGTTTGTGTTTTCGGGCCGGTTCAGTAGCAGGAATCTCTCTGGCATGACTTGCCAACAGAGGCAGCTGTGTGGCTCACAGACAGACACACACACATACACACCCATGGTGTCTGTAACCGCCCCCCAGCTGTTGCCTGACTGCATGTCAGAGCTGCCACAGTGAGCGCGAGCGTGAATGCCAAAGATTTTAGCTTCTCTCTCTCTTTCTCATATCTGTCTGTCTTTGACTCTCTCTCTCTCTATTGCCCCCCTCCATCCACCTAGTACACTGATGAGTGTATGAAGAAGGGAATGTACCTAAATGTGTACCAGTGCGCGTTTGCGTGGTACAGTCCGCAGGCACCCGAACCATTTGCACTTGCTAATGATACTCACCAACCACACCAAAGGTTTAAACTAGGGAGGTGTTTCAAACACAAGAATGCCATGGCACTTAGCTGTCTCTTAAGAAAGGCCATCAAAGGCAGCAGGACATCCAGCTGGGTGCATAGACTAAGCTTAGACATGAGCGATGGTGTGGCAGAGCTCTACAAGGCTGTAGGGATCACTGGTGAGGTAATTAGGAGCTATTCTACATTTAGAAGTTTGATGCTACAGCTTTCTTTCTTGTTAAATAACGCAAATCTGTCTAAGTGCACCACCATTTAGAATCGCATATATATAAAATTGGCTAGTCACTGTAGAAATATTACAGATAATGTTATTTAATATGAGTAGATTTTGTATGCTTAGTTAAACCTTATGCCAACAGCTTGGCAAGGAAAGGAATTAAACCAAATCAGATTTGAGAAACCCTTAACTTAAATGTATAAACTAGGACCCGTCACTCTCTGTTTTAACAGTGTACATTATGAATGTTCACTTTCTTTTTCGAGTATTATCTCAATGCTTTTTGGGTTATGGCCCAGTATCATCATTTCAAATGGGTGGAATGGGTTGAAATGGAATTTCTTTTTACATTAAAAAGTATGCTAGCTACAGGAGAGAAATTAGTGACAGCTATCACATCATTTACTGGTACACGATTCATCAAAGCTAACACAGGCAAGCAAATGAACATCATTATATAATATATAAAAATAATTATACCATACATATATACTGTAATACTGTATATATACTGTATATGTATTCTCTTCTCATAAAATATTGTAGGCACGTACTGTATGCATGTGTATATTCAATCTTCTTTAATACATCTATTCCATTATTCAGCCTTCTTAGCATAAATTATTTATTATATACTGTATATTTTAGCTTCGTTTACTCCCTTATCCATTTCTTCTACACATATAAATGTTAATGCATTCTCCAGGACAAATACCTCATATAGTATGTGTAATATATACACCAATCAGGCATAACATTATGACCACTTCCTTTTCTCTGCAACCACTGTCCAATTTCTCAGTTCCACGGACCATACAGCTGGACTTTGTAGTTCCACAATTACAGTGCGTGTTGTACTGGTGTGAGTGGATCAGACACATCAGTGCTGCTGGAGTTTTTAAACACTGTATTCACTTACTGTATGAGACACATCCACTGGACATATTTGGTCGGTGGAC
>JAOTRJ010000029.1:7179057-7192335 GCA_028564905.1 Leptodoras praelongus | reverse complement strand
CACCAATTCACCTACCTGCATGTCTTTGGACTGTGGGAGGAAACCGGAGTACCCGGAGGAAACCCACCCGAACACGGGGAGAACATGCAAACTCCACACAGAAATTTCCCAGGTCGCTGTGAGGCGACAGCGCTATCCACTGCGCCACCGCGCCGCCCATAGGTTAATATGATGCCATCTATAAATATTTAGCTGTTATCTAGCCATTCATCTTGGGTGAGGTACCATGAAAAAAATTTACAGTAATATTTAGAAATGTTTGCATTTAAATCTTTACTATTAACACTAGCCAGCTTCCTGAACTGACTTGAATTACGTAAGCTGATCTTTAAGCTATTTGCTGAAGGTTTTTCAAAAGCAATGCTAGCTAGCTAGCTAGTGTGAGCTAACCTGAATTATAAAGTCATATCTGTAAATGTTTATACTCTAAATTGTTACAACTAACAGTGCACTGAGATGAAGTCAACCTGCATGCTAAACTGAACTCACATTTATAGATGTTGGTCATTTTCACCAATAATGCTAACCAACATTTCTGAAAAGATCTGCATATTTATAGATTTTCATACTCTTCACTGGCAGTGATAGCTAGCTAGATGGCTAATTTAAACATATCATTGCTTAAAGCCTACATTATTAACACCAAACTCTATTTATAAAGCATTTACCTCACATGCTTACAATTTACCCGGTGCCGCCGCTGACACGGCATTTACATAATGCACGTTCAAGTCACTGTACAGTTATTTATTAGTTATTTTCAGACAGTCTAAACACTTTGCACTGAGCTCAGCTTTAGTCTCCTCTCACTCTGTTGAAATCTTTTGTTCATCTGCAAGCACAGACAATATCAGCCAGGCCACAAACAAACATGCACACAGAGATTCTTGTCAGAACACAGGGGCTGTCCAAAGTAGCGTGACGTCATTGGCTAAAAGCATGAACAGCCGACAGTCTCATCTGCAACAAAATCTGCCCTTGGTGTATTTAAATTGCACTTCTGTCATCGTTACTTGCAGCTTCTCTGCGGAGGCAGCGATGAGAAACAAAAAGTAAACCTGTTTATAGTGGAACAGATAAGATGCAGCGAAGGGAAAAAAATGCAAGAGACATTTGGTGCCTGGACATAACCAGTGAGAGCGTTTTATGTCTTTCCTACAAACAGACTCCTTTCTCATTCTCTCTTTTTCGGTCATACTCTTGCTCAACAAAGCCCATCTTTCTTCTCCAACCTGCCCAAAGTCACAGCGATGGACTTCTTGAGCTGAGCCTCTCGTTAGCATTCTGACCGACACAAATGGGCTCTGCGTTTAGGTCTGAGGTTGACCTTTGTCCTCCCTATTCACAGCAAGGGCGCCTAACCTTGCGTCAATCATGCACAATGGCCTTTTTTTCTTCGGTTTCACTCTCAATAGGCTTTCAACAGAGCTCCCCGTCTGACCGATGAACCAAACTGAATCGGTCGTCCACTCAACAGGCTGTTTTTTCCATTGCTAACAGCCCGTCCCATGTCATTAATGTGAGGGTAGTATGTAAAAGGAGTGTTTTACACCGGTCAGTAAGACCCCGTGTCTCTCATTCAGGGCAGAGGGCTTTTTTCTCAAAAAGCCCCATCAAGAGATGACCTCACTCCAAAGTCTGTGAGGCTGAAGGGGTATATGTGTGTGTGGTGTTAGCGTGTGTCAGAGTAGAAAGGCTTAAATGGATCCCTATTAGGTCCCCCAGGACTGTGAAACACACCCTCTCAATATGATTCAGCCTTTCTCTCCATCTCCATCTTGTGCGTTTAGTGTGGGCTTCACGCCTTCGACCTGCTTTGTTTTCATTTAGTCAGGCCTTACTATAAAGACAACATTCATTCATTATTAACCATATTGCAGCTCCTTGTGATGGTACCAAAGTATTTTCTTAGCAAAAAGAATTGACTTTTTATTTCTCTTTGTGAGGGGTAGTACTAAATCCTACGCTGGATTTTGCTTTACATTTTCTCAATTTTCTGAAATTTTGAATTGAGTTCAGTTTACTGATGGCTGATTCAAAAAAAAGAAATGATTCATCCCACTCATTAATCCATTTCTACCCATTTCTCCATTTCTTCCTCTGTCTCTCTCCATGTCTTGTGCCCTTCCCCCTCCTCTCTCTCTCTCTCTCTCTCTCTCAGAGCAGGAGTTAATTAAAGAACAGCCATGACTGGTGTTCACATGGCCCAGCCCAACGGGCGCCTGGCAAATGACAGGGCAATGTTGATATGTGGGCTCCAAAACCCAACAGAGCAGCCAAGGATAAGTAACCCCCCCACACCATCTACCATGTCTAGGAGTCCCCCCCCCCTTTAACCTTATGGTGTTGATATCAGCTGACCATCAGTGGTTTGACTTTTATTCTCCCCATCAGATTTACTGAACTCTAGATTTAGTCTGAAGTGAGCTCTAGTTCTTCCTTGGCTGATTTTCCCAAACCAACTGACTTGAGAACTGTGTAAATGCTGTTAGGGAAAAATGTACTGTACAACAAGGATCACAATTCTATCAAAAGTGCAACAGTAATCCTTAAAGTTGAAACATCTATCATAAATTATATTCCTTAAGGGCACCACCCAGGGACAAGTGTTTGTAATCAAATTAAACCCCTGCACCACCACACCCCCAGCCCCCAAAACAAGAATTGAAATAGTCACCCATGATGGAGTTGGTCCAATATAAAAAGAGCAGTGGAGCAGAGGACAAGACCTTCTCCCCTTCCCTGGCCTCCTAATTATCAGTAATTGTGATTGTTACTGTTTGTTTGTGTTTGAGTCCACCATGGTTTATGGTAGAGCATGTCAAGTGTGGAAGATAGGAGGATGGGGTAGTTAAGTTTCTGAGCATTTGGAGTAAAAAAAAAAAAAACTGAAATGAATATGTGATGGTTATCTTCAACATCATCCACATTTTGCTAGGCATAAACCCATATTTGTGCATTAAGTAAAGAAGGTAAACAGGGAACAAATACTGAAAGGTGACCTAGAATTTAACACAATTCAGTTAACAAACACATGAATATTTATCATAATTGTACATTGACCTTCCTTAATAAAACCCCTGGCAAAAATTATGGAATCACCACTGTTGAAGGATGTTCTTTCAATTGTTTAATTTTGTAGAAAAATAATTAATCACAGAGACATGCCACAAAATTATCTTTTTTTCAAAATTCCAACCTTCTGGCATGACAAAACAATGAAAAAAAAGAAATATAATTGTTGGAGTCAGTCACAATTGCTTTTTTTTTATATCACAGAGGAAAAAAATATGGAATCACTCAATTCTGAGGAAAATATTATATATATAACTGTTGCAGTTCTAAAACAAACACCTGAATCAGATTAAATCTGCTAATTAGTCTTCAGTTAAAAAAAGAGTGCTCACACACACACAAAGCGGATTGACATGAATCACGGCTCCAACACGAGAGATGTCAGTTGAAACAAAGGAGAAGATTATAAAACTTCTTCAAGGAGGTAAATCACCACGAAATGTTGCAAAAGATGTTGGTTGTTCCCAGTCAGCTGTGTCTAAGATCTGGACCAAGTACAAACAAAATGGGAAGGTTGTAAAAGGGAAGCATACTGGTAGACCAAGGAAGACATCAAAGCATCAATATAGAAAACTTTAAAGCAATATGTCTTGAAAACAGAAAATGCACAACAAAACAAATGAGAAACAAGTGGGCGGAAACTGGAGTCAATGTCTGTGACCGAACTGTAAGAAATCACCTAAAAGTAATGTGATTTACATTCAGAAAAGTGAAATGAAAGCCATCATTAACACCTACACAGAAAACAACAAGGTTACAGTGGGCTAAAGGAAAGCAATCATGGACTGTGGGTGACTGGATGAAAGTGATCTTCAGTGATGAATCATGAATATGCATTGGGCAAGGTGATGATGCTGGAACTTTAGTTTGGTGCCGGTCCAATGAAATTTATGAAGATGACTGCCTGAAGAAAACATGTACATTTCCACAGTCAGTGATGATATGGGGTAAAGGCATGTCAGGTAAAGGCACGGGGTAGATGGCAGTCATTACATCTTCAAAATGCCAAAGTCTACATTGAAAGTTTGGACACTTTTCATACACTATGTTTCCAAAAGTATTCATTCACCCATTCAAATAATTGAATTCAGCTGTTCCAATCATTTACATGACCACAGGTGTGTAAAATCAAGCACCTAGGCATGCAGACTGCTTCTACAAACATTTGTGAAAGAATGGGTCTCTCTCAGGAGTTCAGTGAATTCCAGCATGGTACCACGATAGGATACCACCTTTGCGACCAGTTGTGAAATTTCCTCACTACTAAACGTTCCACAGTCAACTGTCAGTGGTATTATAACAAAGTGGAAGCGATTGGGAATGACAGCAACTCAGCCACGAAGTGGCACGCCAAGTAAAATTACAGAGTGGGGTCAGTGGATGCTGACATGCATAATGTACAGAGGTCGCCAACTTTCTGCAGCTGCATGCAAGCCTTACATCACCAAGCGCAATGCAAAGTGTCAGATGCAGTGGTTTAAAGCATGCTGCCACTGGACTTTAGAGCAGTGTTCTCTGGAGTGACATCTGGCAATCTGATGGACAAGTCTGGGTTTGGCGGTTGCCAGGAGAACGGTACTTGTCTGACTGCATTGTGCCGAGTGTAAAGTTTGGTGGAGGGGGATTATGGTGTGGGGTTGTTTTTCAAGAATTGGGCTCGCCCCTAAGTTCCAGTGAAAGGAACTCTTAATGCTTCAGCATACCATGAGATTTTGGACAGTTTCATTCTCCAAACTTTGTGGGAACAGTTTAGGCATGGCCCCTTCCTGTTCCAACATGACTGCACACCAGTGCACAAAGCAAGGTCCATAAAGACATGGATGAGCGAGTGGAACAACTTGACTGGCCTGCACAGAGTCCTGACTTCTATAGTTTAATAGTCGATAGAACACCTTTGGGATGAATTAGAGTGGAGACTGTGAGCCAGGCCTTCTCATCCAACATCACTATCTGACCTCACAAATGTACTTCTGGAAGAATGGTAAAAAATTCCCATAAGCACACTGCTAAACCTTGTGGAAATCCTTCCCAGAAGAGTTGCAGCTGTTATAGTTCCAAAGGGTGGGCTGACACCATATTAAATCCAATGGATTAAGAATGCGATCTCACTCAAGTTCATTTGCGTGTGAAGGCAGGCGAGAGAATACTTTTGGCAATATAGTGTATAAATGTCAAAGGCATGGCCTGCAAATAGTCCGGATCTCAATCCAGTTGAAAATATTGGGTGGAAATTGAAGACAATGGTCCATGACAAGGCTCCAACATGCAAAGCTGATCTGGCAACAACAATAAGAGAGCTGGATTGATGATGAATACTGTTTGTCATTAGTTAAGTCCATGCCTCAGAGAATTCAAGAAATTCAAGCCAGAGGTGGTGCAACAAATACTAAAGGTGCAGTGTTTTTCTCATGATTCCATAATATTTTCCTCAGTATTGAGTGATTCCATAATTTTTTCCTTTATGTGATCTATCCATCCATCATCTTAACTGCTTATTCCTGTTGAGGGTCACGGGAGAGCCAGTGCCTAGCCAGTAGCATAGGGCGCAAAGCAGGAACAACCCTAGACAGGGTGCCAATTCATCACAGGGCACACACTCATGCACTCATACACACACTCACACACTAGGGGCACTTTAAAGACACCAATTAACCTAACGTGCATGTCTTTGGACTGTGGGAGGAAACCGGTGTACCCAGAGCAAATGCGGACATGGGAGGACATGCAGACTCCACACAGAAAGGACCCAAACCGCTCCACCCAGGGGTTGAACCCAGGACCTTCTTGCTGTGAGGCGACAGGACTACCCACCGAGCCACTGTGCTGCTCTCGCTACATGATCTAAGAAAAAGCAATTGTGACTGACTACAACAATTATATTTCTTTCTTTTTTTATTGTTTCTTCATGCCAGAAGGTTGTTAAACAACTGAAAGAACATCCTCCAAGACTGGTGCTTCCATAATATTTGCCAGGGGTTGTAATATAATAAAGTATACGAGTAAACATGATACACTATATGGGCAAAAGTATTTGGACACTGACCATTACCCATATGCGGTTCTTCCACAAACTGTTACCACAAAGTTGGAGGCAAACAATTGTATAGGATGTCTTTGTATGCTGTATCATTACACTTTTCCTTGCCATTTAGAGGACCAAACCTGTTCTGGCATAACAACGCACAAAGTGAGCTCCATGATGACATTGTTTCCCAAAGTTGGTATAGAAGAACTTAGGTGGCCTACACAGAGCTCAGACCCCAGGCCCAATGAACAAAGCCTTCCCCTATAAAAGCAAAGATTCAGATTAAAACTCCAGATTAATGCCCATGGTTTTGAATCAGGTTGTTCAACCAGGACATACTGGTGTGATGCTCGGGTGTCCACATACTTTTGGCCACATAATATATATAATAACAGTGAAAGTTACTGACTTAAATTCAGTTGCATATGAAGACTAGTGATCAGATTTATTAACAATAAAGTGGTCACATTATTGTTTTTGGAATTATTGGGCTTTTGCAGCAATTTCCTGCTGGTGCAACAATTTGTAGTGAAGTCTTTTCTTAGAGAAAATAACATCAGTGAACATTTGTATATGAATAACTGCTTGTGATAATCAGCATCCTATACATTCATATTCAGTGACATCTTCTTCTTCTAGTGATAACATTTATAGCATGTGGAGCACTTACACCCTCACACTGACAGCCTCAGAAGAAGAAACACATTCACAGTCTTACAGCCTCGAACAGGGACTTCACCCTGCACAATCCCTTATAATCTAACTGAATAAATCGCACTTCCACTCAGCGTGCTCCCCCTTTGGCCAGAGAAACTCGATGAGTCACCATAAGGGATTCCCTTCCCCTCTCTACCAAATATGGGCAGGAAGAACACTCTCCATTCAGGAAGGAATGCAGGGAGCCCTCTGGAGCTGTGCGTAAATATAAGTGTAGCACAGAGGAGCCTCATGCATTTCTTTTATCACACTTCACACTCATCCTGCAAGGAAAATATCACGACGATGCAACCAAGAATGTCTGGCATTTTTTGGATCAGTCATCAGTACGGCATTTTAACCAATCAGGACCACACGCGTGACTTCCAGCATCGTTCCACCCCCTACAATTTCCCTCACGGTTACAGGAAGGCCTGGTCATTTGCCAAAGGTTGAGCCAAACATCTGTAGTCCAATTAAAGTTGATGTTTTTATTGTCGACTCTTAACCTTCTCTATGCTTAGGGAGGAAAAAATGTCAACTATGCTTGCAGGCCTTGAAGGTCTAAATAAATGAAGGACATTTTTTCCTTGAAACACAGCCTTTTGGAAGACTTCATTACTATATTAAATTTGATTAAAAGTATAAAAAGTATTTACTACTAAAGTCAAAGACCAACTAAATGTGAAAGCTAATTCATATGGCAGTTATGCTTTATAGTGTTCTAAAGATGTGTATTGTGCTATATTCAAAAGATTCATAATCACAGAAAAAGCACAAAAGGGAAACTTATGCACACAGACTCATTGACGCCTGGCAATAGTATAACATTTGACTCCCATGGAATAGTCATTACTCTAATCAAATCTGTCACCCCTAAGCAAAAAGCTTCACAGATCATCACTTACTGTTACAATGAGTGGGGGCTAAGAAAACACACCCATGTAGGTGGTCCACTGCATAAAAGGCTCAGCCAAGGGTGGCCATTATAACTGTACAGGAGGTGATGACTCAAGACAGTGTGAGAGAGTAGTGGGCTGGTTTTTGATAGAATTTGCTAATGCCTCAGTTGGATCAAATCACATTGTCTCAATTTGAAGGGACTGGGCCTTTCCCAGAATGATACAACGAGTACATCTCATGACAGATATTTTTTTTAAATAGGTGGAAAATGTGGTGCAAATCTAATCAAAACAATTGAGCATACATAATAGCGCCATTCATAGACCCACTGAGGTGGGCGGAAGATGGTGAGCAAGGCTGAGATCAGGACTGTACACCCACAATTGCAGATTTCAATGTGAATATTCCAGGAAGTTAAAATGTGCATATGTTACTAAAAAGTGATGGACACTACAATGACAAAAATATTTCTCAAAAATGTGTCTCTACATTAAACCAGTAGCATCACTGATGAGAACAAAAGTGTCCTGTCTTTAATGCCCCACACCAAAAAATCACTACTGCTGGGCTAGTGCCCCCAAACTAGTCGTGATTACTGGAAAAGGTGAGCATGTTCTTCCCTCACTTCCTTTGGCATCACCATTCTTCTCTAGAGCCTTCTAAAAGCCAGCAGCCTCACAGTAAAATTACATGTGCTGAACCGACTCCTACGGAGTTAAACTGAATATGAATCAGCTCCGTAGGAGTAACCCTAGGCAGTGGGAGCAAATTTATCACTGGTGTTTTTACTTGGCAACTCAAAGATGGTGCATGTCTGAGTTTGAGGGGATGTTGCATTGTTGAGTTTGGGAAGATGGGTCATAAAGGGTTATGCTATAAGCATAGCTTACACTACTTAACACTTCATCATTGCTAGTGCTAATTACTGTTTTGCTACATCTCTTGTCTACTGTTACAACAATCCTTTTTTTCTCTCGCCATCTTTTTTTCTCTTTTTGCCACTGCTGCAATTTCAGAGAGACCCAAATGTTCCAGACAGGAGACAACAAGAGGATAGTGGCACAGAGAAATTAAAGACCCAAGGAGCCCAACACTATCATTAAAGGGAGCAATATGCCAGCAAATCACTCTGCAGAGCTTCTGTAGGTTGGAGAAAAGAAACGCAGTCCCTCATGGTGGCACGACAGTTCCAGATGCCACTACCCCTCATTGAGCCACTCATTGGAGTCAGGATGAAATAGCATATTACTGTATCATGCATCATGGGTCTACTAAAGTCATTTGATGTACTAAGAAAGACAGAGCTTATAAGACATTTGAACATAAATAATCATGATAAAAAAATACGTTGCATGTATTGCCATATACAGAGACACACATAGAAAAGGGTGGAGATCAGAAATATGTATGAATATAAGAAGAAACCCTAACGTAGACCCTAGTGTAGAGCTCTAATGGGCAAACCAAAGACACCTTAATGGTTATCAAGATTTTATATACAGCTTATGCATAAAGTATCACCAGCTGGATCACTATAAATGAATGCTTACTTGAATAGGAAGGAGCTCCTATCCCTAACCATTTCTAAAGTGGTTCTCCTACAACCTCTCTGTTCTAGGGTTCTACACAGAACCATCAAGGGCTCCTACAGATGGACAAGCTGATTAATCATTTCACATTCTAAATTTGGAATGTAGAGCTTATGGGTAATTCATTGGTTGATGGTTAGGTACAGTCTTTAAAAAAACTGACTTTCTATAAAATTCATTTCTAGAATTTCTACAGCTCTCTATTCTAAAGGTGTAGAGGTTAGAAACAACAAGTGGCAAGGGTTAGGTAGAACCATTCTTCAGTGGTTCCTTGAATGGTCAATTAGCTTCTGGTTCAGCTTGAAACCCTCTGTGACAGTGAAATCATTGGCATACATTATATGGTCAAAAGTATGTAGACACCCAACTACAACTGTGTCCCAATTCAGAGGCTGCATCCTTTGAAGCATGAAGTCTATGAAGGTGTGTCCTTGCTGCGTAGGCTGTGAAGGCCGGACCCAAATGAGAACTTCTGCTCTATGACATATTTCCTGTTTGAGTCCTCATCATCACACAATGAACCTCGGGATGCGTTTGCTGGCGAAGGATTCACCCATTGGATATTTTGTTGCCATGGAAAAGAGGGAAGCATTTCTCAGCCGCATATGAAGGAGGCTTCAAAAAAAGACTAGTTGTGCCACTGGATGCAGGATGCAGCCCCTGAATTGGGACGCAGCTTATAACACCCAAATGTACTTGTTGAATATGCTTTTCCAAAGATATGGTGTTAATATGGAGTTGGCCCCCAGCCTCCACTCAAGTCAAGACCTTCTGTCAAGTCAAGGTCTTCTGTCAAGAACTTCCACTAGATTTTGGAGTGTTGCTGTGAGAATTTGCTCAATCAGCCTCAAGAACATTAGTGAGGTCAGCCATTAATGTCTCGTGATAAGTCCTGGTGTGCAGTTGGTGTTCCAATTCATCCCAAAGGTGTTCAGTTGGGTTGAGGTTAAGGCCCTGTGCAGGGCACTTCAGTCCAGGTACATTGTCATGCTGATTTGGACGCTTTAGTTCCAGTGAAAGAATATTTAATGCTTCAGCATAAAAAGACAATCATAGACAGCTAGACAATCATTTGTTCCGACCTTGTGGCAAAATTTTGACACACACAACTGGCCATATATTGTAAGTCATGAGTAGGTATAGCCTGAGAACAAATGGTTCATCAAAGGCATAGTCAGGGGTCCTTTGCTTCCTAAAGAGGTTCTGCTTGAAACCCTCTGTTGTGGGGCTCTACATAAAATATTTGATCCAAAGTGATCCAATAGAAGGACAAGCCTTCTACTTTAATACTTTACAGTTCAAGATTGATCCTTGTTTTCTAGGAGTGTAATACAGGTGAGGAATCAGGAGAAGGAGTTCTATAGGAGATGGTCCACTCAAGCAGGATCGTGTATGCTCCAGTTCCCGAGAGCTCAGTTGGTAACGGAATGTTGAAAATGTGAAATGAGTTGAATCCATTCATGCCACTCTCGTGGTAGCCGTGAGAACTAAAGTTCTTCTTGTGTTTGATGTGCTATGACTGAAGTTAAGTATCTAGACAAATGTGTGCTCCAGTTGTACCCGATCCTTGACAATCTCTCATCAAATTAATATTAATGATAATAAACACAAATAGCAACTGAATTACTCTGGCGTCTGATTTCTTGTGCCTCTCATGATAAACCAAACAAAAGATCCCCATCTGGACTGAACACCTGTGATATTTGGCAGCTCAGTTTCAGCAATGGTTTTCATTAGTGTGAGTTAATACTGTGGATTTGAGTGGTAGCAGTAGTTTCCCATGATGGGGGTGTCTCTGCTACTCCCCATGCCTGACTCAGAGACCTCTTTGGGCTAAGGATCATGACTCCACTGCTTGTCAGATGTCAGAAAGTCTGGATGCTAGTCTGGTCTTAGTAGCGTCTCATTACCTCGCAAGTAGATCCCAGTCTCTGACTCACCTAACTGACTTTTGGAAAGGACATAGACCCAACAAAAGCTTTATCACACAAATATTCAGACATGAATACATCCCACTGCCATTTCTGTTCACTCTCTTTCTCTCACTTTGTGAAGCTTTTTCCACGACTTGTGGAATTAATGACTAACCGTCTGATTCCTCCACATGGGAATCATATGTAGCTTTCCTTCTTTCTGTCTCTTGTCTTTTCTTTCATTTCCATACATAGAGAAAAAATTACCTTGACATTCCATTGAGGTCACCCTTAACAATGCAAGCGACTGGCCACCAGCAACAATCCAGCCATAGTCTGCCAGTGAAAATATCCAAAGTATTTCTAAACTGGGAGACATTCTTCCTGTTATTGCTGGTTACTGGTTCCTATCTTATTTCTAGATGAGGGGGGTTGGTTGGAGGGATGTCAAAGCATCTTTCAGACCACAGTTTTAGAGATTACATGAACATTAAGGTATTTAGGCTGTATGCTGAACCAGACGGTGTGAGGGAGTGACGCTTAGTGAGTCTGTGATAACAGGAAG
This sequence comes from Leptodoras praelongus, assembly GCA_028564905.1. Classification (NCBI taxonomy): domain Eukaryota; kingdom Metazoa; phylum Chordata; class Actinopteri; order Siluriformes; family Doradidae; genus Leptodoras; species Leptodoras praelongus. The sequence goes on along the minus strand of JAOTRJ010000029.1, from coordinate 7,180,569 downwards.
TTGCTGAAGAAGCTACACAATGCATCAATGAGCACCGAGCTGATCTGATGGTCCTATCTATCAGCAGCTATTCTTGCTCTTCTCACACACCCACACAAACACGAATACACACTTTCCCCTCCTTCCCTTACATGAACAGGCACTGACGTCCTCCCCTGGATCGGACCCCATTGTGATAAAATTGATTGTTTCACCGCCTTGTGCTTAATCCACTGAATGACCTACTCAGGGGATTGCAAAAGACAAGTCTAAATCACCATGATTCATATGCCCGTCTGACACCACGGCCCGTCCTACATCTCACACAGTAGATGTAGTGGACCTGGGTGTGCTCCTGCCAAACCATGACCTCAAAAAGCGCAGCATCACCAGAGTGGCTTTTAAGTGTTCCAATGGTAAATCAATGATGAGAATTAGAGAATAAATCTTTACAACATATTGTAATAGTTGACTACTTTATTGGTATAAGTGGAATTAAACTTCATGATGAGAACTTTACTAGTCAGATTCAAAAGTGAATGAACTGTCAATGATTCCTCCATCTAAACAACTTGTACAGTATGTCACTAGCCATTTTTTAGGAACACCTGGCTTATACTGGCTAGGACTCCCTTTACTCTCAACACATTGCAATCACATCACAAAGGTGTTCTATTGGAGTCAGATGTGGTGACTGAAGATGCCACTGAAATACACTGTCATGTTGATGAATCCAGTTCAAGATGACTTATCGTTTTGAAGCTCTGTAAACTGTGGCCATAAAGGAGTGAACATGATCATGAACAATACTCAGACACCTTGTGGCATTCAAACAATGCTTGATTAGTATTAAGAGCCCAGTCTATGCCAAAAAAAAACATTTCCCACACCATTACACCACCACCACCACCCTGAACTGTTCAAACAAGGCAGGTTAGTTCCACGGATTCATGCTGTTGATGCCAAATCTGACTCTGTCATGAGCATGTTGCAGCAGACCAGGCAATGTTTTTCTAATCTTCCAATGTTTAGGTTCTGTGAGCCTATTCCCAATATAGTCTCAAAATCTTTCAATCAATTGACTAACAAGAGTCAAGCACCACCCAGCGTGGCTTTCTGCTGTTGTAATCCATCCACCTCAAGGTTCGATGAGTTGTATGTCCCGATATACTTTTCTGCGCACCATGATTGTAAAGAATGGTTATTTGAGTTAATGGTTTTATGGTATTTATGCAAATAAGCAATATTGCAAGAGCAGGAGTGTGGTTATTCTGAATATCAGGCAGAAGGCTGCACCCTGATGTCCACAGCATGATTAACAAAGGTACAATTGTGTGCTCTTACAACATGATTGCATGTATCATACTGTTTGTATACCACAGTTTTTTTTAAATACTGACAATTACAAAAAGAACCAATACACTCCTGATCGAAATCTTAAGACCAGCTAAAAAACTGGAAGAATTTGCATTTTGCACCACTGGATCTTAAGAAGGTTCTAAGCAGAGCTTCACAATGCTAAAAGAAGAAATG
>JAOTRJ010000029.1:7031452-7043512 GCA_028564905.1 Leptodoras praelongus | reverse complement strand
TTTAATCGAGTCCCACCCCTATTAAATACTTGTTACTTCACCATGACATGGCATGAATGATAAAGACAGAACATTATGATAAATTATACATTTGTTATACATTTTTTTTAAACCAATGAAAGGTTATAAGTTATTTTACATTTACCTGTAAATTCACTTGTCACTTCGGTTTAATCAGACCAGTTTTTTCATCTTTTTTTCATTATTTTCACCCCTCATAAGAAAAGGCTGTAAACGTTGTTATTATTCATTGTCGGGTCAGGTTTATAGTGTCTGGAGTTATGGCTCCAGACTGATGAGTGAGTATTTAACAAAGCCCTCTGTAGACCGTCTCACCTCGGAGTCCTTGGGCTTGACGTAATTGGAGGGGAAAACGCCCGTCTTGCCTCCTACTGTTCCCGTCCACCAATCTCCCTCTTTCTTCAGCACCGTGATGACATCACCCTGCTGGAAGGTCAGGTCACCCTGCTCGCTGCTTTCATACGTGTACATCGCTATGTACTCTGAGGACACACATAAAAAAAAGATACTTTTATTATTACATCTGGATTTATGTGCACCGAGTCATTAAACGTGATAAGATGTGACTCAGTATTCAGTAGCCCTGGTGCTAGGACAAGCAGATCACGAGTCCAGACAAAAAATAAGACTGAGACCACTGACCTCCCCAGGAAGCTAGTTAAAGTATTCATGATTTATCCACCTTGAGTAATACTGATTGAACACCACTAAGATCAGAGCTCTCACTCCTCTATTTGTTGTTTTGGAGCCCTGGTGGGATTTGACCCAGCTGTAGTAACAGGTCTCAGTGTCCTGAAATTCATTTCGCACCATCAGTGTGAGGTCTATGGCGTGAGTGTGTGAACTGCTTCTGTACACTGTGAGTGTGTAATCTTACCTTCGCCCAGCTCCATGGGTTTGCTAGGAGTAGGGCTGGGTCTCTTCATGGTGGGTGGACTGTCAGAGGATCCTGACTCGATACTGAAAAAAAAACCACGCTGATTATTAGGACATACAGTTCGCACACTCTGAGAGGAAAAGACACTCTGGCACTTCCTTATTGTTTTTCAGATTGATCATATAATAAGTTATTTTCCATTTAACATCTTGCCTATCTTTTGACCATCCATCACTTCTAAATAATCTGATACGCACATTTAGCCTGAACTGGTGTCTAAGTCACCACATAATGCCTTCTGGTGATTATTTTACTTCTAATTATAATCCTCTCACACATGAATAGACATACTGCTTAACCTCCACACCTCATCGACTTGCGCACAGGCCCAGAAATGAGTTTGACGTAAGATTTGGGGAACCAGCCTCTCTGGCCCTGTACTTCGCCGAACCACCACATATCCTGCTGCTCCAGTACAGTGATCACGTCGCTCTTATTAAAGTTCAGGTGGTTATCCTTCTTTGCCCGCCATGGGTACAGAGCCTGAGCCTGCATCCCCTCCACCTTCTCTCCCTGAGACCAAGAAAGAGAGGGTTAACAGACACAACGTTATCCTGACACAGACATAATGAACAGTAACAGTAGTGTTACACTAAAAGATCAAATTGTGCAAACAGTCAAAGGTGAAGTGTGCCAAAAGGACGAAGTAGCATACATTTATTATAAACTATAAAGTATCAGAATGGTTTAGTCTTTATGCAGTAATCATTTTATGCTCCCATGCACATTTAAGATGTGTTCAGACTTTTAGTTCAGTTCTGTTGGTCAAGACCAAGGCAGAAAATCGATACATTGCTACATTTTATTTTACATAACAGGATGTTATGAATGATCCATGTATGACAGATGCACTCTTTTTGTTTTCAATGCACTCTGTTCTCTCACGATTCCATTAGATGCCTTTAGTTTGTATTGCATTCATTCTTCAAATGAACCTTAGTTAATTTAGACACAGACCGAGACCCACTTTATCAGGCGGTCTTGTTCTGCTTATTTGCTTCGGCACCAGAGTTCAAAAGGAGGCGTTCACGCATACTCTAATGAACTGCACTAAACAGAGCAATCACACCAGGGTTCGTTTTAATCAAACCAAAGCTGACAAGTCTGAATGCACCCTTAGGTTCAAATGGTATCTAATTCTCTATACAGTATATGCTTAGTAGTGTATATGCATAGAGTATGTAGCCCTAAGTTTCCCACGACCCACGGCAAAGTGCCTACTGGAAATGAACGACTTAAATATAACTTGTAGGACATACTTAATTATGTTTTGTATTAAAAAAATTAATGCGTGATGTAAAATGTGTAAATAAAATGTACCATATAGTATACATATACAGCAATATAGTATACAGATGTGAAGCCTTTTTGCAATTAATGCTGCATAAAATTGCATACAGAAATGGAGCTCAAGCAGCTGAATGTGCAAAATCTAAATGTCAAATCCCACCTGTCCAAGCACAGGTGATGGGGAGGAGCCAGAGAGAGTGGCAGGAGTGAAAGCTGAGCGTTGTCGGCCTTGTCCTCCAGTCGGCACAGACAGAGAGGGCTGCGTTGGTTGGGTTGGCCACGTCGCTTCCCACCCATCAGTGTCCTGCTTCTCCACTGCCGAGTTCGTCGGCCATCTATAGGGCAACATGGGAAGAATTATAAATGCTCACACACACACACACACAATGGTAATACAAAGTGATTTGTGTTAATGATTCAATTATTTTTTATAAATGTTAGCAGTTGTGCTCACGTAGTGCTGAAATCTGCCCAGTTACTAGAAGCAGATGAAGATGAGGAGGCAGCAGCTGGAACGGTTGGAGCTGGAACTGGAACTGGAGCTGGAACTGGAGCTGGAACTGGAGCTGGAGGGGGTGGAGCCACCACCACTGTCTCTGTGTTGACAGGGAGCATGGATGTGGGTGTGGTCGAGGTGGGCGTGATGTGTGTACTCTGTTTTGAGGTGAAGGCGCTGGCTCTGAGATTGAGAGGGACTTCGGATTCTGGAATCTTCTCTGCATAGTTAGCAGGAAACCAGCCGGTCTTTCCTTTGATCTCTCCTCCTAACCAGCCGGGTTCGCCCGTCTGAGATTCGTCCACCTGAAAGACAGGTTACAAAAATGTGATGTTTCACATCTTTACTAAATTATCATCAAGTCAATAGGTTAAAATCAGCTTTTTTTTAACTTAAGGTGAACTGAATAGCAGTCGTGGTCTAAAGCTAGGACTCAAAGATGATCGGTATTAACGAATGAGTCCGATGTCACAGTTGCAGAGACGATGCATGGACATGCACGTTTGTGAGATATTTATTTTTCCCAATTGTGATTAACATAACAAAACATTAACAAAAATAAGGGACCAAGTAGCGCCGTTGAATGTCATTATATAGCCGTCTACAAATACATGACTGGGACATCGTATAACAAAGGCTTCACCTGTTGACTCTATCAAACAAATACAAATTAACACAGTGTGATGTGTGTAATATTTTTTTATTGAACTATTACACCTGGTGGATAAACTGAGGGGCGGAACAACGAAGCTGTCCTCCAACATTGCTTTATGTGAATGGAAAAAGGAGCTGACACCCAGTACTTATCACACAATGACATAATGATGAAAGTAATCATAATGTAATACAAATAATAAAATAATACATAATAAATTACAACAATACAATGACAACAGACACAAACACAACTCCACCATGCATTCAATGTATAACCCAGCTGTCTTTGATGTTTATGTATGCATAATATTTTCTGATTAATTGTGCTTTAGGAAAAAAGATGGAGATGATGGGTTGAGTTGAAGCATGGCAGTGTAAATAAAAGGTGAAAACTGGTAGGGGAGGGGAACAGTTGACCAGGACTTACCCACTCCCCTTTCACCTTCACCAAGAGGGAGCACAGATACAAGAGAGAGGTCAAAGGTTAATCCCGATAAACATAGGTATGCTTTTATTGTAAAAAAAAAAAAAAAAAAAAAAATTAAATAAAAAATAATAATTAAACCTATTCTCAAATAGTCATTGATTTTACCATTTCTTTAAATTTGCAGTAAGCGATATGGCCTTCAAACAAGACAAACAAACAAAACAAGCAAACAAAGTTCTTATATGGCAGTTCTGGTCACTACACTAAGTCATGGCTGACCATGAACAATACACCATTTACTGCGTTTCTTGTGTTGATCACTTACCATAACTATGTCTCCAGGCTGGATGCTGATCTCGTCATGACTGCGGGCCTCGAAAGGGTAAAGTGCTCTGTAGTACACCACTCTTACCTTGTCCTGGTTGATAACAGAAATGGACATCTTATCTACAAAACACAAACAGAAAATGAGTCATCCAGTGAAAACCTCTGTCATTTGGTCATAGATTGGGTAATGTACGCAGACATGGTTTCTGAAACACAAATTTCTGTTTAAGCCCTCACTCAGCATCCCATCTGCACATCCAAACATTCCTTTGACCACTGATCATCCCACCATTTCATCTATCTGACTATCCACACCGATAATTCTATCCATTCAAACAATGCTTTCAGTCATCCATTCATTTGTCCGTCCATCCGTTCAATCAATTCATCCATCTACTGTTCCATATGTTTAGTTCGCAGCCTGCACGGTCTATCTCAACATCCATCCATCTTACATTCATCTACCTCAACATTCCTTTTGTCCATCCCCTTCACTCCTTCATTACACTTTATTCAGTCTTTTGTGTCAGACTTTTTCCCCTTCATCCAATAAAGAAATCAGTACAGCATATAAATTATTCATTCACTTATCACAACATTCCATTTATTTTCTCCTCTGACCTCTAATCCACCTAAAAAAAAAAAACATCAATAGTATCTGAACATCCTTTATATAATCTGCCCTCACTGTGCTCTCCTCACCTCCTGTGGACCAGGGTGACTGCCCCAACTGTTTGTTTGGCTCTGGCTGCTGTACGAACAGCTTGGACAATTTGTCCTGCACGTCTCCTCTACAGCTCTGGCTCTCCTCCTCTCCCAGGTGGCTGACCCAGGGCTCAGAAGCTGGCGGTGTGGGGTCTTTCACTAATGTAGAGTCCCGCCAGGCAGGAGACACGCCGTCAACAGAACCCAAATGTCTGGAGGAGCAAAGATTACAGACAGAGTCTGCTGTTACTAACAGGTCTGAATGAAGGACATACATTTTAATAAACTAGTGAAAACCTCACAAGATTAGTAACACAAGTACACACACATAAGCATGCATGCTCACACACCTGCTGTCTTGCATCTCTGTAGGTTTGACACCCAGCGGAGGCTGAAACTCCTTTTGCTTTAGCCGCTGCTGCTTGTTGTGGATCTCCCTGAGCTCCTGCAAAATCATAATGATATAGTAGAGAGAGAGAGAGAGAGAGAGAGAGAGAGAGAGAGAGAGAGAGAGAGAGCAGGTAAAGTGGACTGTACTGGGAGGCTTCTTCTCTCTAACACAAACAAGCAAACAAATTTAACATTCCTGCAACTGGACCCTGCAAGCACTGGCCATTCAAATCCCTTTAAATTATTCACAAACCCTTTCACCTGATCTGTATTAGTGGTTTTTACACTATAGTTTCTGTCACCGTAAGAAGAAAAGAATACACAACGGAGCTGAATACAGCTCATGTTTTTTTTTGCCACATGCCAATCACAGTGATGTATTTAAGAATTTGAGGGAGGAAAAGACCAAGAGACCGTAATGGGCCTTTTGTTTGGCTGTAAGCTAAGTCTGCAGTGTCTTCCTGGGTGTAATTTAGAAACGCCAAAAGACGAGGGCATTTCTACGGTAACTACTTTAAACATTAACTATTTAGTAGATCATATTTATGTGGTGGCCTGGGAAAACCCATGGGATGTTGCTGTGACCAAATTCTGGCAAACGATGTTTCTTTTTTGTTCATCTATGACATACTTTGACCCTTCAATTCTAAATAAATAAATAAAAATCACTATTTCACCGAAACAAGGTAACATTTTCACATAGTCTTGGCTGCACCACATATTTCCTCTATAAATTACTGCTACATGGAACATGGTGCAATACACTCAGAGTATACTGGTTAATCAGCATAATTCCACATGTAAAAAACTCACAGGATTAAGACACTGAGGTTAGAAAATAGAGGTTTTGATGTCAAACCAAGCATGCACACACACATACATACACACACAAAGCCTGTGCAACAGAGAGCATTTAGTTAAAACTCATGAACTCATGAACCAGATTTGCCAAAAAAAAAAATCCATGCACTAAACTTCACACAATTAGCCTGGCTTTTCAATTTTACTACATACATAGTTGATCTACATAGCTATAATTCTGCTGAAATATCCAGTGGGTAGTCTGTCTAACATTTTTGTGCATTATAGAAAAAATGCTTGACATTTTGTCCTCACAAAATGCCATAATGTTTTTAAATAACCAAATGGGAAAAAATAATGGAAATACCAGTTTGGTGGATATTGCTCTAGAAGTACAAGTTTCAAAAAAGAATTGGAGATTCAAAACAAAACTAAAACTAAAGCTAGTGACAACCAGGTTCATGCATGAGGCTGCTGCAAACATTAAATGCATCCTAAAGTCTAAGTTGCAGCTGAGGTTGGGCGTTTGGATTAGGGCTGAGGAATGCAGCCTACATTCTCAGAGGACATTTTAAAGGACACTACCTTCAACTCTGTTAGCCCACACTTCTCTGCACCTGTCTGGAAGTTTAAAAGAATAGGCACTAAGTGTAGGTTCGCATAATAGCACATAAATTGTTCATATTAGAAAATATGAGGATTTTCATTTCCCAATGGAGTTTATTCCCTATGTTTATTTACTACTTCTTTTTTTTTTTTTTTATCATTCTCTATATTTGATACAACATTCCTACATACACTGTCCATAGACTGTATTCTAAAATTCCTCAAGTTTTGTGTTTTGATTTAATGGTTTAGGTCGAGGTTTGGGATCACTGTCTTACTGAAAGATCTATTTACAGCCAAGTCTTAAACCTCTGGCAGTGGCAACCACTTTTGGGGCTTTGAATTTATAAGAACATGAATGTCCACAAGGACTACCCGTTTGGCATCAGGTCTCGTCCCTAAATATGGTGATAATATCCAACTGTTTGAGTGAAAGTGTTATTTATTGGGCTTTTCAAAATTTCAACAATTTTTGCCCATTCTATTGGATAATGTGAATAATTTTGGAGCTGATTGTATCTCAGCAAAATGCAAAAAAGAATGGCAAAGTGCTTTCTTCAGGAATTTGGGTTGGGTAGGGGTGGGGTGGGTGCAAGAAGACACATTGGAACAGTGTGTGGGATGTCTAAGGTAAAGGTTCAGGAGTTATTTATACTGTGCTTCTGCACCTGCTAAAGGGAGAACTTTAAATGGTTCTGACGGACCAGTAGAGCCACTTGGCAGTCCAGCAGCACCTCGTTCATTAAGCCTGACTGTTAGAGATATGCGTCTACTCAAAGAATCTTGGGGGAAAGGATAAAATTTGCATCTATGTGTGCTCTGTGTGGAGTAAAGTCAAGGTCATTTTAATCTAATATAATCTGCTAAGGCATCCCAAATGCGCTGATCTTTTGTATTCTTGGTTATTGTGTACTGTGGGCTTTTTCAATTTCACGGATGATCAGTGAAATTACTAGCTTAGTAGGGCTCATAGCAAGGAATGCCGAGACGAAGCAGCACTGCAACCCGTTCTGTAGAGGGCAGTGGATAGCACAGTGCAGTGAGTAAGGGGTGAGGTTGGGGCACAGTTTGGTGAAAGTAGTTTTTGGGGTTGGGGTAGCAGTGGTTCTTGTTGTCTACCTGTCGCCCTCTCTGCTCCTGAAGAAGTAGTTCCAGTCGAAGGCGCTCTATCCGGACAGTGTGGACCTGATAGAACAAGCCCAAGGACTGTACCAGCATGGCAGGATAATAAGGGGGAATCAGGGCAAGGGTAGGTGGCATAAGGCCAGGATGAGCGTAGGGTGAGCAGGAGGAGCATGATGACGATGAGGATGATGATGACCAAGAAGCAAGAAAGAATGAGCAACAGTGAAATAAAGTAAAAGGAAATATGAGGGTTCAGTTTTTCACCTTACTTGATCTTTCCTACTCTATGCTGACACTAGAAAGTGACAAGAAGGATCTTTTGTTCTCCGCAGAAATCAGTAAAAGGTAACAAATATAACAAACGCAAGATTCTTGTATGCAAACGAAGTTACGATCTGCCGTTAATTACTTGGCGTGGGCAGTTCTCAGAACTTTAGTTCCTAATTGAGCTTGGTTCCTATGAATGTCAATTTCAATCAAGCTCATATTAACGAAACTAAAAAGAAATTTGAGTTAGAAATGCTACTGCATTTATATATATACATTTATATAGACTAAAATATGTCTAAAAGGTTTATAAAAAAGTTTTTCCTCCTGACACTATTAAAGACCGGCAGGAAAAAACAGAGCAACGTCTGCAACTTGTCACCTTCTAGTGTGAACGCAGGGTTAGAGTCTGAATGAGAAATGCTATACATTTTTGAGCTGAACTTCTGAGGAGGCCTACATTTCTAATAAACTAGTCAAGAATCCTGTACAGACAATATCTCATAATGCTTCATAGTTACTCATCCCTCTCTCCCACACACACCTGCATTAACAGAAGAATAAGGAATTAAGAATGTAAGGAATACACCCAAACTCTGTTCTGTGTAATCTTGGAGGTCTCTCTGTCTCCATTCAGGGGTTTATCTGGACATTTACGTTAATGTGTGTGTACCTTCAGCTGTGCATTAAATGCGTCTATCTCCAGTAGTTTGGAGCGCGTCTCTTTCTCCACAGCTTCCAGCTGCTCGCGGAGTTGCTGCCTGGTTGCCTCCTTTATCTCAACGGCCTTCTGCAGGTTGGACAGCGAGTCCCCTAGTACACCCACACATATGGTGTTACTACAAATAAACCTACTGGAATTCTGCTGTTAAGCCTTTTTGACAGTTTTACAATAATCTCTTCCTACATTCAAGTTCATTCACAGCCAAGTTGTTAAGGTCTTTTGCCTATTCATAGTTTTCAACAGGTCCGATATCACTCTATTAAGCCTGAAGAGCAGATCCAAATGCCTTTGAGGCATTAAGAGGAATTAAATGATCTTACTGTGTAGGCTGTTCTGCTGGACCTGCTTCAGCTGATCATTCAGACACTGTTTATCAGGAATCAGCCTCCCTAGCCACTGCTGAGACTCCTACGCACAGAGACGGGGGAGGAAAGAGAAGAAAGGAAAAAAAGAAAAGGAATAAAAAAAAAAAGGAAACATGAATAGTTGAGAAAGGAGCATAAACAGCATGCAGAGATCGAAATCATTAGGATTGAAATTCTGAAGGCTCAGTCTGGCAGCATGAGAGAAAAAAAAAAAATACATAAAAGTACATTACTAACAGACACAAAACTAAAACCAAAGCAGTTAAAACAATGCCATGGTGAATGCCTGCACTGTAGCGTGTACATTAAGCTGGAGCTCTGGGTGGAGTGAGGCACCTGTAACTGCTGCTGCAGCGTGGTGATCTCAGCGATACGGAGCTCCCGTGCCTTATTAGTGCTCTCAATCTCCTGCCTCTGTGTGGACAGACGAAAACGAATGTCCTGTAGCTTCCCTTCCAGCTGAGACTTTTTATCATTCTAAACAGACAGAAACACAGAGAGAGAGAGAGAGAGAGAGAGAGAGAGAGAGAGAATGAAAAGATGAAAACATCATTCATCATTCCCCTCTAATCCAAACCTTCAATGAATACAGAATAAGAAGCAATGAACCCTTAAATACACACCATTAAATCGACTGATGGTGTATAAGGGTTTGTGTGTGACATTACCAAAGCCTCCAGTTCAAACTCGAGGGTCTTCTTGCGTGCTTTAAGCAGGACAATGTTCTCCTGTTCCCGGTTTCTCTGGGTCAGCAGCTCCTGTCTGCGGTTCCTCTCCCACTCCAGCTGCCGCTGCCGCTCCAGTTCCCGCTTAGCAGCCTACAGATACAGGAACAACTACACTGAGATCATGATATGGAGCATGGCAATGCTTTTTTGCCTATATGAATACCACAGGCATGAAGTGACTTCTGAGAACAGATCAGGCAACCAGTTTACTGAAAACACACAGACAATATGCAAGTCTGTGTGCATATGGGATGTTATTACTCTGGCTGACGGAAGGACCTTAGTGTCAGTCTCACTGCACATGGACATGTGAATGTTGTGCTGTTGGAGAGATGCAGGTCTTTCAGACAAGAAAATACGGTACTTAAGAAAAAGTACTTACAAACTGCCAATAGTTTAATGGTGGCACAAGGTTCTCAAGGCTAACAAATGAACCGGCAATTTGTTATTGATTTTCTCACAGTATGCTGCCACCTGCTGTTTTTAGTACTGTTCTTATTTAACAATACAGGAAGTGGTGTTAATTTTTGGATTAATCAGTCCAGACAAGAACACAGAGGCATTACTGGAATATTTTTACACATACTGATCCTTGGAGATTATTTGTCTGAGTACTTCTTTAACCTGCCAAGAGGAATAGCAGAAAAAATGAACAAAAATACCCCTAAAGCAGAAACATACTGTAACCACTCCCTCTCTTTCTACCAGACACCCTCAGCTCACCTCTCTCCTCTCGATCTCCTTGCGCCGCTCCTCTTCGCGTTGTCTCTCCAGCTCTCGCTGCTTTTCCAGCTGCTTCTCGAGCTCCTGCTGTCGACGGCGCTCCTGTTCCTGCCGCTCTCGCTCTTTGCGCTCCTGTTCCTCGCGTTCGAGAGCAGCAAGGCGCTCCTGCTCCTTACGTTGCTGCTCCAGCAAGGCTTGTCGCCGCTTCTCCAGCTCCAAGTTACCCCGCTCAAAGTTCTCCCGTTTCTTGTCTTCAAAGGTGACTGTATAGAAGAAAGCGATGGGAAAGCAGGAAAAACTATCCTGAACCAACCTGTATCCCTCTAATAAACAGATACAGATGTACCAATATGCATAATATGCACATGCCGTCATTCTGTTATACAAACTCCAGCCCTTTCTCATCATATTATCTTGATAAATGTTAATATTAATATGCAATACATATTAGAGATAGTATGTGACCCTGTATGTTTAAAAGGACATGTGCTGACCTGGAAGCTTTTTCTCTGGCTCCTTCTCTTCTTCTTCCGCAGACTCCTCCTGAACTCGCTGATCTGTAGGGTGTATGCTGGTCACACTGACACCACTTCCAGAACGCACCCTCCTACCCCAACACAACACGCACATCAATTAAAATGACATCATACATGATAATAAAAACAATGACTACTGCATAACTTCAGGGAAGAGAACATATCAAACAGAATTAACATTACAATGAATATAATGATGACTCTGACCTGAAGGTTGGGGGGAAAAGGTCAGGTGGCAGCAGAGGTGGGAGGGGCAGGCCAGACATGGCCATGTCAATCAAGTGCATGGCCAATATAAACTCCTCGGCAGTGAGCTTCCCATCCTGATCAATGTCTGATAGGTTCCTACAGCAATCAACACAGTCAGGGTACAAAAAGTAAGTGTTTAAAAGTTAAAGATTTACATAAACAAATATATAATGTTGAACACGGGGTAAACCCATGCAGACGCAGGAAGGACATGAAGACTCCACACAGAAAGGACCCAGACCAATTGGGATCGAAAAACAGGACCTTCTTGATGCGAGGCAACGGTGCTACCCACCGAGCCATCCATGTAAATAAAAACATAATTTTTTATATTTTTTAAATGCAAGTTTATTGTTTAAAGGTAACATTATTGAAACTGCTGTGCTGACTGACTTCTTGACCGTCTATCAACATTTAGACACAGATAAAACACCATCGTTTACATGTGCATGGCCTAATACCAGAGGACTCTGGCTAATATTAGAAGTCTGGTGATGGTTAGGTTGATAACTCAGGTGCTAATGGAATTGTGACTAAAAATAGAAAGGGTGTGTGCAGTATATATATATATATATATATACACTCCTGATCGAAATCTTAAGACCAACTAAAAATTGGAAGAATTTGCATTTTGCACCACTGGATCTTGAGAAGGTTCTAAGCAGAGCTTCACAATGGTAAAAGAA
>JAOTRJ010000029.1:6907105-6918670 GCA_028564905.1 Leptodoras praelongus | reverse complement strand
AGTGTGTGAGTGTGTGTGCCCTACGATGGATTGGCGCCCTGTCTAGGGTTGTTCCTGCCTTGCGCCCTATGTGGCCGCCTAGGCACCGGCTCCCCCGTGACCCTGAAAAGGAATAAGTGGTCAAGAAGATGAATGAATGAATGTATTTATATGAATAATTAACACCAATGACAGGAAATTCAGGGACTAAAAATAAAAAAATAAAAAATTCATATTATTAAAACATTTTATATGTAATATTCTGTTGTCTATTTGGTAGAACCTTATCCTGACATCAAAATGAAGAAGGAATATTAACAAACCATTCTGAGAAAAGCCTGTAAAACAGCATAACTGTCTTGTAGGACGAGCTACTGTCTTTTTGGCAGAAAACATACAAAGACCATTTTTTTAATTGCTTAGGAACCTTTGTTTCTAAGATCGTCATGTGGGGCTTCGTAAAAAAAAAAAAAAAAAAAAAAAATCCAATCAATATGCTTATGGACAGATTTATCTCCATATTCCAAGAATCTATTTATAAATCTATAATGCAAAATCCCAAGTGATATAGCTATATAAACATGAAGGTCTAACATTTTATACATTACAGCCATTAACGTTATAGAGGGAACGACTCGGATCTATTTGTGAAACTTTAATATTCTGGATCAATTTCAAATGAGGGTTAATTTATGTAAATTCAGCAGGGCTGCATCCTAATGCGGCTGTGGGCTGTGTGCTCCCGGCGCATGCGGTGGTGCGAATAATATCAAGGAAATGAGATTCAGCTACAGATGCTTGTGACTGAAGCATGTCGCTGTGAGAATACACACACACACATACACACACTAACACACACAGCATGTATGGTTACCAAAAGTGTGGGGGTACGTGAGCATGCATCCATGCATGCGTATGTGTGCTCGGGCATGATCATGGATTATAGCCTCACACACAATCCTTCCAGCTGTGAGGCATTTGCCATGCAGCTGCGAACCCGCACACACAGACACACACACACACATTCTACAAACAGGCAAAAACAGAGACGTCATGGTGTGTCAAGCTGTTGGGTGTGGAGGTGGGGGGGTGTTGGGGGGCTACTTTTCCTATAAATAGAGGGTCCTACTGCATTGTGTCAGTCCAGCATTAAAGAAATAATTCCGTGTAAATAACACTGTCAAGAATTTCGAAATAATTCACTGAGAAAAGAAGATATAGATATAGATATATATATTTTTTTTCCTGGAAGTTTGCTTGAAAGTCACCTTCGATCTCAGGGTAAGGGCACTTGTTGGGGCATTTGTTGAAGACTATTTTTTTCCCATCCTTTCCTATATACAAGCAAAAACATATTGAATCTATTGTCTGTATTAAGTGTCTGTACCTTTAAGATGCGATTTTATTTAAAAAATGAGTTTGGAGTATTGCTTTACTATTAATATTAATATTAAAATAAAATCTCATTGGTTTAAAGGTACTGAGTTTTGTTCAGTCTTGCATATGCATATGGAATGCTGTCTGTATGGGTTCAAATCTTTACTAAAATACAAAACACACACACACACACACACACGCGCACACACACACACACGTGCACACACACGCGCACACACACGCACACACACGCACACAGGGGACCAGTCAAGGCATTTCACTGGAGACAGTCCAGCACAGTATAGCTAAATTATTTAGCCTCACTCATCACTGCTGAATTGGCAGGACCAGCCTTGGGCAATAGGAAACACACACAAACACACACACACACACACACACACACACACACACACACAAACACACACACACACACACCCACGCATAGGCAGACATCAGAGCACACACACAAAATAAACACCTACACACTTCAGGATACACACACTTTATCAAACTCCCACGTCAGCCTCCTCCAGCTCTCTCCATTCATTCTGCTAACTTGTCTCCTCTCTCTCTCTCTGTCTCTCTCTCACTCTCTCTCTCTGTCTGTCCGTCTCTTTCCCCTTCTTCCGTCTTTGGTTCCTGAAGTCCCAGTCCATTCCCTGCCCATGTTCTGGGTCTTAAGTCACTTGATCCTAAAGGAAAGAGCAAGAGACAGAAAGACAGAAAGAAAGACGCAGAGGGAGGAAGGGGGGCGGGAAGGAGCAGCTGCATATGGGGGGCCAGTATCAGGCTTCAGGCCACTGAGCCCGTCAGCATGCGCACACACACATACACACACACACACACACAATTCTACTTTATCCCACCTTCATGATCCCCCACCTCTTATATTTCATGGAATGCAGACCCCCTTTTCTGCCTTTTTAAATTCATAAGAATCACAATTTTCCCCGGTCTGAGCATAACAAGTCAGTCAGACACTGTTTTGGAAAAGCTTTTCACAAATTGTTAGCAGAAGATGTTTAAAACCCCACAAAACAAGGACATTTTTTTCTTTCTTGTATATGCAAACAATAGTGTAGCGATGACAGTAGAAATGCAGAACTTTACGTAAATGACTGTATATCATTTTTTTTTTTTTATTTAAAATTTGTTTTAATTCAAATTCTATAAACTATCACTTAAATTAGTGTACAAATCTATAATTAGGGGTGTCAGCAGTCAATAAATTGTCCCACTGATCACAATTATGTGGGAATCTCTTGTAAAGATGATAGAAATGTAGCAGTATAATCAGATTCATACATCAATAATATAAATCGAAGGTCCCAAATTATTAGTTTTTATCCAAGGCCATAAGAAGGATCAAGGTTAATATGCCACAATAATAAATAGCACATGTGTACTTCTAATTTCTGATCTCTGTTATGTTCACAGGTAGAAACAATCAGAGAAGATTATACATTATAAATTATTGATCATTTTTGCACCCGTTACATTAAGAAGTAATGTTTAATGGACACATGAACACTAGATTAAAAGAAAACCTGAAATCTATATTGTCAAAACACTGGGTGGTATAATACGACAAAACTAAATCTAGGTGGGGGCGACACAGTGGCTCGGTGGGTAGCACCGTCACCTCACAGCAAGAAGGTCCCGGGTTCGATCCCCGGGTGGGGCGGTCTGGGTCCTTTCTGTGTGGAGTCTGCATGTCCTCCCCGTGTCCGCGGGTTACTCCCGGTATTCCGGTACTCCGGTTTCCTCCCGGAGTCCAAAGACGCACGTTAGGTTGATTGATTGGTGTCTCTAAAGTGGCCCTAGTGTGTGAGTGTGTGTGTGTGTGCCCTACAATGGATTGGCAACCTGTCTAGGGTTGTTCCTGCCTTGCGCCCTATGCTGCCGGCTAGGCACCGGCTCTCTCGTGACCCTGAAAAGGAACAAGCGGTCAAGAAAATGAATGAATAAATCTAGGCCAAAAACTACCTCAGACACTAAAGGGTTAAAAGGGAAACTTTAATTTTATTGAGTTAAATATTTTGCTTTAGCATTATCCTGTTATTAGTTTAGAGTTATTTAGAGTCTGTGGACTGTTTTCTCTTTGCTTCTCCTCTAAATATAATGGCTGATTAAGTCTCTGTGCAACCTTGTTGTGCTGTTCTGAGATCAGTTTCAAGCCCATTATCACGGTTGATTTTGTAGTCATGCGGTGCAACTTTTTCCACATAGTGGACTGTGTTTAGGCACTACATTATCAGGACAGACGCATACAATGTGGGTTCTGGAATTCCAGTTAATAAACACATCATCAACTCTTTTAGAGCTTCATAAAAGCTCAAACCAAAGATTTCATGTTTGAATTGCGATCTTGAATTGTAGACTGACTTTTTTGTGGGGCTCCTGATTGGCTCATAGAAAAGATTTGGCCTACAGATATCAAAGCGCCATCTGTGGCCATGCTCCTTAGTTAGAAGAGATGGCATACAGTCTATTTCCTGTGAAGCCCAGAGACACTAGCCAATCAGACGTGACTGTGAGATCATGTATGAAGAGGAGGGCTGATAGCACTTGTGTGTTATTTGTGTTATTTGGAAGATGTGGTTGGCTGGATTTATGTGACTTGGAGGAAGGATGTGTTCAGCCTATTAGTATCAAAGGGAAGAACTAGTTGGTTTGGCGGGAAGGGGTGGGATGGGCGGGGTTTGATGAGGGGCTATGCCATTTTTCTCCTTTTACTTCACACTCCTGTGAACACTAACAGCAATAGACTGCCTTATTAAACCCTTAAGAGATTTACTTTACAATCTCTCAGTTCATGCTGGCAGAAATGCGATGTCTGGCATGATCAAGAACCAGTTTCCTCCACCCAAAGCAAAACCATTCGTAATACCGTTATACCAAAACTGCAGAAGTGGCCCGAGCTTGATGTCAAAGGACAATGTCACCGAACACTTCATTAGCTAAACCTACAGCATATGAGGCTGCCCTGAGAACTGCCTGATTGAAACCAGCTTCCAGCCTTAGAGAAACTTAGATGTGTAGCGCACGCCAAACAACATATGGAATGACTTTAGAATCGCATGCACAGGCAACGCAACTGAGCTAAAGTGTGAAGCAATGTTTACGTAAACATTGTAGTTCTGAGGGGTCTACTTATACGGAAGTGTTTAGGTGGGTGTACGCAGTACACAGTAGCCAAAAGACTAATATTCTCAGAGGCACCTAATGGCGGTCATTTTGTTGTAAAGCAAATAAGACTCTCAAATGTTATGCGGACTGCTTGAGTGTTTAAAGAACAGGTCCAAACAGCCTTTAAAACAAAACAATGACACATCAGACAAGGACTAACTGAAAGAGCATTTGTTATTTTCTTCGATTCTCTCAGAGAAGCTCTTTACCGATGTGAGCTTAGATGATCCTGCTGTTCAAACAGAGACCTCATTGTGGATGGGTGCAATTCTTTAAGAGAACGAGAGAAAAACTAGGTTAGAGGGACACTGAAAACAGTGTCCTACCTTCTTTTTCCTCACTCTCCTTTCCCCCCATAAGTGAGATACACTGTGGCCAGACGATGTGGAATCTGAAGAATCTAATCTGGTGCCAGAACCACTTAGAGCAACATTAATGTGAGATGTAAAACCCTTTTTTTTAAAACTTGTAGATTTTCCAGGATAATTTCTGGCAGCTGGACACTGAAAAACAAATGTTGATGAAACAAGGGTCTGAAATTTGCATCCACGGAGCGTAGACTTTTCACACACTGATGATGCTAATTGATTCTCTAACTACAGGATGATGAATTGCTGCTGAATCGAAGTCAGCAGGTTTCCTCGCCGGCTATGTTTACATGCACATTTTTTTGTCGATATGAATGAATCCATTCTGATTGCAGGGTCTGAATGAATGGTTTGTCTGCATCCTAACGCTCAGCAATGTACTGAAAATCTTCAAGTGCATGCCCATTACATGTAATGGAAACCAAATTCTCCTTACATGCGAGGAGCGGCATGTGAGGAACGTCAGTGTTGCCATAACAACAAGAATCATGTCCTGTAATGTAGTGTAATCAGTAGTTAACATCGGTGCCTGCTACCCGAGTTTTCCTTTGTTATGCCTGTCAGTCTCAGCATAAATATCCTCCAAAGGTGCTTAGAAGAAGCAGAAATCCAGCATCGTTATGGTTTGAAATATTATGGATCCCTATCATACTGCCCCTTCAAGCTATCAATAATTATAAAATGCCTTAAAAATTCATCACATGCACACACACAATATACTATGTTCTACAAGGAAAATGGCTTTTTCTTCATTAGTAATATTGGTCATATGCAAGAATCCTGATTGTTATAGTACACAAATAAAAATTAAATATGATTATACTGCACCCCTACATTACACTGACAGGAGTGGAGCCCGATGTGGTCTTCTGCTGAGAGGTTCTGCTTAAGGTTCTGTGTATTGTGAGATACTTTTCTACTTACCATGGTTGTAAAGAGTGGCTATTTGGGTTACTGTAGCCTTCCTGTCAGCTCAAACCTGTCTGGTCGTTCTCTTCCGATCTCTGATGTGAACATGAACTGAAGCTCTTGACCTGTATCTGTACAATTTGATTGGCCAACTGGATACCTGCATAAAGCTTCCAAGCTGTCAACCAGAATATTTTTTTATTCAATTATTTTTATGCAAAACTACTGAACACAGAAAAGGAGGGAATCATTCTGCTAATTAGCACAATCTCTTTCTAAAAATGCAATAAAAACTGAAATCTGTCATTTGTATGTAATTAATTTGAACCTTTATTTAACAGTTAAAATGACAAATAAATTGTCCTTTTGGCAGCTGCAACACAAAAAAAAAGTTCTTACAGAGGCAAAATGAGACTGAAAAGATCATACAAGTAAAGCTTGTAGGAGGTTCCACAATTAGCAGTTTAACAGGTAGCAGGTGAGGTCATCAACACTGAGTATAAAAGGAGCATCCACCAAAGGCTTAGTCTTTGCAAGCAAGTATGGATCATGGTTCACCACTTTGTGAATTGTCAGTCAGTTCAAGTGCAATGTTTGTCAGTGCAAGAAAAGAAAAGAAAGAAAGAATTCAGGTCTTTCACCCTATACAGTTCATAATATCTTAAAAAGATTCAGGGAGTCAGAGGAAATTTTGGTGCATTAGGGCCAAGGGCAGAAACTGTTGCTGAATGTGTGTGACCATCGAGCCTTCAGGTGGTATTGTTTAAGAAACCATCATGTTACCGTGATGGACATGGCCACGTGGCTAAGGAGTGCTTTGGAAAATCATTGTCACTTAACCCAGTCTGCCTCTGCATCAACAAAAGCAACCTGAAACTGTATTAAGCATAGAGGAAGCGGTATATTAATTTTGCAGAGAAACACTAGCGAGTGCCAAACTCTCTGTGCCCAAAGTCATCTGAGATGCACCGAAAGACAGTGGAAACGTGTTCTGTGGTCAGACGAGTCCACGTTTCAGATTGTTTTGGAGAAAAATAGACATTGGATTCTACATGCCAAATATGAAAAAGAACATTGAGACTGTTACCAAGGAAAAGTGCAAAAACCAGCTTCTGTGATGGCATAGGGGTGCATCAGTGCCCATGGCATGATTGAAGGCATTAATGTGGAGGCTTATATTGGAATTTTGGAGAAACATATGCTGCTGTCAAGACAACATCTTTTCCTCATTCTGCACCAGTTACAACAGCATGGTTTGACTGGATTGCCTGCAGTCCAGATCCGTCTCCTGCTGAAAATGTACGGTGCATCATGAAGAGGAGAATCAGACAACAGTGACCACGGAGTGTTGAGCAGAAGTGTACAAGTCTTGTACACAGCAAGAATGGGCAAAAATACCACTTGCAAAACTGCAACATTAGGACATAGGATTTATTACATGAAAAGGTGATGTGACCCAGTCATAAACATGCCTCTGTTCCAACTTTTTTTTGAGTGTGTTGCAGGCATTACAGATTTCATTTTCTATTGCATGTTAAAGAAAGTGTCCCAGCTTTTCTGGAAATGGGGTTTGTAGTACTGATGATTTTCTGTGACAATTTATCAAAATCTCTACATATAATTCTCCTTTAGTAACTCATGGACTGCTGGTGATGTTTACTGTAATCAGAGTGACACTTTTATAGTCACTTATAACAATAATGAATTAGAATTAATGAGACTAACATAAACAACTTGTCGTTCAATCTATTAGTTAACGTGGACGTGTATTATAATGAGGTTTAGAGACAGATTCAAAATGGCCACATTTAGACATTCTGCCTCTGACTGACAGCGCAGTGTGGGTGGCTGCATTTGTCACTCAACACTGTGCTGGAACTGGAACACAACTAGTGGGATTGAGAGTCAGTCAAAGCAGTGCATCATGGGATAGACCAACCTAAGACTGTCCATTAATTGTGGTGACTGATTGGTCATACTTCAGCAGTATTCAGTATACGGAGATTTTTTTTTTTTTTACACACAGCCCTTAGTTTCTATTGCTTCAGTATCATTTACAATACTGCTTTCTACTCAGAATGACGCAATCATGCGAAACCGGAAAGCAGAGATTTAATAACCAATTAAGTACAGATTCTCTGCTCACATGCGTTCAGTTTTTTCGTGTATGTGTTTTGTTGTTGAATGGGAGAACATCTTGCTTACAGGAATCAGAGAGCATTGCTTGGCTTCCGATTACCATCACAGCAGTAGCGAATGGTGACAGAAATAGCACATGGAGGGGACATTTAAGAAACTCAGAACAGATCTGGAGCCACACAAACACACACACACACACACACACACACACACACACTTAAATAGTAAAACTGACTTGAAGAAAGAAAGAGAAAAGAAATAACATTGAGAGCAGAGGTAAAAAGGAAAGATAAACATATGGCTCCTTTAAACCATACAGTGCATGTTATGGTAACAAATCTCTTCCATATTTTCACATCAATTCACTAAGAACCTGTCCTGAACTCAGTTAACCTGCTTGCCAGGATACCGAAGGTACCAAACAGGGATATATAAATGAAAAAAGAAACAGTGCAAGCAATAAGTGGTCAAATGCAAGTAGAACAGAAAACAACTGCCATTTTGAAGCTCCATATTAACTACAGCCTTAATCAGGATGAAGGTAACACAGGATGAATGAATGAATGAATGAATGAATGAACCATTTGTTACTTCATATAATGGCATGCTTTTCTTTTCTTTCCACCATTTTATCCCATTTCCACCCAGTTTTCCAATTCCTGCACTCTTTCTCCTGCCCGTTCTCCCCTATTGCACAACAGCTGCCATGTGTGCATACTGAAACCTAAGACATGCTCCCTTCAAGATATCTGCATCTTTGCTACCATGTCTTTTCAAACGGCTGTTCGTTCAAGTTAGAGTATAGCGCTAAAAATCCGCTCATACATGCCTACAAGTGGTCTGATTCAGAGATCAGAACCAGTTTTCATTTCTTGGACTCCCAACCAGGGAAGACTGTGGTGTTTCTGGGATTCAAACTTGCGATCTCCTTACGCTTTTAACATGATATTGTTATGTAATCGTATGTTGTTTGGAACGTAGCTTAGAAACGTAGTTAGTTAGGAACATGTGGCAGAGCAATCTGATAACAAACCCATTGGGTTCAGTGGAAAACCCAGAATATTCTGCTTGGTTCGTTCTTGCAGAAAGCCAAATTACTGTTACTATGAATACCACAAAGTGATGTCACTAACCACAATCTTCACAGAACTAAAGAAGTAGTTAGCTACTTTTCTTTTGCTGGGTGCCATTATTCCATGGGAAACGTTGACAAGATGCACAGAGTGTTCCAGACTGGTAACTGCACTGTACCGTACTGTGGTTGACTCTGAAGCTCTCCCCGGTAATTAAGAGAGACCTGGAGAGCTGAACCTGGAGCAGCAGACTCACCACAGTTTATTTAATGCCCGTTTCTCTCTTTCACTCTCACCTCCCTTCTCTGCTGCTTTGGTATTCCTGTTTCCATACCAACATTGCTCTCGGTTGCACGGTCGAACTCGGCTGTGTGGCAATCACCTTAAATCACTGTACACGACACCACCGTGAAACACCCAATAAACCTGAACTGAACTCAATTGAACTGCCCTATACCTACATTACCTAGCTATCTGTATTCTGAACCAGCACTCTAGACTGTAGTATACTTACCATTGGGAGCAAGCGGAGGAGCACGGTTCTGAACATTATTATCCTCGATAATTAGCTCTCCGCCTTTGTAGTGCTAGGTGGCGTGTGCGTTAAGTATGTGTGTGTTCATTCCCACTGTGAGCCTAGTGAAGTGACGAGCGCCACCGGCAGAGACAAAACCCTAATGAGAGATTGATTCATGGGGGAGCACACAAGCACACAATACCCACCCATACATCCACACACACACACACCCACACACCGACACATGAGAGAATAATAGTAGGAGGGAGCAGCGAATAAAACAATGCTCAAATGCCCTTCCCTGGATAAGGACACTTTGCCTGATCATCACCAGCTCAGATGGCCTTGACTGTGAACCTTTTATTGCTCACTTTCCTTTCCTTTCTTCCATACCCTGTCTGCAAGTGTGTGTGTGCTTGTGCGTGTGTGTGTGAGAGACGTGTTTTCCTGTTTACCGTTTCACTGGGTGGGTAATTTGTGCAGATGTCTGGCTTCTTTCTTCTCCCTCTCCCTCTCCATCTTTTTTTTCTCTTCTGCAAGAAGGGCAAATCACATTTACACTAAATCAGTCCACTCCAGCTGCTGCCCCATATAATAACTTGCCCACCAGTTGTTTTTGTGCGCTGCTTTCTCTGGGGTTTGCGTAAATAAGGGCCCCTCTGGATCAAGAGAAGAGAGATGGTCCTGAATACATTCATCTCTTTAGCTGAGAAGAGAAATGAAACGGGAAAAGAGAGGAATGAGAACGAAGATGGAACCTGTATCACAAGGCCTTACTGGACCAAAGGCCAGAGAGATACAGAATCTGCTCTGCTGCTCTTTCACGTTACACCTGGGCTTGAGAGAGAGAAATACAGATAACTATAGAGGAGTAAGGGATAGAGAAGGTGAGGAGGATGAAGACAGAGAGAAAGAAAAGGGGTGCATCTGAAGGGCCAATTTGCATGT
Source organism: Leptodoras praelongus (assembly GCA_028564905.1). Taxonomy (NCBI): domain Eukaryota; kingdom Metazoa; phylum Chordata; class Actinopteri; order Siluriformes; family Doradidae; genus Leptodoras; species Leptodoras praelongus. The sequence continues at coordinate 6,908,171 of JAOTRJ010000029.1, read as the reverse complement.
TTAAGTGAGAAAAAGGAGAGAGAGAGAGAGAGAGAGGAAAGTCGGTCAGGCTCCCTCCTCAACAGGAAAAGAATGCAGGGAGGTGGAGGAATGCGGAATGGGTCTCTGGGGAGGTGGGGTATAGTCAAGATATAAACAGTGTGCATGTGTGTGTGTGTGTTATGGTTTGTGGCTCAGTAGATTTTCAGTGTAACTGGTTGTATCACATTGCCTCTGTGTAGGGGATGGGGGTGGAGGTGATGGATGTGTTTGTATATCTAGTTGTCCCCACCAGGATAGGAATATCTGGCAAGTTTGACCTTGTGGGGACATTTGGCCAGTCCTCGTGAGTAAAATTAAAACCTCTTTTGACTTAAACTTCAGAATCTGTTTAAAAAGCTAAACGGGTTAGTAAAAGGAACCCAAAGAAACTCTTGGAAATGTTCTGCTATATTGAATTACTGTTAGATTTAGGTGTATGCATAATATTAATTAGCTGCATTAGTAATAATCTAAGTAGAAGGTCCTGATAAGGATAGTTAGACAAACGTGTGCATGTGTCTGTGTGTGTTTGCAGTTCTTAGGTAGGCCACCTCTCAGGAACAGCTCCTCTTCTCTGGTGACAGGTCTGGGCCGATGGCACGACTTGGAAAAGTACCGGTCCCCACTTTTATCTCCACTAATCTAGGACAAGTTTCCCTTACACCAATCTAGACAAAACTAACGGCAATTAATGTTAAAACTAAAGAAATGGTTTGTCGATGTTTGCAACAAGCATGGAATTAAAAGATCTTTAATATCTAACTATTATAGTATTCATTCTATTATAAAATACTATTATTATATTGCAAAGGAATGCTCTAATCTGATTGGTGGGCGACAAGAAGCAAGAAGGTCCCGGGTTCGATCCCCGAGTGGGGCGGTCTGGGTCCTTTCTGTGTAGAGTCTGCATAGTGTCCACGTGGGTTTACTCCGGGTACTCCGGTTTCCTCCCACAGTTCAAAGACATTCACGTTAGGTTGATTGGCGTCTCTAAAGTGGCCCTAGTGTGTGTGTGTGTGTGTGTGTGCCCTATGATGGATTGGCG
>JAOTRJ010000029.1:6882452-6893027 GCA_028564905.1 Leptodoras praelongus | reverse complement strand
ACACCGCTGTTCTTGGATAGAAATCTCAGCCTTCACATTCTAAGCATGTGAATACTTGCTGTATGTCAGCCTGTGTGGCTTCATTCACAAGAAACTGAAGAAGTAACTAACCAATAGCGAGTGCTCCAGTAGGTGTTTAGGTGAGGTTAAAGGTCAGGAGAGTAAGACCAGATGTTAGATAGTCATCTGTGCTGAACAATCTGCTGACACCTCGCCTGTAGCGACGACACGTTCACAGTCGTACAAGCCAATCGCCTGGCTATCAGTAGAGTCTGGAAGTAGTGCAGCCAAGACCCGCCTACTGTCACAGGAAGGATCGTTTGACTGACCCTGCAAACAACCAATCACAAACCACTGTTGTTCTGTAACATGTAAATGGACCTTAGTATTATAAGGTTATGTCTTATGCATTAATTTTTAACCAGGATAGAACCTTATACTATACTAATGTTCATCCAACCATGAAGAATATCCCAAGCATGCAATGCTAGGTGCACATATATATATATATAACACACACACACACACACACACATACATATGTTATATGTTATATTATATTATATTCTGAATCTTGTTACATTTACTACTAGTAGTATTTGTCTGGAAGGCAAACCAGCACAACTCAATATAAATAGCTGGCAAAAGTAACAGTGAAAATATTAGCATGACTGATGTCTGTTTTTGTGACTGATCTAGCCTGCCATGCTAGAGCATTAGAAAAGCTCACAACAGTATCAGTCAACACTCCTTCTTTAACTTGAGAGAACACCTACCAGATGTTTGCTGGCTAGCTGAATTGTACGACATCCACATAACTCCATTTTGCCTGTACATCTGGTTTTCTTTTGCATTTCTCCCAAAGTCCTCCTGGCTCGCTGCGTGGCATCGGTGGTACGGCAAAGCTCAAATGAACACAAATGAGTGGGAATGCAGCACTGCGTTTAGGCCATTGGGCATCGTGAAGAAGACTTTTAATTTGCTACCAACCTTGAGAAGAGAGGGTAAGAGAGTTTACAGCAGACTCATGGCATGAGCAAAGACACTGGAAAGTTTTGTGCTGGACACTGTGTTTTGGTTCAAACCAAGCAAACCTCAAAATGAAGGGGACAAGCATCTGGACAGGCGTCTGAGGACAGTTTACAGGTTGTTTACTGGGACACCGCTGCTTTTGTCAGCTTTAGTGCTTTGAAAAAATAAAAAGATAAGATTGATCAGAAAGATGGATCATTTTAGGATGACTGTGATGAAACAGGATCTAGGATTGCCTGTAATCTGATAAATAAATAAACAAACAAAAACAAACAGACAAACAAATAAATAAATAAATACAAATATCTCATACATATGTAAATGTATGGACAAAACTGATTAAATGATTCTAATAGTTGTGGTCAGCTATTTACCAGCACTAGAGACACAGTGAAAGGTTTATGAAGTTTATAATAAAAAAAGAGGCAAAACACATCCTTGGCCAGGAGTCTGAAAAAACACAATTGGTTCTGGTTGAAACAGAAGCAGTCACATACAGTTCACATATGGTTCACTGGAAATAAATGTCACAGCAATATTATATATGCAAGCTTAAAAATACTCATACAGCACACCTAATATTTGGTTAAATGTCCCTTGTTGCACCTTGACCAGTTGCTTTTGGTGTCCATCAACATGCTTCTGGCATAATTCTGGTTGGATATTTGACCTCTCTTCTTGGCAGAATTGATAGAGTTCAGTTAACTTTGTTGGTTTCCTAGCACGAACCCTACATTTACACACAGCCCACACATTTTCTATAGGGTTGACCATAAAACTTTAATCCAGAAGGCCACGTGGTCAGCTGGAAACTGTAGTTGAGATTGAAGGTGTCAGTTTTGGAGCAGGGGATTCTTTCTTGGATGGCAGCCTCTCAGTCTATGGCGATGTAACACTTGCTTGGCTGTAGACACAGACACTGGTGTTCCAGCAGCTTCTAGTTCATGGCAGGCCTGTGCCTTGGTGGTTCTTGGCTTGTATGTGTATGTGTATGTGTGTATATATACTGGAAGATCAAAGCTACTTTAACTAATCACAGGCGTGTGGGAGTTCATGTGTATGAAAGGGCAGTTAGCGTCTCCTCGGAGCACGCTCAACTACCCCGAGAGGAGCATCTTGAAAAGAGGTGATGCCTTCATTTGTCTCAGAGGAAGCACATCCTATTGTCATGCAATAACCGAAAGAACTGAGCAGGAACTGGAATAGGGTGGGGATTGATGGCTAAATGATTTATAATTTTAGATAAAAAAAAACAATCTACTACTATACCATATATAAAACATTGCAATTCCATCCCTTCTATCAATATTAACCCAGACTGAGGGAAGAAAGGCATTTTATTAAAAGACTGTGCTCCTGGTACTGCAGTGTCCCATGTGTGTATTTGGGTTTTTATTGTGCATATTTATTAGCTCTTTACTCATAAAATAATTACCTGGGAGAATGGATGAATTAATTAATCAACACAGTGCATTTATATGAATAGATTTCAAATTATTTATGTCTAGCAAAAAGAAAAAAAAAAGAAATAGGTGGTATCACAGCTGCTGGTTTACTTCAGTGGTAAAAAAAAAAAGAAGTAGTGAACAAAGTTAGTGAAGACATCAGGTATCATTTTAGGGAAAACTGTCCGGCTGTATATCAGTTTCCCTGTGTGTGTGTGTGTGTGTGTCTGTATGTGTGTAGACGTGACACAGAATCACTACGTACAGCTTGGACTGAACCATCACTGAGGTGTGTATGGGGGGAGCCAGATCACGTCAGGAGGACTCTTCCTGGCTCAAACCAAGCCAAGTTGAACACTGCGAGCTAGTTATTATTATTTTAACCCTAGCAGGCAGTCTGTATATCAGTGACATGTGTATATAAATGTCAGAGAGCACATTCCCGGTGCAGAGGTGACAACATGGTGTCTCCGTCCTTGCACAGCGTCCAGGCTGTAAACCACGGTGCAGCTTTTCTAGGAGTCTTATAACATAGCATAACATAACAGCCCATGATCTTAATAGTCCAAGGGTGCTTTTGTTTTTTTTTTTGTTTTTGGGAGCGTTAGGAATTTTGGAGGAGTGCCTGCTTTTTTTTTTTTCTTTCAAAATTGCGCAAGCCTTATTATTCTTCAAGACACCAGAATATATACCAGAGCTCCTAATATAAGCCCATGCATGTTGCTGCTATCAGTTCACAAGCATCCCACGGCAGAATAAACCATTATCAGCTCAGTGTTCAGTGGTGTCTGTGTGTGTGGTGGTGGTTTTTTTTTAATGACCTGATGCCTAGTGTAACAGTGTATCAGCCTGCTGCTGCTGCTGCCATATTATTTGATACATTGCTATTTCTGACATCGCAGGCTTGATGATGTGTGTCTCCGGTGCGAGCGCGTTTACAAACACGGATTAAAACAAACAGGAAAAGACATCGCGGTCTGCTTATGAATGCTTTGTATTTCATGATCGCCGCCATTTCCATACACACACACACACACACACACACACACGCATGCACATACAAATATCCATGCTGAGGCTGTAGCTGGGTTTTTTGTGCGTGCTCTCGCCTGGGTTAGTAGGAGCCTGCTGTTCAGCACTACCCCTCCCCCAACCTTTGGCGAAACAGGAACAACTTCTTTGAGAGCGAAAGAGAGCGAGAAAAAAGAGAGAGAGAAGAGAAGAGAGAGAAAAGAGAGAGAGAAGGGCTGCACAAGTTTTGGAGCAGATATGTAGCCTGGACTTGGTTTTCCATTTTGGAGCTGAGATTTCTTTTCTTCTTCTTCTTCCCATCTCGATTATTCTTCTGGATTTTGTGTGTGTGTGCATCTGCTCTTTGTTTGTCGTGAAACAAACAAACTGATGCTTTTCTTGTCTTTCTTTCTTTCTTTTTTTTTTTTTTTTTTGCGGGAAAAATGGGCGACTTACCTCGAGGATTATAATTGTTGGTGGAGGGGGGGTGAAGAGCTCTCTCGGTTGTGGAATACTTCACCTTTTTTTTTCCCTCTGCAGAGAATGGATTTAGCGGAGCAGCGGATCGATTAATCGATTAATCGACTAAAGTGTATCGTTTGGTTTTTTTCTTCTTCTTTCCTTTTATTGTTTTGTTTTTTGTTTAATGGCACCTGAGGAATGGAAAGACTTTAGTCTGGAGTAAGCTGTGTGTACGAGTGTCTCGGTATGATCTGATCTGATCTAGGGTAAGACTCGGTTTTGCTGATCCGTCCTAACTTCTTACTTTCTCTCTCTCTCTCTCTCTCTCTCTGTGTCTCTCCTTCCTTCCTTCCTGCTCATGGGCCGGTAATCGACACGTTTGGCTTCGCTCCCATTCAACTCACAACCATGCATTTCTAAAAACCAAACCAAACCAATCCTAAACCCCAGAAATGTCCAACATTCAGAGCAGCAATATAGAAAGTATCACAAGTTTGCTGTCTACTCACAGCTCTTACAGCTCTTTGTTGTTGTGTGTGTGTGTGTGTGTTTTTCCTCTTCCTTTTTCAGAGTTTACTTTGTAGCCTTAGCAAAATGGCTTGAGATGTTAGTAAAAAAAACGTCGCTTCTTTTAAGCACTTTAACCAAAACAAATAAAACACCCCCATATTCATAATCCTCAATAAAATATAAATAACATTTGCTTTTTTTTAAAATACAAAAGTAGCTTTTTTTTATGTCTTTAAAGCAGACTCACTTTTTTTTCCCCCCTCAAGTTTTTTTGTCCCGTTTGGAGAATCCCATCAGGTCTGAAGAGGAAGTCTGAGGCCATTTCTGGATTTGGTTAACTTCATGTCTCTAAAATCATTTCCACACCGCTTTAGATACTTCGTTACAATCCCAAAAAGTTGTATATTTTGTGTTTTTTTTTTTCTTCCTTACCTGTGCTCTTGAAGAGGGTTGAATAGTGTGAGAAGTGCTTTAGCCTAGCCTACCAAACAAACGGTGTTTTGTTGCGTGTTCCCCCCCCCCTCGTCTCCAGAGCATTGGCATGCTATTGCTAACTTCACAATATCTGTAGCTTGTTTATGCTTCTTCTTCATACATGGCCCCTGTATGAGATAATACAAAAACACGTACATATCACAGTTTAATTTAGTAATATATATATATAAATATAAATAATATATCCTACCTAATAAACAAACAAACCAGGAGTGTATTGAGTGAGCCTGTGTGTTCCTTGTTACCTGCTCCATGTTACTTATGTTGCTAGTTTTCATGCTGAGAAAGAAACCACACCTTTGTGAGGTTTATTCTTCTAAATGACTTGCATTTAAAAAGCCCTGGTTTGAACACATCACCTCTGTCCTTTATGTGTGCCTGTAACCTCTGGCCATCTGATTCCACAGCAAGCTCTTGATACCTTTCCTGTGAGGGGAGGGAAAAGTCACCTCTTGTTTAGTATTTAGCTTTTTTTTTTTTTTACTTCTAACCTCAGCAAAGGTTCATTAAAAGCGATTCATCGAAATGTCATAACAGCTAATGTTATACAGAGCGACAGAATTAGTCATTTTACAGAATGAATGTTTTCCCAGTGTATTGCTTTACAGAAGGTGGAGTCTGCACTGTAAATCAGGAATAATGTCACAATGTTATTAGTGTAACTGTCTTTGCATGTGTAAAATGGCAGCTACAGTGTGTGGTATCTTAACTCCTGTCTTGTATGAATGTTTTTTCATAATTGTTCCACCACGTCAGAATGAAACTGCTTGAAGGAAAAATTCTACCTCAATATTTACATATTAATCTTTAGAGTTAAAGTTGCTTCACAGGCATTCAAGATTTGGATTTGGAATAAAATACAGAGCTAACTTTTTTTCCCTGGCATGTTGGCCTATTATAGTTCACGTTTCTTACATTACTGACAATACCATTTGACTCAAAGCTTTATGGTATGTTCCGTTTGACCTGGGAAGTCAGAATGTCCGAGTTCACCGTCTGAAATTTTAATTGGAACGCCACCTGAAGTCGGCCTTCAGACTCGGGAACCTCATTACCCCCACTTCGAAATCCAAGATGGCTGCTCAGCGCATCAACAGAAGTGAAAGGTGTTGTGTCTTTGTGTCCCATTAAATCAGTCACACAGTGGTACTGTCCAGCGTCTATCTCTGGACGTGTTGCTATGATGTCTGTATGCACTAAATACTGCGTAATGCTTTGGTATCAAATGGTATTGCTAATGATTAGCCTGGCTGGAACTGGTATTCCGACTTGCCGTACTGGAATGTGCTCAAGCCGAGTGTGATGTCCTTCCCAGCTTCCAACGTTTGACTTCTGACTTCCTTTAGTCTGGCCAGCTCTGTCTAAACAGATCAGGATCGCAAGCTTTAGGTTTCATTCCAATACCCCTGTCAATACCACCATGCTCATTTTCTCGTACATCACTAACTTGCAGAGACGTGACTCTTCTCAACTGCATTGCATTTGAATCCAACATTTGCTTTCTCCACTGTTACTATGATACTATGGTTGCTGGAAAATGGTGACCAAGAAAAGACGCTCTTGCTCTTTAGTTTGTGAAATCGCTTTGAGTTTTGTTTACATTTTTTTCTATACAGTTAGCATAATGTTAACTATTTTAGGTTTCTTTGTCATAGCATACCCATGCTTGAACATGTTGTTTGCTGTGCTTCCTGTTTGTCATGATTTGAATAGCAAATTACCCACGTGGTAACATCTTAGTATGTATAAGCCATTAAATTTTTTCCCAACTGAAAACCAGTAAGCCTTTTTTAAAAATAATTAAATAATTACTTTATTTTTGAAAGACTGGCAGATCCATGATGATATTTGATTCAAGACTACATGTGATTCAGACTTGGGCTTGAAGCATGAAAAAAATTGGTAGGAAATAGTAAGGTATGGAAATGACAGGCATGCCCTGCCCTTAGAATTTTCCTACCAGTTCTTCCTTATCATATTACGCAAGATCTTTTTTTTTTTTTTAATAGTTTATAGCAAAGCTAAAGGGGAGTGCCTTTTGCTTCTGGTGTGTGCGTGTATGTGTGTTGTTGAATGGACTACCCACTGCATCTATCCACAAACTGAGTCATATAATTGCTGCCATGGATTTTGGTTTTTGGAGATTAGCATGTGGTGGGATATGTTAAGAGGGTTCAAAAGTAGAGGGTTCTCTGGGGTTTTCTTCACTTCGCATTGGCACGCATCTTGACTTTTTAGGGTTCATTTGGCCACATTGGGCAGATAGCACGTTGACCTTGTTGGTCTGTGGGGCTTGCATATATGGTAAAAAAACTGCTGTGTGGACTGGACAGTGTAGGCACCTCACTGGACCCCTAATGGTTTTTTGACACTTATCTGGAATAGGGCTTGAAAGATGACAAAGCCTGAGCCTGATTCTAGCCAATGTAAATTTCCAAGGATATAAAATGGTGTCATGGTGCATAACAAAGGTTACTGTCCGTACCTAGTTATTTAGGTTCGTTTTGTAGTAATTTCTATATGGACTTTTCTCAAATGATTTGCATTATAATTAGTGGTGAAAACTGAGCCATAACTTGTATCATTGGAGTGTGAATGTTTCTATATGGTGTGTATTTTGTACAATGGCTATGATGGCCCTGTAAATCAAGGGTCTATCTGTTGCCCCATCCATATAAACAAACCTTGAGAACTTGGAGTCCGAGGTCACGCTCTTATTCATATCCATAACTGTGTATGTAATACATGTGGCAGCTGAATTCTTTATAAGGTAGCTGATCTTACTTTTTGTCTTCCACAGGTCTGTCTGTAAGAGAGAAAAGTTGTAAACTCCTACACTTCACCCAATTCCCCGGACCTTTGTTCCTTCACGCATCAGTTCAGACACTTTACTGTACATCCACACACACAATAAAAGGGAATCTACTGGAAGTCCCTTCAGATGTGGAGGAACCAGAGATTGTGAGACCTCGGGGTCATTCCAGGTAAAGTATGCGCAACACCACACACTCAAATTCAGTCACATGCTTGGTGAGGGTCTGAAGGTTGTGTATTTGCATATGATTCTGAAGAGAATGAGTGCTTGTGATTTAAAGCTGAGGCACAATGCTGAGGCTGATTTGAATTGTTTAGACTGGGGAGGCAAATGCATGTTTTTTTTTGGCAGTCCCTGATCCCAGTACTGAAATGAGTTTACAACCTACTTGGTATTAAGCAATCAGGGACTTCATGAAATATTTTGTTTGGTGATGTTTGTTGGTTGTTGCCATGCGCTGCTAAAAACGATCTCCTTATGCTGCTGAGAATTATATCAACGGCGTGGTGTTCAGACAGAATCTTTAATAGTGTTTGAGGCTAACTGGCATAACTATCAGTGAGCATGGTCATTAAAAATGAGCTCAATGCACCCTGAAATGCACTTTCACTCCTGAGCAAAGTATAGACCCCTGTTGAAAAGGAGAGTAGCGTGTGTCACAGTGCTCAGTGCTCGCAGAAGTGAAGTGCTCACTTGCTCCACTCCTCCTAAGTCAGTAGTTATCATGGAATTGAGTCGCAGGATGAATCAAAGAGTTTCAGAAGTAGAGAGAGCATAACACGTATATGAGGTTGAAAAAGGGATTTGCCTAATGTTTAGAGAAAACGGTGCCACAGTGTTTTAGCTGCATTTGAGCAAAAATGGCTGCTTTCGAGGAAACACACACACACACACACACACACACACACACACACACTTAAGACACATGCTGATGATTACTACCAGTACGACAGGTTTAATTAGTCAGTTGACTAATTTACTTTTTGTATTTATTAATAGTGTTAATTGCGTTAATTAACTGTAAGGTGTAAGTTATGGAGAAGTTTGATCCATGTAGGTGTGCGTTTTACAAACTTCTGGAAGCCTGCCGCTCCATTAGAAAGTCTATCATGAGTCGTATCTAGAAGCAAGAGTCTGTGTATGCAAGTATGTCGAGGGACTGAGGTATGTGAGTGTGTGTGTGGGGGATCATTTGCCAATGGGGTTGAGCACCCTATGGACAGTGCAGACGGTTTCTGTCTACAGGTCAGTTCCAAGGCCTCAGCCTCTCTCCTGCATCCATTCATTACTGTCAAGTACACACACACACACACGCGCACACAGACACAGACACAGACATAAGCATCCCTTCTTTTTCTTTGCCTCTTTCTCACAAGACATAGGTTTAATCACTGCTACTGACTTTCTGCTTGCTCCATCCTCAGCTAATGGTCCTGTGTGTGTGTGTGTGTGTGTGTGTGTGTGTGTGTGCGCGTGCGTGCACGCTAATTGCGTGCAGTTTCCATGTAACGCTAGCTTCCACTACTCGTTTGCTTTGATTAACTACATCGCTCCCATTAAGGTGTTGGTGTTTAGGTTGCGGCCAGCATTCGGCTTTGGTACAGCTGCTAATTAAAGGCTATTATAATTAACTTGCGGGAAGGAGAGCTATATTAACCCACTTGCCTGCAGTAGGACCCTTTAACATCTCAAGCCAGATCTTCAGTCACTAGATTTTCTTTGTTTGTACGTATCATTGATTACGTAACGGCACATATTTATTACAACAGATATTCATTCACTCTCCTTCAGAATGACAAAAGGCATGTTTTGTTATCCTCTTTTAAACCTGCGCGCATGGCAAAAACCCACTAAAGAAGTTATCTCACTTATCTGGTCCTGCATCCAGAGCGCATACTTGGAGGTCGGTGTCAGCTAGTCACGCTAAAATGAACCGATTTCTCCTGGAAGAACGGAAATACCATTCGTGAAGGCTGACTCAGGCTGAAGAGGTTTTAGAGGCTGCTTTGAATTCATGCACTTATTGAACTCCAGAGGCAAACAGACACCGGGTTTAGCTCCTTCACCATGTAATTATAAGTCTAAAAATAGAGTGAACTGTTTAAGGTGCATTGATCAGTATGGATTTAAAGGAACTGATTGAAAGATGGAATTGGATGGTGATTTTAGGTCCGACACTGTTATGACGCATGCAGTGAAGTACCAGAAAAACCGGTACTGGAGCCTATGCAAAATACATAGGATCGCCACCTATGCGCATCTTTGGTTGCGTCTGTTGGTGCATATATACAGGGATGAACAACTATGGAAACTTCTGGAACTGTTTACTGTGTGAGAATGGAAAGTTGACGCTTTTGTTATTTTCAGCATGGTTTAATAGTTGGAGCTCGGGAGACGGGTCATAGCATTTCGAAGGTAGAAGCAAAGTTTGGATTTTCACGTATGAGCATTTCAAGGGTGTACCATGCGAGAATTATGGCAAAACCTCAAACAGCAGTGTGGCCGTTAAAAGAATCGTTTCACACGATAGATGTGCCTCAAGTAACATCGGAATTCAGTAAACATCAGCATGAGGACTGTGCAACGTTCCCTCCAAGATCCCATGAGGGACCTACCAAGTATTAACTTTTTCTGGTACTTCAGTGTATGCTGTTTTCTGTAGTGTTTGGATGTTAATTCAGATATTGTTCATATATAGGATTCATTCATTCATTCATTCATTTTCTGCACTGCTTATTCCCAGTTACGGGGTCACGGGGGAGCCGGTGCCCAGCCGGCAACTCTGAGCGCAAGGGCAGGAACCAA
>JAOTRJ010000029.1:6864424-6881266 GCA_028564905.1 Leptodoras praelongus | reverse complement strand
GTGAGAATCTACAATGTAAATAGTCATGAAAATAAAGAAAACGCATTGAATGAGAAGGTGTGTCCAAACTTTTGGACTGTACTGTATATTTTTTTATTAAAAGAAGTCCGCCCGTCATGCATGCCTACTAATATATCAGCTTATTAAACACTGACGGCCAGATCGCACCCGTAGTGGTGGGTTTTGGGATTTGGAACGATTCCTTTGTGCTGTAGTTATCACATGGACAGGATGCAACACCCTGTAGCTTGTTAAGTTGAAACCTGTCTTCCAAATCTAATATTTTGTTTCGTGGAGTTTTTAATTTTTTTGATTGTTGCTGGGCAACAATAAAAAATATATATATAATAAAATAAAATAAAAAAACTGGAACAATTGTGTAATAACTTCATCAGTTATATTTTTTCAATTACATACGGCTCATTAAAAAGTATGAAAGAATATCCCAAGTACATTTAATGTGAAACTTCTGAGTAGTAGTTGACCAATTATCTGTTTATCTGTGATCGGTATAATTTTGTCTAAATTCCCAATTAAAAAAAGGCTTTTAAGAGCTGTGTGTACTATCCCAGTGCTTCTCCTTGTTCTTGTTAATGAAAGTGTTTTTTTTGCTATGTATGCACATATCTGACCCAACCATGATTAAAAAAATCCCCACATTTCTGTAGTCAGGCCCAGTGTCCCACCCACACAGAGTTCCTGGAATGGTAGAAATGTGGATAATGCATCTCTCTTCCATATACTTGAGCTTAAAGATGCACACAATGGCCGGTGCCATTGTGATGAACAAGCAGAGAGAGAAGCCGATTCTCAGTCTGCGTTTTTGTCCGTGTTTGTGTTTTGCATACTTGAGAAACGCTGTCAGTCGCAGCCCGAGTTCTGTTCCGTTCAAAAGTCTGCAGCGAGCCGTGTACAGTTTAAATGCCCGGATGTGTTCATGCTCTGCCCGTGTTATCAAGGATGCATCGGGAGGTGACTTGGGACAGTCGGATATCCCAGAATGCATTTTGCACCAAGCGCAGTGTGATGGCGGCGGTGAAAAATTATAGCAAGTTTATTAATATTACTGTTATGCTATGAAATCAAGTTATACATTTTTTAGGTGAGAATGTCCTTATTTAGACTCCAAGTATGTAGTTAATTTATCAAGAAACTACAAGCGGCTGTATGAAAATTTGTTCTGGTGACATAAAGTGCATCAAGCACGCTGCTGTTCCAATTGCAGAATGACCGTACAGCGTCCTTCCGTCCTCGGGAGTTTTAACTTATTAAGTCTGTACTTCCAAGTACACACGTCCAAACTTGGCGTACTTTGTATAGAGAGACGCCTATAGTATTCCTTCCTAGCCACCCAAAGAGCAAGGCCAGGTTTTGCTCTTCTGAATTGAATGGCCGTGGCATTGTTAGGATTCATACTTGCGATCTCCTGATCTTGTGGCAAATGCTTGTCGGTTTCACCATCTGGAGCCCTGGACTCGAATAGCTCTATTTCGGGAGTGATCCTTTCATTCTTCAGACGGGTTCAGAATCCGTAAGGAAATGTGCCTGTGCTGTCTTATTGCTGACCAACTAACCCTGTCCTAACCTAGCATCTTCTTATTTGGGGTTTGGCATTTCAGAAACGGTTGCAAGCTCATCTTCTCTACACTGAAGTCATTGAGGCAGATGCTGGCGTTCATGTCGGTCAGTTCCACTGACAAGGAATGTACTTTTCCTCTACCTACACCAGAAGGTTGAGGCTCCTCTTAAACAGCGTCCTCTCTCAAATCTTCCCGTTTGCTAACAAGGCAGATTTTTCCCTTCCTTTCCTCCCCCCTCTTTCACCAGTCCCTCTGATGGAGGGGGTGGCGTGTGTGCGTGTGTGCGTGCCAACCTCTCTGGGTTGTGGAAAGGTCCAGCTGCGCCAGCGTGTTCTCTCCATGCCAGGAGCAGGTTGTGTCACTTCATCAGTGTGCCAGGAAGTGTGTGTGTGTGTGTGTGTGTGTGTGTGCGCAGCCAGCTTGCTAAGTGGGCCAGGATTTAACCGGTTTAGCTGGACTTCACTGTGTGTATTTGTAATTGCGAACACTGCTGTGCCTTTAAAGTGGCAATTATTGGAAAGAAGCAGTTGGCTAATAATTTCTGCTGGCCTACAAACTCGAGTGCTCGCTTTGCTCTGGTTCATTCAGTTTAGGCACGGCCATGTCTGAACACATCCTCTGTGTCTCCTGATGACTTGTGCTGATACTCCTTTTGTGAACGTGTGCGTGTTTTTCATGTGAAGGGTTTGACTCTAAAGAGCATCTGGGAAGCACGCTTTGGAGAGGGTGCATGTGCACACACGTGCGCACCGTTACATGCCAGTGCACATCACCCCTCTCACCAGCTGGCCGCCTGACATCATGGCCGCGTGGCGCCAAAGCCTTTGGCAGCATGTCTCTGCCCACGCTTGGGAAGGAAAGCAAGAGTGGGAACTAGATTGGACTCACAGACACTTGAAGGAACAAAGAAAAATGAGAGGTATTGTGAAGAATGAGGGAACGGAGACGAGGAGGAGAGTACAGTCATCTCCTGGGGTTAGCGAGTTTACTTCTGGTTTGGGAAGCTTTCAGCAAGCATGTTTGGAAGCTCTCCAGGTTTCAAGAAGCAAGAAAATATTGGCAATTCTGACATCTTCAGCACGCTGAATAGAATAGAGGAAGTAGTTAGCAGGGAGGGGGTGGGGCAATACATGCTCACCGTGCTCCTTTTTACATCCTGCTGTGCTTCCTGGGAAATGGGCAATGGAGCTCATCTTGGATGACGGAAGTGGACGTTCTCCCACAAGCCCTTACCTTTCCAGTTGTGTTAAACCATGTGTGCGTTAAATATTGGGTTTCCATTCTGTCAGAAGGGATGAGGAAATGGGAAGGCTAGATACAGCTGAGTGACAGATTAAAGGAAAATCCAACATAAAGGGTCTTAGGAAGGTGTTGGACCAGTATGTGATAGCAGAACAGCTTCAGTGCACCATGGCACTGATGCTACACATCTCTGGAGCTCTACTGGAGGGATGGAAAACCATTCTTCCAACATATATTCCCTCATTTGCTGCTTTGATGATGGTGGTGGTGGTGGAGAACTAGGTTGAGATCTGATGAATGAGGCCATTGGATATGATTTATGATCATTTTTATTTTTTATCAAGCCCTCTTGATAGTGAGCCCTCTTGTTATCCAGGAAGTGACCATTCCCATCAGGATAGAAATGTTTCATTATAGGAAAAAGGTGATCAGTTTCCTGTACTGAATGTTGCATTGACTTGCAAGGAGTCAAGGTTTTTGTGGCTTCACTGTTTTTCCTGTAATTTGGCACCCAGAGTTTCAGCATGTAGGATATTAAGATTTTTACTGTTGTGTATGAAACCTGCCAAATTTATATTCAGAAATGTAATTATATACCGTTTAGCATTCATTTGTATTTGATTAGCATTTTTTTCTGTCGCAGAAAGCAGGAGATCAGCATCAGAGACTCGAACCTGTTTGAATCACGACAATGAATCCCTTTCTTCCTTTTGCATTCCTTTTCCTTTTCTTTAGTTTCCCTTTCATTTCCTGCATTTTTTTTCCCTTCCTCTTACTTTTTTAATATTTTCTTTTCACCTTCTTCTTTTCTTACCTTCCTTCATTTCCCTTTCATTCATTTTGTCTTTTTTCTCATTCTTTCCCTTTCCTTTTTTTATTCCATTTTTCTTTTCCTTTCATTCCTCTTCTGCCTTTCATTTTGTTACTTTACTTACCTTTCTTTCTTTCCCATCCTGTTCTTCCTCTTTTTTCTTCCTTCTCTTCTTTTCTTTTTACTTTCTTCATATTTCCTTAATTTTTACTCTTCTTCCTCCTTTTTTAAAAACTATAACATTATATAACTAGAATATTTACATGACAAGTTTTTAGCACACACAAACAAGTTTTGGGATGGTGCCATTAAAAAAAAATAAAGTTTATCCACTCAGCTGTTCTGTCCTCTGAGGCCGTACAGCCCACAACAGCGAATTTCCTATGGATTTTCCTAAACTTCGACTTGAAGCTAGAGCGTCTGTGACTCTCAAACAAAAAATGGTGCTCTTCCTAACTGTGATTCTCAAGCCATGGGTGGAGATATTCAGATGAGGGGGGAGGTATCATTCCATCTAGTTCGCTAGTTACATAATAAGCGAAACAGATTTTGAGAGAGTGTTTAAGCCCATGTTTTTTTTTTTTTTTTTTTTTTTAAATAGGCAGCGTATAAAGAACTGACTGGGTTTTTATGTTTCAAAGGTTGCGGGTTGGTAGTTACTCCAGAGACCCAACTGTATGCTCACAAAACCTTAAAAAGTGAATTTTTCATAATATATCCCCTTTAAACTACAGGATTCTTCTCTTGGGTAAGCTTCTGGTCTTTCCTAAGAAGAAATCCCAAATAAGAAAACACTGGTGAAAGTCAGAAACTTCATGAAAGTGAATTTGAAGTTGAAGTTGGTGAATGAGGCCCAATGTTCTCACCTCTCTGTGGGTGGGGCGGCGGCGGCAGCAGCGATGGCTGTACTGGGAGAATGAAGACGATTGGGATAATGATGAAGACGAATGTTGGCTGTCTAGTGGGCTGACAGCCCAAAAACATGGCTTTAAACTGCTGTCAGTCCACAGGCTGCTGTCAGTTTTCCTCTCACGCCACACACACAATCCTTCTCGTCTTTCTCCTTCTCTTCATCTCGCCAGACCCGATCATTCATTTTATTTATTTTCATGTTTGACTTGCCATCGCTCTGAGCAGCCATTCCCCCCCCCCCTCATCATTCACAGTGCTTCTGTTCCTTCAAGTAACTCACCTTTTCCTTCTGCCGATAACAATTCTTCTGTTCAATTCTCCCTCTGTCCGTGTTTGAGAGCAAAGCTAAAGAGGGACTTTTTAGTGTCTCTCTTTCTCCCCATCTCATTTTCTGCTTCTTGCTCTCGCTGTCCCTCTTTCTGTTTGTCTCTGTCTCTTTGTCTGTCTTATCTCTGTCTCTATTTGTTTCTCTTTGTCTGTGTGACTATCATTCTTTTTTTCCTCTTTCTCTTTCTGTCCCTCTCTCTGTCTCACCTTCATTCTTTCTCACTCTGAGTCTTTCCCCGTCACATTCTCTCTCTCTCTCTCTCTCTCTCTCTCTCTCTCTCTCTCTCTCTCTCTCGGCTAAACAGGTTTGTTTGAACGTGTGTGGAATGCTGTTGTGAAAGCACAAGGTGAGCTTCGTTATAACCACATCAGTATGCGTCACTCCAGCAACTCGTCAGACGGTGTTCTTTTTTTTTTTTTTTTTTTTACCCCCTTAAATTGCATGTGCATGTATGTGCACGAGGACATTCATGTTTGACGGCAAGCAGAATTTAAGCCGGTGCTGTAACAATCCGTCAGTCAAACACCTAAGCCTGTGTGTCGTGTAGTTATGACTCGGACCACACCTCTGTGTGTGTGTGTGTGTGTGTGTAGGGTGCAATACTGTAATATCTAGCTCATGGGCAGCTTATAGGAATGCTATTGTGTTGTACAGTGTGATAATTACACACATACAATATAATTGCAGTGGGAATAGCTCCAATATAATATTATCTTTTCATTCATTGCGGAGTCCTAGTCTCATTATTATACTAGTGATCTATTTGAGAAACGTCTTTTGTTATTGGTAAAAAAAAATAAAAATAAACCAAAATCTTATCAGAATGATTATTTGTTTTAGATATTAGGGCTTTAAAGTTACAATTTAATATCACCTTTTTAAAACTGTATAGTATTTTTCTGTGTACCTGAATATTCTTGAATATTCAGGACCTCAGCAGTAGAACTACACAGTGTTGATCACGTAAATCTCTACTATTAGCTCCATTTTACACGTCTTAAGCGTTTTTTTGGCCGATTTCAGTGATATTATAAGACTGTTACTCAGCACACTGGACAAAATGATCGCAGGAAAGTAATGTTGTAGTACTCGGGTCTTGGTCTTGAGTGCCTTTTCACTTAAACTCATCTTGCTAGAAATTTGGTAGACATCGTGGTGAAACCTTGAGACCCCCAACTCCATCACAGAATAATAAAAAAAAAAGCATTAATTCATTTACACCATATTGATTGGTGCTAGATATAATGTTGGTGAAAACAATCTCTCTCTTCACTCAGACTTGTCCCTTTAAGGTCTTGGTCTTGATTCAGACTTGATGTAGATGGTCTCATCCCCATCACTACAATAAAGTAATGGGTAAATTATAGAACAGTCTGTGTGGCAGCATGTACTTGTGTCAAATTATATGTCTGAGATCTGACTGATCTGCCGTCAAAGACATTTTCATTGTGCTTATGTCATTAATCTGCATGAGGCTCATGCTGAGTTTCAGTTTCACGCTGAGATTTTAGCTAATAAGAGAGTTTTTTTCTGTCCATTCCCATGTTTTGTTTGTATGTTAGTGTTGCCACTATCTGTCCATACTGAGTTTCTGTTCGTCTGTTGGCTTCGATACGAGGATCATTGCCAACATGGCCAAAACTTTCTGTGTATGTAGACACATAACCATCACACCCATATGTCGTTCTTCCCCAAACTGTTGCTCAAAGTTGAAGGCACAGAATTGTCTTTCTTCACTGGAACTAAGAGGCCCAAACATGTTCAAGCACGACAATGACCCTGTGTGTGAAGTGAGCTCCATGAAGACATGGTTTGCCAAGTTTGGAGTGGAAAAACTCAAGTGGCCTACACAGAACCCAGACCTGAACCTCACGGAACTGGTGTACTGACTGCACCCCAAACCCAACCTTTTGTGGCTGACTGGGCACACATACCCACCTCCTACTCTAATCTAATGGAAAGCCTTCACAGAAGATCGGACGCTGTTACACCAGCAAAGAGGTGGATTGGGATGTTCCACAGGCACACATGGGTGTGATTGGTCAGGTGGACGCATACTTTTGGTACTAATTTATTGCAAGACTGCCAATCTCTACTCATGAACAAAGAATTCATTCACAGCCTGAGATTTTTGTCAGCGACAGCAAAGCCGTCTCGAAAGCTGTGCAGCGCGAACCTCACTTTGTGTTAACACCCGTTCGTCGTCTATATTGTTTTGTTAAAGCTCTTTTTTTTTTTTTTTAAACACACATTGTATCTCAAACAGCTTTCTTGTTCGGTCTGTACTCGCCTGCTGGAGCACTGTAACCGAATATTAGAATTAGAATCGACGCCCAAACTAACTGTTCCAATACTTTTGCTCACTTAAACTCTTGGGTGGGCTGCCACCATAGATGGCATGTTCCAAATTGTTTAACACATCTAGATGTAAATACCAGGAAATATAGCCTTAAAGTCTGATCCATCATCTGATCTCAAACCCAGATGTCTCCAGTGTATAGCAAAAGCAAAAGGCCTTGCTGTTCCAATACTTTCAGGCAGGGACTGTATGCGTATTCATTACAAACACACGTTCGGCTGGTGCTTATTACTGAGGCAGTGTTGAAGGAATGGTGTTTTATTTTGGTTTGGGGGGGGGGGATTGCATTTTGTCACTGGTCCATTTGCTTAGTATTCAAACACACACGTTATTTATTTATACTTAGTGGCTGGGGAAAAGTGATGTGTGCTTGCGGTAGAGGAAACTGTTAAACAAATGCGTGCTATGCCGACATGTGATTAGTAAAACGTGTAAGATTTAACAGGAAATGTTTGGTTGTGTTGAAAGTGTTGGTTAACATGCTGGCACTGATTTCCAGATCAGATTTCCTGTTCGTTTCAGCTAAAAAAAAAAAAAAAAGCAAATGCATCATATTAAAGGTAGTGATATGTTTCAGGATGTTTTGATTTGTAGAAGCTAAGATGTACTAACAAATGACAAATGAAAGGAAAAAGCAGTGGCTCTGTTTTGCTATTTTGCTGGTGTCCTAGAAAAAAAAAAAAGAATAAAGTGTCATTCCAGCTCAGAACAACATTCTTTTGACCAACTTATCCCGTACTGAAATATTTCTATCCTGATGGGCGTGGTCTCTTCCAGGACGACTCCGCCCACGCCTACAAGGCATACACGCCTCACTGAACAGCTTGATGAGTAAGAAAACAATGTGTGCTGCGGTCTTTGCAGGCACTAGATCTCGACCCAGCTGAACACCTACCAGAGATTTTGGACTGACGCATTAGACTGCGCTGTTCATCAGCAAAACACAGAATATCTTTTGGAAGAATGCTGTTCAATGCACCACTAGCGTTCCAGAGGCTGGTTGTTATTCTGGTGGTGTGTGTTGGCCCAGCATCTTACTAAGATTTCTTACTTGATGCTGCATTCCTTTAATTTGTCACCCATCTGTACTTAATTAGCATAACAGACTCTAATATCCAGTCAGCTGCTTGTTGCTGTGCGATTTAATTTGACAATATATCATCACCGTGAAGCTACCAGCATCTCGCTGTTAACATTTTTTAAAATGAACCATGTAGTTGGTCAGTGTTGTAAAAGTTATAATGATAGGGTGTTGTTTTTTGCATCTTTAACTGATGATTGTTTATCCATGTGGATAAACGTGCGCTCTTGACTCAGGCAAAGTGTAAAAAGATGACGGGCTGTGTTATCAGCTCTAAGGTGTATGAAGTAAGGTGAGTCAATTTGGCCAAGTTGTTTGTTGTAGCAACGCCAGAAATTCAGTCCCAAATCTGGCAGCCGCTACTTAAAAATCACGAGTGAAACACTAGGATAATCTTTGTCCATTTTAACAGATAAGCCTACAGTATAAGCTGGACTAATTACGGCATCACTCTGATCTGCAGTGTCCATGCTGGGCGGCTAAGACGCTCTTATAACGTGTTATTTATTTTCATGTTACTCGTTTGACGTAGCCGTCGTGTCAGTTGGCCATCTTGTGTGAACAGTAGTAGAAAATATCCTATTGATATCGGTCAATACTCAAGGTAAAAGCAAAGAAAAGAAAAAGCAAATCCGGCATAAAGATAGGTGCTTTAGGTGCACGTATAATCTATTATAAACCTTATAAACCTATATAAACGTATAAACCTTTTATATGTTAAAAAAACTACATTAAGTTATGTATAAGATTTCCCGATAGCTATAGTCATTTTGATTGATTCTCCTTGGATCAGTGACCTCTGGATGTGATGGGAGTGGCTTCATGATATGCGTAGCACTAAAAAAACATCCACACACACTATTTGCACGTTACAAGATTAATAAATAACTTTGACCTTTAATAAGTAGTTTTGACCTTTATCATAAGCACTGCTTGTAGGAATTCTGGTTGTGCAAGTCGTGCTTGATCAGTAGGTCAGATGATACGTATACAGGCTATTAATGTCTTAGGAACTCTGTAAGTCACCTGTCTGTGAGTGTTGCTTGTCTGACATAACCTACTTAAGCAGAGATTGTATTTTATTGTTTCGCAGTTTAAACTCATCCAATACTTTGTTCAGTTTTGATTTCGGTAGGGAATGATTGAAAAGAGCGTGTTGGAATGAAAACTGAAGAAAAAGTGCAGCACCACTTGTGCCGTTTTCCACAGGATATAATTTATTATATATTTGATATATGATAAAATGCTTTTCTGCTCACCACAGTTGTACATAGGGATGGTGTTGGGTTACTGAACAGAAGGCTGGGAGTTCAAGCCCCAGCACCACTAAGCTTCCACTGTTGGGCCCTTGAGCAAAGCCCTTAACCCTCAACTGCTCAGCTGTATAAATGAGATAAATGTAAGTCACTCTGGATAAGGGTATCTGCCAAATGTCATAAATGTAATGTAAAAAGTATGGGGCATAATTTTTGAATTTTCAAGTGGTAATTAAATTATAATAAAATACGACGATAGTCTTGTCTTAATAGATTTTCTCTTGTTTTTTTCTTTACCAGCACCTGATAGCAATTAACACATTACTACTGCCAGAAGCTGGTGATAACGCACCTAAACATCAAAAGCAGAAGAAGAAAGCGTTACTACCAGGTGCTGGTAAAACATGCAATGCTGTGAGATTAGACGTTACCATACAAACAGGAGAAACGTGCGAACACACATCCTTAAAGAATAATCGTGTAGTTCCCAGAGAATACTGAATAACATTTTTGCTTGAAATGCCTTTCCTTTACCATTCTCGGATCTCTCTTCTCAGAAAGGCATTTCCACCTGCAGGACTGCCACTGACTGGATGTTTTTTGTTTTTCACACCATTCTGTGTGAACTTTAGAGACTGTTGGTGTGATTAGCGGTTTCTGAAATACTTAAACTAGTCCAGTTACTGATTAGAAGGTCAGCGGTTCCAAGCACCAGCAAGCTGCCCCTGTTGGGCTCTTGAGCAAAGCCCTCAAGCCATCCTGCTCTAGGGGTGCTGCGTTCTGACCTCTGATCGCCTAACAAGCTGGGATACATGGGGGGGGGTACTGTGCAATAATGTATATGTGACAAATTCTTCATGAACCATGCCACTGTCAAAGTCAGTGTCACACTTTGCTCTGTTTTAATGTATATTTTTAACTGAAACTCCTGACCTGTATTACTCTACTACACATTTTGGTTAAACAGAGAAGATGGAAAACCGGTATTTTGAACCATGGTAATTCAATGACCAGATACGATTTGCATAATTACGCAACTACATCTTGCATCTCTTTCCGTTATTGGTCAGGGAAAAGTCAGGCTACGATCTGTAACAGTTTATCCGATAGCATGTCTTTATAACAAGAAATAGCCTGACTGTGATGATAAGAAATATCATTTGGATCTGTAGCTGAATTTGACTTCCATGTTCCTGTGACATTTAATAAAGCAGCTCTGTAGTTTCAGTGCTTTACTCCACACACGTTTTGTTCTGTGGTTTTTAAAGAGGCGTATTTATGGAGCCTAATGAACAGTAGTGGGTTGCCTTTGCTGGCCCTGCTCCAAGAGCTGAAGCTGGCATTGAAAGACAGTTTGTTTTTCTCGTCTTGTTTATTAATGAAGAAAACGCTCTGCTGCTTGCGGCTTGCTCTCACCCTCCCCTGAAGCAGGTTCTTATAAGGCGGCTCCACCCTTGTCGTTACTTGCTAATTTTTTTGGTGGCCTGATTCTCTCTTGGTTTCTCTCTCTCTCTCTCTCTCTCTCTCTCTGTATGTATTTGTGGCCCTCAGGTGCTGGGAGTTGAATGATCCATGAGAGACGTTTAGCTGAAAGTGGAAGACAGAGACGCATGTATCTGGTATCAGGGTTCTCGTGTGTCTGTGTGTCACACTGTAGTTAATGTTTGCTCTCATGAAGTCTCCATTGGGACAGTTTGGCATTGCACTGAACCTGCTTGGTTTCAGATGTTAGGAATTTTGGTCATTCTTGTGTAGTGAAACATTTGGCTAGAATGATAGATTTTAAAAAGATCTTCCCAAATATACTATTATAATGCATTTCCTTCCAGATGGTACAAAAGTATAAATGACTCGAGGCCCTTGTACAGGTTTAAGGGAAGCACATTTCATGAGTGTAAATCGCATTGACTGTAGGGATGATCCTACACCTGGAGCTGATGGATTACACCACGTGCGATGTGTAAACCCGAGCCGAGTATCTGCGTGTACACAGCACTGAGGGTTTCTAATGTTCCTTACAGTGGAACAGCCATATTTGGGTTATTGCTTTTAATCATCACACTGTGCTCTTTTGTCATCAAAGAAAAAAAACTGGAAAAATTCAGTGTCCTAATTTAAAGGTTGACCCAACTTTCAGTATCTTTGCTCCATCTCATGTTTGGTGTAAAATGGGCTTTATCTCTGACTGACACATTTTATTATCAGAACCATATGGATACCATAAATCCCCTTTACTACAGATCTTTTTTTTGTTCCCATAGACATCTTAAGAAATCTGTTATGCTAGTGGTGTTCCTGTTCTCATGAAGCTTTGCTCATGAAATGTATTCATACTGCATATATTTCATCAATCTGTCATCCAGATTTCATTAAAATTAATGTAGTTTCCCTAGAAATTTTGCTGACAGAAATGTGACCGGGCCTTAAAGGCAGTTATGAGTTTCATAGAATAATGATTAAATACTCTGCGCTGTTCTGGTTAAGGTGAAGGAAAACATAACACTTTAAGGCCAGTTGGAAAAGTAATGAGCCCTTAATGGTCTTAGTGGTGGGCGATACGATGATATTTTTTATATCATTATGACAAGGATATAAACAACATAAACATAAAAATACAGTACATACAAGATGTTATCCAAGAACAAATACAGCAGCTTATTTCCCGCTTCATGATGCTGGTTGTATACATCAACGTACTTAAAGGCTGTTTTGGCCGTTTGTCCACGTGACAACTGCATGAAAATACAAACCGGAAATGAAAACGGATTCCAGAGTGGAACCTTTACCCTTGCGTCACTGTGTAGATAGCTGATAGCCCCACCTCGGACATGGCTACTTGCGTTTTCAATCCACGTTAGAAGAAATGGTAACAGTGGCAGACAATCGAGCTTTGTTTGTACACAGGCTTGTGGTGTTCCTCTGTGCTGTTTGTATATTTAAGTGGCAAAGTTACCCTGCCTCCTACTGGTCTGGTGTACATACTACGAAGTTTACTCATTTTTGCAAATCCATTTGGCCAAGGGTGACGATTCATAGTATGGCTTTAATGGTCTCTGGAAAAACTTTTTACGAGCTAACAGTGAAACATGACAATTATGCCTTATGATACCTTATATGCATTATGTCAGTGTGGAACACAACAACTACCGCATCAAATAATGAAAGCACCAGAATCACTAAATGCATCACAAATGTCTAATTATAAACATATTTGAAGTGTTTCAGGCTGAAGTTTGCCCTTAAAGGCTCAAACATTTCAGGTTTCAGTTATTCTAAGATTTAAGTATATGACTTTTCTGACACTCTGAAAAATTCCCAGCTGCATTTGTACTCATGAGTTCTGTTTTATTTACATAATATTTACGCATATGATCTCTCTCTCTCTGTTTGTGTACGTCTCTCATTCTCTTAGATCATAGAGTGGTGTCCCATTGCAGTGCAGAGACAGCCATGGCCACGGCTATATCGTGACACACAGAGACATGGTGAGTACTGCTGCTGCTGACATCTCCAGAGCCATGTCAAACAAAGGTCCCTCTGCAGGGGGCCTACTGTGAGAGACAGAGCCATGTGTGAGAAAGTGGGATGGGGGTTGTGGGGGATGAAGAAAGGAGGGAGTGTAAGAAGCAGGAAGAGCTTCAGTTTGTAAATGAGATTCCTAGTTCTTGGAGCAGTTCTAGCAAATCCATGTTTTTGGTCTGTTCTAGCTCACACTAGTCTGGCCATTAATGCTGTAATTAGCGTCTTGACTGAGGACTGATGTGAAGTCAGAAATCCCAAAAATATGGATTTGATTGTGGCCATCTGTTGTGGAGACCATAACTAGGGAAGGAGTAATATTTGCATGGCAGAGGATAGAGAGCGAGGAAAAAAATGGCCCAAGGGGTGGGTTGAATTGGAGTAACCCCCTTTTTAAGGCCTCCAAATACTTAACAATCCAGAAAACTCAGCATACATACATGGTGAAGGGAAAAGAAGCACTTTGTGGATGACAGAAAATAGATGACTTACGGAAAATTGCTGAACACTTGGCCCCCATGGCTGCTCAAGGCCTCATGCCGCCTCCCTTCATGTCTTTCCTACTTCGACTGAGTATCAGAAATAAAATGAACTCAATATCAACTGGTTTCATCTAGCACAGTTTCTCAAACTCTAAAGGTTTTCCATCTAAAAATTCATGTTTTTGGGTGCTTTGGTGCATTTTTATAGCCCTTCTTTTTAAATAAGGACTAATTGAGCATGTTGTTAAAGAATATTAATGAACAATGAGGTGGTCTGGTGCAGCCCATCACGAAAAAAAAAAAAAAAAAGTTAATTATTTTCTAATAATGCCTCTAAGTGTTTTATTCCCCTTTAAGGTGCATTGGTAAGGTTATTTATTATTGTTTTTAACCTTTTAGGTTTATATGTCTATTAGGAAGCTAATAGAGACCAGCAGCTCCATAAGTGAGGCCAATGCAATACACTTCTTGATGTATAGCCAGTGATCTGATACATTATAGATGTATATGAAGCAGCTACTAATGTGATGCAATATGATTGACCCCTATTGTAAGGTATAATATGATACAATGCTATTCAATATGGTACAGAACACGCCTCCACCTTGTGCAAGACTTGGCAAGACTTGATGAGACTTGGCCACTGACAGCAGTGGAGATGAGAGAGCATGCCTGAGAGAGGAGGAATCAATCAACAATTATTGGTCACATTTCTAAGTAATAAAGGGATACAGCCTTTACTAAGTACATCAGATTTTACTGATGCAAAGATGTTGGAAATTATATATCTTAAGATGATCCCAAATTGTATCTGGTGCAAACATTTTTTCATTTGTGCAACCACATTGATTTAACTTAAAACATAGTTTTGATGCACAGTGATGTATTTATGACTGGCTGCTCTCTGTGGTCTTACAAAGGTGAAAAAATTCTGAATATACTAACTTGCCCCTAGGTGTGAGTGTGTGTGTGAATGTGTACATCCATGTGTCTGCTCTGTGAGGGACTGGCGGCCTGTCCAGGACATTTTCCTGCCTTCTGACCCATGAGCGCTGGGATGAGTAGTAGTAGTCCCTGTGACTCAGTAGTAGGATAAGGTGCTTAGGGAAATGAGATGAGAATGAGTGCAATTTTTTATTTAAGTAATTTAAATAAATGTGTAACAATAGAAATCTTGAAGTACAACGACATGTTGCTTTTGATTGCCTCTACATCTTTTAGAAGATTTAGATGCTCTGAATTATTTATTTGGTAATTATACATCTTATTTGTCTACTTCATTAACACATTGATTAATGGTTTAATTTGTTGACTAATTTGCTTCTTGTTGGATATAGACAGCAAGGCTACTATATCTGTGTTCTAGCAGTTCTGCTTCTAACTGCATGGTGTTGGATGGTTCCTATGGTGTGAGAAAGTTAAGCCTCTTAATTGGATACCTTTAGGCTACATACACAACACTGATTATCTGATAAGCAAGACCGCATAAATTAACTATCCAAAAACAAACACTTAATTGATGATAATCTATTTCCATGTGCATACACCTGATTTGGGCTGTTGTATGTTGGTAGTTCAAGTCCAGCAATGTTCCAGTGCTTTAGTTTAGCCTTTGGCTGTTTTGTGGACCGCATTCAAGGAATCTGTTTGCTTGTATTGGGTTTAGTTGACCCACAAAGCAGATTGTGTCAGTTCTGTGGGTCTGAATCCGGCATTGAGCTCGCTAAAGCCAAAATTGTTCTCTTCAGCATGACTTCAAGGTGTTATGTCAGGAGGCATGAAGCTGTGGGAGTCTTTAGTGTGCTGGAATGGATTTATTTTTTACTGCCTTCTGTTCTCTCTCTCTGCTCTCTTTCTCACTCTCACACACACTCTCTGCTTGATTCCTTTTGAAATTGCAGCTGAATTCTCATATGAGGCTTATACGATTCCTGCCTGTTACCAGTAAGGGGAAAGGGGGGGGTGAGGCAATGCGAACAGACACAATTTAATTTTGCTAGCACCAGAAAATGTCCACTAAAGCCCTTTATCTATTGGGCATGGAACACGCACACACACACACGTCTTCACACTGCCATGTGAGATCTAGACCTCTGTACGCCATGGCTTATTATTAGACTGATATTCCACAGCTCTGTAGTACTTGTTATGGATCATGGCATATAGATTAATTTAACATTTCTCCCCTTTTTTATTTTAAAGACTGAAAATGTAGCTGTTAACATTCCAGTTAACATTTGTAATTAATATTGTAAAAACAGGCATCCCAATTTAACTATAATATCTCCGAAAAGTGCATTGTGATTGATCACAATATTGATATCATATCCTCTTATTGCCTCCACTCTTATTGTCTCTTCTTTATTGTGTTTATTTGTTTTTACCCAAGCAATAGTCTGGACTAGGGATGAGACCATCCATCAGCTGTAGACAGTAATCTGACAATTGTTTGGTCTAAATATATGTTGCTGATGTTTCTTTTATCTTGCTGAAACTGACAGCCAGTCACTGGCACAAAACGTGCATCAAACGCTAGCAGGACTAGTGAAGATGGTGCAGTGCTGGCAGTGAGCCTTCGCACTGTCCAAATGTCCAACAGCAGCAGCTAGATAAAGGAATCAAGAGCAAAGTGATGGAATTTATTGTACTACATAACCCTACTTGGTTGGTGCTGAGGATGGTGGGATTCGGGTGTTTCGTTTCTCACCTTGAGCCGCACTATGCGCTTCGCAGACAGAAATTCTTTTCAGATTCTGCCCTTCTCAAGCTCTGTCAAACGGGCACATAGAGCACGTTCTCTAAAATAATATTACTTCATTGAGCTTTACAAATGATATTTTGATATCTGACATCCGTCAATTGTATGTGTTACCCTTAACAGCTCTGCTTGATCTACTGTTGCTGCTCAATAGTAATCCCTGAATCAGTTGTGTGTGCTTAACAACAATCTTATAAAACGCAATGAACACTTTGGTACATTGATATTGAACTGATTTTTATTTTAAGTGTTTCTGATTAAAATTGTGTCTGTTCTTTTACGTACTTTGTTGTTACATGAGACAGTTACCTCAGGAAATGGCTAATAATATCTAGTTAGCTAGTAGCTATCTAGAACCTAGAATCCCAAGGAACTGATTACATAGATTTAGCTAGCTGCTAGTATCTGAGAGAACGGCTAACATTCAGCAGGTTAGTTAGTATCTCAGGGGACTGATTACATTGATTTTAGCTAGCTGCTAGTATCTGAGAGAACAGCTAACATTCAGCAGGTT
>JAOTRJ010000029.1:6675344-6685400 GCA_028564905.1 Leptodoras praelongus | reverse complement strand
TATATATATCGCATTCAGAAACATTATTCTGATCATTTTATAGATACACTAAATACAGAAAATACACTGTGTGATCATGTTCATTACTTGATAATGAAAAAAAAAAACCCTTAAAAACAACCACAAAACTCAATTAAAATCTTGTTAGGCTTGTGACTTTGAAATTAGAATGTGACAATGGAGGAAGGCAGCAGAAATAGAAATCTTTTCAAAATCGAACCCGATGCATTCCATGGAAATATGAAGCATCTACACAAGAAGATAACCCCTGAGCTAAATTCCAAATTGTCATTTAGACAAACATATCTAGGAACAGTAGGACGTCATCCTCAACAGAGCAATTGTATTTCTAATGTTTTCAGTGGTTATGTTTTTCGTCACTGTTTCTTATTCAGATCAGTTTTGCTAGACCTGAGGGATGGAAATGTAGGTTAACAGTCAGCGAAGGGCGATTAAATGATGTGACAAAGTAAGTGCTCCACACCCTCTTGGAAGAGGAAATGTTTAGGACAGAGTAGCAGTCAGTGTGTGCCTCATGTGATGGGGAAGAAAAAAAAAAGAAAAGAAAAAGAAAACAAAGTCCCAGAGTCTTTCTGCACTGGAGAACAGATGTAGAAGAACCTGGTGGATTTCTGCTTCCACTGCACATTCAGTGTGTGAAATGTTTCCAGCCATTCCTGTTTTTGGTTTTGTGCTGTTGGAGCTCATTCGCCTCAGCGTTTGGCATGTTATGTGTTCAAGAGTGCCCATTTGAGTTACTGTAGTCTTCCTGTCAGCTGTGCCATTGTCAAAATCACTAAGATCACCCCCCCCCCACCCCTATTAGAACATTAAAGCTTTGAAGCTCTTGGCTTACAGCTACATGAATTCATACATTAAAATGCTGCCACATGATTGCCCAATAGGATAAATGCATGCAATAATAATTCCTAACAACCTGGGCAGATTTTGATTGCTCATCGGATGTTCCAGTAGTTGTTTGCTCATAGTCCGGTCAACAGCTATAATACAGACAGTTATGTTTTGGATACTCATCTTGCCACACATGCCAATAACTGACTGAATCCATATGGGGTTGTTTTTTAGGCATGCTGCTTACTGCCTTTGTTTTTCTCCATTTCTATACTGGAAACAATGGTGTACATAAAGTTTGAGGATAACTAATAAGCTTGTAATGACAGTTAATCAGAAAGGCTTATCCTTTTAAATGAAATGTTTGTCTAATGAACACGTCATGTGGTCACTAAGGGTCAGTGCAAAAAAAAAATGCCTCGGGTACAAAATCTGAAAGGAATTAGTGTGTGCATGTATGTTGGGAGGAGTAATGGGAAGTGGAGAGTTAATCTCAGTCAGCTGTTGAGTGTTAGTCGGTAAAGACAAGGTGGGGTTGCCATATGTTGAAGAATTTGATGCTATTTTGCACATTTGCCAAAATTCCTTCTGTTCCAAATTGCTAAAATTGTTAAATTGTGTAAAGGCCAAGTGTAACCCCAAGTGTAAGTTGCTGCCTTCTTACACATGGTGAACAAATCTTTAAGGATTTAGGTAGAAACAAGATAGGATTGACACCTCATAGTATATAAAGCCCAACTGTTATAGGACAAAGCAAATATTTGAAATCTATGCTGACTTTTCAGGTCCATACGGGGCTAATAGAGTGCAAAACGAATGTCTAATCATCCCTCAGGTGAAATTTGGGATTATGTTAAGTGATTGACAGCATTAATATACAGTTTCCTTAATTTATTTGACTTGGCCACAATTGCTGATCCGATGTGTTGCTGTTGAAGAACGTCAGCAGTTAAGTTAAGTGATCTGAAGAATGGAAAGCTTGGAGGGAATGGGAAGGGGGTGGGGGGTGAAAGAGGTGGTGAGGGACAAAGGGAGTGAATTTGGAGATACAGTATCACAGTTGGGTTGTGCTGTTCTGTTAAACGCAGCAAATCTGGCTCAGTGTGTATTGGCAAAAATATAGCAATTTGCTCAATGAGTCCATCCAGTCAGTCAGGTGAGGGTGGATATGTGTTTCTTATGCTTTATTTTGTTTGCTTTATTGGGCTTTTTATGCTATATTGTGTTTACATCATTTATAATTAAATCAAGGTGATGGAGAAGCTCATTAAGTGATCCAACATCCCATCCAGGCTGTATTCCTGTCTGACTCCTAGTGGGTGTCTGTCTCACAGTGGACTGGGGACGTGTCCCGGGTGTGTCCCTGCTGTATGTCTCACAAAGATAGGAATATTTGACACTTTTAACCTTGTGGAAACATTTGTCTGGTCCTCATGAGGGACAGCGTAAATATTTTCCTTTTTTACAGAGGTTTAGGTTAAGGCTAGACTTACAGTAGGTGTAGGAATACCATTAATTAACTGCATTTATAGGACAATAAGACACACATGTATGGGGATCAAAGTAAAGTTTCTGTAACAGTACAGAAGACAGTGATGGGTGGGTTTAAAGCATTTTAATTGACCTCAGAACAAGCCAAGGATCGATAGTTAATGCCATTTGGAGAGGGTGTGGTATTAAATTGCATTCACTGGAAAATATACACAGAATTCAAGGAAGGAAAATAGAGAAGGGTGGAGCTACAGCATGTCAAGGTTACGAATTCCTTCTTTATCACATCCATTGCTGTAAATGAAAGAGCATGATTTGTGTTAGCCTGTGCGTGATTATTGAATTAAATATTGCTTGCATGCTTACAGGAAATAGTGATAGGATTCTGCTCTTTTGCTTCTGCTGTTCTTTGCTACTGCTTGACTATTTTAACTGACATTTCCTTTTCCTCTTCTGCTCTTCTTTGCCAAGTTTGGATGTATGGCCTACAGGACAGTCCCACCAAGTCTGAGGCCTCAGGTAGCTATTTCTCTTATTACTGAATGTCCACTGTGCATTGCCATACTCCTTCCTCTCATGTTTGTCCTTTCTGCTCTCAGCGCTTTAATGTATACTTAACTTTATAAAGTATACATCTCATTTATATGACACATCCCATTTCTGTCCATCACCGTTCTGAGGATTCAGCAATTTATTACAGTAGCATGATAGTAAGCACCTGTTAAAGCACTCAGCTCACGTCTAAGAAACGTCATCAACAATCTGTTCCACTATCAACCTCCAAAGTGAAGCGGTATCTAAAAAAGGCTGCCTCGTGCCTGACCTTATTTGAAACCCTCACCAGAATGCAATTACCATGAGTTTTAGGAATGACGGCATGCAAATAAACATTTCAGCCAATATTGCGCTCATCCCTTGGAAATAAACAGCGTTTGGCCAGGCTGGAACCATCTGGAGAACATCTTCTCCGGGTTCCTCACACACAACCGGGGCAAAGCAGGAAAACATGAGATGTCTTGTTTTAGAAAAAATAATTCATTTAAAGTTGAAACACCAATATGATGCTAATAGAATTGTTTTGCAAGACATTCCTTTTTCAACCAAATGCAAATAGTCTTAGAAACAG
Source organism: Leptodoras praelongus (assembly GCA_028564905.1). Classification (NCBI taxonomy): domain Eukaryota; kingdom Metazoa; phylum Chordata; class Actinopteri; order Siluriformes; family Doradidae; genus Leptodoras; species Leptodoras praelongus. The sequence goes on along the minus strand of JAOTRJ010000029.1, from coordinate 6,681,931 downwards.
TAGCAGTCTCGATCAATTGGAGGGCTTTATGAGCTTTTGCCAGAACTTGCTAGAGCTGTGTACACTGGCTTCCACTGAATTTGATGTCTCCAAGAAAGGAAGTGAAATGTTTGGACCCAGAGTACAGAAATCTAACGTAGTGCCTAAACTCAGAAGGTCAGCGTTGTTCTGTGTCATTCAGACATGTGAGAATTCTTCACAGGAAACTCATTGTGCTGTTTAGTTTAGTTAATAGACACTGCATTAGTGTGTAATCCCCTTTCTAATTACACATCAGTGCTTTCAATGATGAACTTAATTCTGTTTGTTAAATATAAACAAGTTTAGAGATTGATGGATGTAACACACTCAGAATAAGTTGGAACAGAGGCATGTTCACCACTCACTCACATCACCTTTTCTTTTAATACTTTTTAATCATTTGGCAATTGAAGATACTAATTGTTCAGTTTTGCTAGTGGAATTTTAGCCCATTATTGCTGTTTACAATCTGCTGAATAATATGTGGTCATCATTGTCTGATTTTCCTCTTCATGATGCACCATACAATTTCAATAGGCGACTTATCTGGACTGCAGGCATGCCAGTCAAGCACATGCACTCTATATGTACGAAGCCACATTGTTGTAACTCATTCAGAATGAGACAGGGCATTGTCCTGCTGATATAAACATGGGGTTCCTGGGAAAATTTGGCAGCATTTGTTCCTCCAGAATAGCAATATAAGCCTCCACATCAGTGGTACCTTCAGATATATGCAGATCACCCATGCCATAGACACTGATGCACCGCCATGCCATCACAGATGCTGTTTTATAGTTATAACCAGAACAACAACAAACTACAGACTACACAGAGTACACATGCCTTTATATTAGAGCTCCAGTTCTCTTTTCAGAACAGGCATATGATAGACAGCTCTCGCATTTTGTTTGTAAGAAAGTGGCATTCAGGGCTCAGGCATGCTTCATCTGCAATCTCTCCATGTGAAAGGCTGTATAGTGTGTGAGGCTCAGCTGTCATTCAGTGTTGACTTGGAATAAGATGTATTGTATTATAGGTTGCTTTGTATTTATGTTGCAATAGCTATTTGTGTAAACACTAGGCTATTAGCATGGCACATAATGCTATCTCAATGTAGTATTTAGGACATTTCATGCATGCTTTCCATCCTGTCTGTCATTCTCCTTAGCCACTGCTTATTTATGGCTAATCTGGGATCACTTTCCATTGGAGCTTGCAAGTTTGCATTCCATGTGCTGCTCGCTCACCTCAACAAACACACATGCAGAGATACAAAGAGAGACAGAAAAGAGAAGGAAGGAGGTAAAGATGTTTCGCCCAGAGCATTAATACCTACCTAACTAAAGTTAGACTTAGTAGAACTGTTACTGTAATTTTCCAATTTATTGTTGGAGAAAACTCTGTACACATAATCTGATCTAGCTTTGGATTTCGTTTTACAGTCATGCGCCAACTGAGGTAGCAAGAACGGCAAGTAAGCACAAAGTACGCAGAGGGAAAGAAACAAAGAAAGTAAAGAGGGAAGGAAGAATGGATAGAGCAAAGGAGCAAAGCAGTAGAGCTTGAGCTAAAGTGCTTTCCTCTCATGTTTCACATAAACAGACTCTCTCTCTCTGTCTCTCTCTCTTTCTGTTTCTCTCTTGCTCTTTCCTTCTTTCTGAGTCCACTCATATGTTTCTATTTAAGGCTTGGAGAGTAGACTGCTCCGATTGGCGTTTTTTCACCCCCCCAACTGGTGCCTAACCCGTTGAATGGGAGGAGAGAGAAAGAGAGAGAGGCCTTGCTTGCTCTCGTCTGTTTATTTTCCACCAGAAAAACTCCTCCAACCCTCCACTCCAGATTCACATCCCCGACTGTTAACAGCTCTCCCTCTCTTTCCCCATTTCTGATTTTTCCTTGCCTTTTTTCCACTTGCTTGAATTTGTGCTATGGAGCCCCGACGCCAACGCAAGCCTCCGCAACAGTCTCCTCCTTGAAGGAGCTCCCCCATTTTCTTTTCTTTTTCAATTTTTTCTCTTCCAATGCTCTGGCCTCGGCTCGGGGGGGAAGCTCAAGCTATATGGCCAGTCGCTGCAGAACATGCGCCGAGAGCAGGGGCTTCCGATGTGCTAGGCTGCAGGGGGGTGTAGGTGTCAGTGTGGATGGCAGCGTACAGGGGTCGCAGGGGCATGAAGGGCAGTGGGGCAGCAGGCAGGTGGCTGACAGCATGTTTCTTCCCCTCGGTGCCAGGCCTGGACAGCAGTGAACCCATGGTGCTGGAGCAGTACGTGGCTGTGGCCAACTACGAGCGGCAGGAGAACTCTGAGATCAGCCTGCGCGCCGGCGAGACGGTGGACGTAATCGAGAAGAGCGAGAGCGGTGAGTCAAACCCACATACTTACACTGATTTGTATATATACGCTCTGTGTATATGCAAACCTGCTAATCCATTCAGGACTTGCTGCCTACCATGATTGCAAATATATGCACCAACGTATGTGGAGATGCATGCATTAGTAATGTACAAATACAATGGGTTTCACTGAATTTACTTCTTCCTGGAATGGATATAAACACTGGAACTGACAGAGCTACTTAGGTTAGTAAGTACCAGTTCTTTCTTCTCTTCCCTCAGTCTTTGTCCTTAAGAATCCCTCAATCTCCCCTCCTCCTTTTCTCTTGTCTCTTCCTCCGGCACCCCCTCTAAATTTGCAGTCTTACTCTTGGCTCCACCTGGAGGTGTTGTTTTGGCTGGTTGGTTGGTTGGTCAATCAACTGCTTTCATTTCTCCCCCCTGGAGCTCTGGGCTAGAGGCCAGACTGTTGTCTTTCCCATTAGGAATGTCTTCTAGCCAGGCATGATAAGTACCAGCCCTCCCCTCCCTTGCTCTGGACTCCAGAGGTGGGCCGAGGTTGCACTTTTCCAGCATTGCAGAACTTGAGATGGACACGCAAGACAGACAGAGAGCAAGCGAGAGATTCTGCCTAATCAGCTATCTTTGGGTTGGATAAGCTGCATATGGAAAACATCCTCAGACAGCCACTTTTACTGTCCTTTTCCCCACTTCTTTATGTGTCCTGTGCTTTTTTTGGTCCAGGTTTTCAGAACGTGTGCCTTCAACCAGCAAAACATATTTTTACTAGTTTTCTAAACCTTTGTCCCCTGTCAAGTTTGCTAAACACTTTAGTCAAACATTACATACTGATATTTTATCAGTACTTTGCATACTCCTAAAACTAACAGTGCTAGTGCAGATCATCCGAGCTAGCCTCCTACAGTAGGGTGTGTTTTTACTATTAGCCCCATTTGAATGGATTTTTCTGTATTTCTCGTTCAGCCTGAGTACAGTACGTATATTGTTTTCTGCAGAGGAAACAAGCCGTGGGACAGCCTGAGCTCTTCGATAACATTTAAGGTCATGCTATACAAGGATATTTATAAAAGTCTCTCCAAGGAGCTTTATTTTTAAAGTCAAATTCTGAAGATCAAGTTTCACAAAGTTTTCTGTTGAGGTTTATTTGAAGCATTGTGGAACTTTAAGTATTGGAGATCTGTGCTAAAGCCATTTAAGCTTACTTTATAGCTGCACTAGTTGCCAGAGACTTTTCAGTAAACACAGAGTAGTTGTTTTCCCCTATTGATATACAAGCATCATTTTGATTACGCCAAAAGCAATAACAGGAATACATTTCATTGTGATAAACCTGGCATAGACATCTATAAAAAAGGAAGTATATATTATACTTTTGGTCCTTTGTTTTAACTTTATTGTATTCAGGGGAGCCATGCTGTCCTCTACTGGATCTGAGCTACAGTCAAAACTGGAGCACTGATGACATCATTTTCAAGCTGTGCCAAGCCAAACAATTACGTGTGCTTGTTTGAAATCGCAGACTTCCATACACAGACTTTATATGTTTATCACCTTGTGGCTTTTGCTGTTACGTTTTTTACTGGTATGTTGCTCTCTGAAATGTAGTTCTGTCATTCAACTTTTCAATAGCTATTTTACTACCTTACCCCCCTGTTGTGACTTTCTCTTTCTTTGTTTTTCCAAGCAGAGGGCATACAGTGACCATGGCTGTGCTTTCTTGCACAAGTTATAGCAACAAATGGATAATACTGCACCACTGTTTTATGATTTGCATGGTCATGCAGATCTTAGACAAGGTCATTAAGGCTTTTGTTGAGGATGCACCTTGAAGATCACAAGTCACATCAGTGTTCTGGCTTTTGCATCCAGTACTCAGGATGTTGTTGTCCCTCAGTTCTCACCCCTTGGCTTCAGCTGCTCCAGTAAGACTCCAGCTGTTTTAAGGGAAAGCTGAAGCGAATAGTGCTGGACCTCAATAAACTGTCAGCATGTTGGTGTGGATGTGTTTGGCAGAGCTTATGCATGTCCATCTGGTGTTACAGCCTATAATATTATCTACTAAAAACACTAAAACAAGTCTTTTACTGTCTTTTTAGCATTTTCTTTTGCATTTTAGAAAGAGTGAGTTTTCCCGTTCCAGGATTTTAAGTGCCATGCAGAATTGGCAAAATTGGTACCTGAGGCCAGTTCTCTGTCCTCCTGCAACTTTCCTCAAAAGAAAATATGCACCTTTACATCAGTAGTCTCAACATATCCTTCAGTATGTAGATTATAATGTCTAAAGTTCATGTCAGATTCAGTCAACCTTCATCCCACTGACAGGAAAGAGCTATTTGCCAGTAGTACTCGCCACTGGGTTATATCAGGCTGATAGGCATCTGAAATTGCCATTGCAGGAAATGTTTGGCAGAGGCTAGGCAGTTCTGGCTCTCCTCTGTGTCATTAAGAGGAAAGGATGGAAAATCCCTCTCTTCCTGGCTTATATAATAGCTTTTAATGACTCCTGCAGCAGCCACAGGGCTACTATGCCACATACCTCAATCCAACACCAGGACAAAGCATCTCACTTAAAATTTCAGAGCTGAGCTTAGCTAATATTCAAGTGCATTAGAAAATATTCGTAAAATTCCATAAGACGGTGTGCCTCTGATCTGCTATTCAGTAGTTTTAGTTAAATACAGAAGCCCAAAAGATTCTTTGAGAGAACCAAAAGCCTGCTATGTGTGGTATCCCTATTAGGGAGGGTTCCAGGAACTCATAACCATCCAACAGATCCTTGAGGAACCTTTGTTTTTCTGGGAATACATGAATGCAAACCTTGCATATGAATGCTACCAACGTCCTGCATTCCACACCCTGCCCCTCCCTTTTGTCTCTCGGGTCTAGTCATCTCAGACACTCACCCCCACTAACCTCAAAATGTCCTCTAGAGTGATCTTTTCCTAATCCTGGATAGATTGCATTTGTCTTGGCCCTCATCCTAGTGGAGATCCGGTTGACTGAACACTGCAAGAACCAGACTAAATCTGGGCCAGAGCAGGTGGAGCCATGGTTTCCATGCCAAACTGTGGTAAAAGAAAACTCTGCTGATGTAGCGCTGGTGTATTGAACAACAATAGCACATCAATGATATTTCTTATGCTGAAAGTTCACACCATGCACACCAAGTGTTCATTTCATTGAGGGCATGACGTGGCATGTCAGTTGGTAAGGTTTCTTAAATTCTGGTTCAACATATTTGCTTTCTCAAAATACAGCATGCTACTAATATCTAAATTGTTGTGTCCAACCCAGTCTTGTTCTTTTCTTTGATAGACTACTGGGTTTTGTTTTAGGAGTTTCGTCAGTGTAGCCTCTGCCTTTGCTGTTGCCTGCTTGATATCATTTGAACTATAGCCACAGCTGTAACCCAAACGTTAGCTTTGACTCTGTAAAGCACTCAGAAGTAGATTGGCATCTAACCCTCGAGAAACTCTTTTGGTTCGCTTCGATGGACATGTTTCGAAGCGTCTTGCTACTGATCATGAGCTCTGGTTTTATAAGCTGTCTCTGTCTATTACAGATTACATTTATATGATTCAAATTAATTTGTACTCCAAACAAGCCATCAGAATCAGCTGTCTAATTTTGGTCTTTGGTGGTGTTCGATCTCTCAGAAGGGTTGATCATTGGAACTATATAAATTATCAGCAACAGTCATGTAGGAGAAAATCTGGAAGGCTGTACATTCTAAAGACTTGCCAAGGCTTGGATTTAAAAGTAAACTGACCAGATTTCCCAGTTGATGAATCTCTCTGCTAGGGTTTATAGGCAGATCAGAGCAACTTGCTACAATCATTCAGCCCACTTTTAAAATGCATCTTTAGGCCCTTTTTATTCATGGAATTCAATGTAGGAGTGCTGATTTGGGCTTTGATCCTGTCTTTAATCCACCAGTCACAGTTGTAGCCAGAATAACATTCCTACCTATTTAAAACTGTAGATCAGAAGTACTGTAGCCTTGGAAAAATGGCTTAAGCTTTCTTGAACTGTGTTTTTCTTGAACAGTGCATTATAATATGTTTATGTGGAAGAAAAAGGAAATAATATAGTAATACAGCAAATGATGTCTTTACATTTACAGCATTTGGCACTCTTATCCAGAGTGACTTACATTTATCTCATTTATACAACTGAGCAGTTGAGGGTTAAGGGCCTTTCTCAGGGGCCC
>JAOTRJ010000029.1:6239351-6250269 GCA_028564905.1 Leptodoras praelongus | reverse complement strand
CTCTGCTTAGAACCTTCTTAAGATCCAGTGGTGCAAAATGCAAATTCTTCCAATTTTTTTAGCTGGTCTTAAGATTTCGATCAGGAGTATATATATATATATAGAATACACACACACACACACACACACAAACATTGCCATGACAAAGTATTTAACCCTTCCCAATATCTTCTATTTCCGCTAATTTGTCAAGTGAACAGAGGTTGAATTACAAGTAAGAGTGTTTATGGATGACCTAATAGACACAAACATCTGTCCCAGGTAGCAGGTGGATACTGCAAGGCCTAAAGAAGCTCATCACATGGGCAACAATGAGCTTTAAACCAACAAAATTAAGGTCTCTAGTTCTAAGTTAGGGGAAAGTTCTGGTTTTCATTAGCTGGAGCCACCATCCCATCCATAACAGAGCAGCCAGTGAAGAGCCTTGAGAAGACCTTCAACTGCAGCCTCAAAGATACCACTTCTCTTCAAAAAACCAAGGTGGACAAATCAGGCCTGACAGGGAGGTTTAATGCCTGGATTCATCAGCACTCAATATTACCCCAAATTATGTGGCCATTGCTGGTATATACAGTGCTGGTAACAACAGTTGAGTCCCTGGAGAGAAAAGCCGTCAGTTTCCTGCTAAGGTGGCTAGGCCTTCGATGGAGTCTGAGCATTGCTACCCTGTATGGCACCAGTACAATCCTATAGCCTCTGATCAGCGGCCTTGCTGAAGAGGTCATGGTGTCTCAGACATGAGAAGCTCTTCAGTACAGAGAATCTAGAGACCCAAAAGTGGCATCTGCTGGCATCCAGGTTTGAACAGGCTGGAAATGGAGTGCAGGCAGATCCCTTGAAGTGGCAGAGTCACAGCTGAGGCAGAAGGCCCTGGTGGGTACTGTTGTGGGCAGGTTTGGAGGAGGTACGGAGGAGGTATGAACAAGCAGAATGGATGAGGATGGGACAGCAAGCAGCATGGACTAGATGGGAGTACTCACTGCAGAGAAAGATAACTTGGGCCAACATCTGCCACTTCCATCACATCAGGTTCTTGGTACAAGCTGTCTATGTCCTACCAAGCCCAGCAAATCTTCACATTTGGGGCAAAAGTGAGACTGTGTTCTGGAAGAGGATCCTTGGAACACCTCCTAAGCATCTGCCCAAAGGCACTTAGCGATGGGTGCTATTGCTTGAACCATGACCAAGTGCTGAAGGAAGTTGCTGAGAGCATAGCCACAGCAATTAACACCAGCAAAGGCAACCACCAGCCAAAAACCAAGTTTCTCAGAGCAAGAGAAAAGCACAGTCCAGAGCAAAGTCCAGGCTTCTTAGTACAGCCACAGACTGGCAACCTTGTGGACCTTGTCGCAGCGTGAGTAAAGGCTGGCAAACTTGCTCTGAGCCTGTTTGTGGTGGGCTGTAAAAGCCTTTACACTTATGGGCATTACCCGTGTGAAAAAGTAATTGCCCTTCAAAACCTAATATCTGGTTGTGCCACCCTCTGCAATCAAATATTTGTGATAACTTGTGATGGGTCTTTTACATTGCCATTACATTACAATAGTTCTCTGCAGATTTGTTTATTTTAGGTATACTAGAGGGTTTGTGACATTGAACTTTAGGTCACAAACTGACAGGTGGACATTCTCCTTCAGGATTTTCTGATGGAGAACAGAATGGTTCCATCAGTTATGTTGTCAAGTTGTCCAGGTCCTGCAGAAAGCAGGCAACAAAGCAGCCCCAGAACATCACACTACCACCTCCATGTTAGGTATGGTGTTCTTATGGTGGAATGCACTGTTAGCTTTACACTAGATGTAACAGGAGCCATGTCTTCCAAAGTGTTCCATCTTTGACTCATCAGTCCACAGATTTTGGTCAGCAGTGTTTTGAGCCTTGCAGCCCTCCCATGTATGCCATTTTCCCCCTGTGTCTTTCTTATTGTAGAATCATGCACATGACTGTAACTGAGGTAAGTGAGGCTTGTAGGTGTTTAGATGTTGAGTGGGATGAGCTATTGATGGGCTCTGGGTGATTTGGTAGGCCGGCCACTGCTGGAGTCCCAGAACCTCAGCAATGGCTCTGTAACGCTTTCTAGACTGGTAGATTTCAGTGACCTTGTTTCACAACAGTATTCGAATCTCTTTAGAACGTGGCATCGTGTGCTGCTTTTTGAGATCTTCTATCCTGCTTCACATACAGGTTCTATTTAAGTGATGTTTAGATTCAACACTCATTACTGTATGCCTGGATGAAATTAATCCCAATAGTCAATTGAATTTAGTTAACTGTTTGATTTGGTAGCTAAGGAGGCAATTACTTTTTCACATGCATGATATAGGTTTGGAATAAATCTATATCTTCAGTAAAAGGAACAATCATTTAAAAGGTGCATTTTGTGTTTACGAGTGTTGTCTTTAAAATTAGTTTGATGATATGAAACATTTCAATGAGACAAATCAGCAAAAATAGAAGAAATTGGGAAGGGGCAAATCACAGCACTCTATATATAAGCATGCACATAAACATACATTTTTTTAATGCCCGATACTTTATACTCTTGCTCAGCAGGGTTGTGGTCTGTTACTCTAGGATTCTGTAAAAAGCACTGTATAAATACATTTAATTGAATTGAATTGAATACTCTCTCTCTCAAAGCCCTCAATTCTGCTTTTTGTATTTTATAGGTGATTCTGATCCTGACCAAGCTTTATGACTTCCACTTGGGCAGTGTCACTGAAAGCTCCTTATGGAGGTGAGAGACATATTGCTTTATCCTTTCTCTCCTTTTCTCCATCTCTCAATCCCCTCAGTCTTTTCTTCTCCATCTACAACACCTTCTACTGTGTCTGAATTGTCTCTCAGCTGTTGTTCTGCAGCCCTCTGTAGTTAAATAAGGTAAACAAGTGCCCATGTTCTGGATTAGCAGTTTGGTACAATGCTGGCATTAGATATCCTTGGAGGAGGGCATGGACAGAAACAGAGAAACAGATTAGGTTCCAGCTACCAGAGCAGCCGAAATAACAACAGGATTCAAAAAGTCATTGATGTCACTCAGCAACCTCCAGCCGAGTGTTATTTCCAAAAATCCAGGACAGGGAGATGCTACTTTTTCTGTGTTAGCCTCATTCTCTCGAACAGACTGGCGTATATAGTCTAACGAACTCAATCCATATAGGTGTCACCATGGCTACCATGGCTTATTGCAAAAGTATAAAAATTTACACAAACCAAAATGAATATCATAAAATTAAAGGGGTATAATCTATCAGTAGCTAAACAATGAAACTATGATGGTTGAGCAATGCGTTATGTCAAGAAGTCTTATTAATGACATAAGAATAATATTGGGCAAACACACACACACACACACACACTTGAGATTCGTGATGCCATGTTTACCAAATACCAAACAGAAAAGTTTATAACCATTTCACTCAATAAAAAAATGGAGTTATGCTCATTAATCAACAGTCTGGTCTAGAACAAAGTCAGCCCCAGCCTGACTGCTTTATACTATTCTGAATATCTCTCTTACAATGTTGCACTTAGTTCGACAAAAGCCCCAAATAATCCCTAAAACATTTCTTAACAGCAGATAACCTGACATGGATGCTATAAATAAAACCTCATATTGACATCTTTTTATCTTTAAAAAACAGAAATATAGCCCTTCTCTTCCATTTATACCAGCCACTCATGTTAGTTATGAGTAAGCGAGTCAGTAGGCCGAGATGTTTTTAATGCCTCGAAGCTCTGATCATTTTCAGTAAGATCAGGATTTATACATTATACAGACATGTTTATTCTTCCATGGGGTTGCAGGTCATCTCTGTATTATGAAATGTCTGATGCTTTTTTCCTAGTGTCAGCAGAGTGAAAGTTTAATGGATCCCATCTAGACGATGGCTTTATATTAGAGCGCCACTGTAGATAAAGAGGTCATGCGGTTATGCTTTTATTTAGTCAAAAATACAGTATATATTATATAACCTAGGCTGATATACCTGTGAAGACCTGAATGTCGCAAAATGTATCTTAGAAGTAAGCAAACCCGCTCTTTCAAAATGTAAAAAAGTTTGATGAAAAAAGAGTTTTTGAAAAAGATCAGCTATACTGTAAGGAGGAAGAGTTACTATAGAGCAAACCATACTTAGAGGGTTGCATAACACACCTAATGAGTTTGCAATTAAGCTAACCAAGACCAGTATACATGCCCCTTGCTCTAAAGCACTGAACTGAAAAAGGATAAATCTTTATTGCTTTTTTTGGAACCAAATGCAAATAGATAATTTGGATTTAACAGATAATATATTATAAATATGAGGCAAACTATTAATTTTCTGTTTTTTGGGTTTTTTTCGTTCTGGTTGAGTTTAGGGATATGCATCATGCTGGGATTCCACAGAACTCAACAAAAATGCAATTGAATGGAATCTTTTTTCTTCCCTGTGAGCGAGTGGTCATACTGTATATGAAGCTCACAGGACACATAAATAGCTCATTTATTAATGTAAGCCACTGCACAGTGGATTTACAGCCATCTTTCATCCTTAGTAACTGCCTGATCTGGGTTATGATATAAATAGGCTTGTAGTTTGTTTATATTTTTGAAAACAGAACCAAATAAATTTGTTAAAAAATATAGTAGGCAGCCTAGGTAAAGGAAGTGGTTCTGCAATGGTTTTACCTTCTCTAAGTTCCTATGCTGTGCCAAAAAAGAACAACAAAAATAACAATTGTGCAAGTGAGATTACAAAAAACAAAATACAATTATGAACTAATGTGAGGTTGAGTAAGTGTCAAGGCTAGTGCTAACAATGCTGCCCTGATAACAATGCTGACAGCGTGGCTTCTGGTGCAGGTCACGTCCATGGCCACACAGATTGGTTATATAGACCATTAAAGAGATATCCCCACACTGAGAATTCATTAATATGAGCTAGACATCAAATGCATTTCCATTAATCAACATTCAATGTTTACATAATGTTGTTCTTATTCAAATACGCTTGCAAATTTTAATTTACACTTAGGCTTTGTTTGCATATTGCTGCATGCCAAGGTAAGAGCAATGTCACTGCTCTTTTGCATAATTACGGTTCATTTAATAAAGTTAAGACTGTGCACTTATTACACTGGGGTATTTCTTTACAAATGGGTCTTATGTTCATTTGTGCATCTGAGCTTTAGGCTGTTATATCAAATGGTACTGAGAAACTCAGGCTGATCTATTAAATATTTGGGAGTTAAATAATTTACTTATTTATTGTAAATTAATTGCCAAAAGAGACTATAACAGAGACTAATATTATAAGCCAGAGTTGGGCAGCAGGGGACAGAGTCCAGCACAGTTTGCTGATTTCCTTGCTCTAACAGACCTACTAAACCTAGCAATTAACAGGTGTGTTGAATCAGGTGTGCTTGAGCAGGAAAAGCACAAAACTCCAGGACCGCATTCTGACGATGTGCCTTGCTGCATTCTATAATTGCATCTATTTTAAGTTGATGGAGCAAAAGGCCTCCATCAACAGGAAACTGAAATCACTGTTAAGCGGGACTATTACATTCTTATCATTTAAATAAACCCACAGTTTGGCTATTAGCCTAACTAACCTGAAGACTTTAATCTTCTTCCTCTGTCTTTGTTTTCTGGAGAAGGCTTTTCATAGTAGGCAGTCAGTCACAAAACCAGGAGGCATAAGCCAATAGCATTGGCTGACAGAAACAGGCCCAACCCCACCCCCAAACTGTCAAAACCACCCCATGTCAAAAACTCGAGTACAAAAACTTTACATGAGCACGGAGAGCAGCTGAAGGCAGTATGCTTGGCATGCAAGGGCAATCAAATATAGTAGAAAAAAATGAGAGAATAAAAAAAATTGTATAGGTGCCCATGCAGTTACTATGTGCTCATGTGTTTCACATTGGTGTTCACAAATTGCAGCTTCCAGGTGCCCGCAAATTATATACGATATACTGGAAATTTTTTGAGAGTGAGTGAGTGAGTGTTCAACCAAGAGAGGGAGTGACAAACAGAGACAGAGAAAGCATCCTGATTGGTCTCTCTGGGTTTTCTCTGTGGGCAAGATTTACAGTCGACCCATCTCCTTCTTCTCCTTCTCTCTCTCTCCCTCTCTCTCTCACTCATTGTACATTAGTTCACTGTCTCAAAAACAGAAAATATGGGACACACTTCCACCACACCACTACAGTGTACCCCTGCCTAATATGGATAAAAATAATGACAGCATTACTTTTCTGTTAGCCATGGTTGGATAAATGATAGTAAATTACATGTTGAAGTGAGTTTAAAGTTGTAATAGAATTAACAAAAAACTCAATGAGTTGAATATTATATTATATTATATTTTAATTAATAACTTGGAGGTCAACTGTGCTGGCTTGGGGGTGATTCATGGGATTGGGATTGCAGGCATGGTGGGGTGGGGTTGTCTTTCCTACCTCCTTGAAATTAGTTTTTTGACAAATGTAGAATAGTTAAATAATCTTAAACAGGATAGATAGCCAAAACTAGTACCAATTTTAAGCATATGAACAGAGGGGGAGCATTCTTGTCCAACTGGCTTAACACTTGATGCTGAGGCAAAGGCAGATGCTTCTGTATATTGCTGTATTGATGCAAGCTTGATTTCCATATGTGGTCTTGGATGATATGTGCAGAGAAGTGAGAAATTAAAAACACTTCTATGGCGGACCTTAAAGAAAAGTGGATAGAGTAAACTGTTGAGCACTGTAGATTCAACTGGTGAATTAATACTATGGATAGTGAGCAGGTACCAGCATATTGTCTGGGCTCAAAGACATCCGAGATGGACCTAAGAACCAGAAAGTATAAATCTGTTTTGTGGTCAGATGAATCCAAGTTTCAGCTTGTTTTTGGAAAGAACAAAAAAACTATGTTGGACCTTATGTGCCAAGGATGAAAAAGACCATTGAGACTAGTACCAACAAAAGGTGCTAAAACCAGCATCTGTGATGGCATAGAAGTGCGTCAGTTCTCATGGCATGGGTGATCTGCGATCTGCATAAATATATATTTATAGTATTTACTCAAATACTATACTTGAGGTTTTTGTACTTTACTTGAGAATTTGCAGTTTATGCTACTTCATACTTCCACTCCACTATATTTCAGAGTTGTTATGCTCCCCACGGAAATTGCATAGCCTAGGGAGTGAGGAGAGGTATGCTGGTTATAAAAGTCAGGAAGGACACTCAGAATGGAATTCAGCTTAACCATGCTTTACTGATAACATAAGAAGTCTATGATGCAGGCAAGACTGATAGGACAAATAGGAGACTATACACAAGTACAAGAAAACTATGATTTATATTTACAGAGGTCTACAGATATAAATCTTATCCTTATGAGGATAAAGCTGGACTATGGACAGTGCCCAACGAAAGAAAGAAAGAAAGAAGCTAACCTGCCTATTCCAAAGATTTCCTCCACAACATACAAGGGTTGGCACTTGCACTTTAACTGGTGAATTTATACATAGTAAGACCATACGGTGAATGCATAAGTGCGCCCAAGCTTCCCCGTCCATTCTTTGCTCAGTGGGGAAGGGAAAACAGATTAGCATACAAGCTTGGCTAAAACAAACAGTGTGAGACCTTGGTAATCACTAAAACAACTTGTAGATTTAATAAACATTATAGGCTCACATCTCCCATACTCACACATAGAAGCAAGAAGCTAATCAATTCACAATATAGATTTAAAGTCTCTCATACTCCTACTCTCAATTATGCACCAAGTACGTCTTAATTCACATAAAGTATACTCAACTCAACTCAGCTTCTCTTTCTCTCTCTATTTCTGTACTGCTTTGAGATTGAATTCTTTCTACAGACTGCTTTCTCTCTAACTTGTGAAAAACAGGACCTTTTATATGATAAGACCTACCCTTGCAGGATGATGCAGCATCTCTAATTGGAAGAAGGAGTTGGCACACTCAGACAGCAGCTTTTCTTCTCATTGGCTCTGCTCCCCACCTAATAAAGTTTGATAGAGAGGAGAAAAATTGATATGACAAAAGTAGAAACAAAACATCTGTGCTATTGTAATGTAACAAGAGCAAAATGTTGTACTTTCTACCCCACTGCATTTTGTGGTGTCTTTAGTTTCAAGTTTTAGATGAAGATTTCACACAATGGATAATATAAATAGCTCTTAAAATACAACACAATGTTAAATATTAAACCAGTGGTTTCAAAACTTTTGGGCTTCTGACACCTTCAAAAAGCTGTGTGTAGTCGAGTTTCACATTTCAGACATCTATGAGGTACAGTTTGAGTTCAGGTGTCTTTAACAGCTAGATCAAATATTGATTTGTTTTCCTTCTAAACTACTCATGTTTCCATTTTGAATAAATGAATAAATATACAAATGATCCAGTATCTCACCAAAAATTCAAGATTTGGAAAAAGTCCAAAAACTGAAAACAGATTTGTATATCAGAAATTTGTACATCTGTTTTTCTTCTTTCCTCTGCCATTAATCATCTCTTGACCCCACAGATTTATCTAGTGTACTAGTATCTAGTGTACTAGCCTTAGCATTGGACATTCCACATTAAAGACTAAGCACTCTTGTAAGTCGCTCTGGATAAAAGCGTCTGCTAAATGCCATGAATGTAAATGTAATGTAAATGTAGTATATAAAACGGTACATAAAGTAATTCAGACTAGCTCCACCTCAACAGTACAACAGTAACATGCTGCTTACACATTCATGCTTCAGTATTAATAATCTAATGATGTTATTTATACAGGGGTTAGACAATGAAACTGAAACACCTGTCATTTTAGTGTGGGAGGTTTCATGGCTAAACTATCTTCATAAATTGCACATTGCACCAGTAAGAGCAGAGTGTGAAGGTTCAATTAGCAGGGAAATTGCAATTGCAATGCACACAACATTATGGGTGACATACCAGAGATCAAAAGAGGACAAATTGTTGGTGCACTTCTTGGTGACCAAGACAGCAAGTCTTTGTGATGTATCAAGAGCCACGGTATCCAGGGTAATGATAGGTGTTTCAGTTTCATTGTCTAACCCCTGTATATCAGTCAGAGGGACCTACTACATTTTGCTGCTAATAATTATGTTCTGTAAGATTTATCATGCAGGACCATTAATTTTAATGGATATTTACATTACTGTAAGTATTGGTCATTTTAAATAAGTATCGGAATACTTATTCAAGGATTAAAAAAAAAAAAGTTGACCCTACTGTACAACTTTCTGTCTATTATGCCTAGTCTAATATGACCATGTAAGCAAGCCAGCGACTGTATGTTTCAAACAACGCTTTCAATAATCAAGAAACTGTTGCTTAGGGTGGAACTGCCAATAAAATGAAGAACAAAAAAATATATAAAATACCACCCTAATTTTTATATCAGTGTTTGCATTTATTCACAAATCTCTTACTTGCATTGACTAATACTTAATAAAGTGTTAATTATGTTGATAGAGATCTTAATAAAGCTTAATGAACTGTTAGTAATGTTGATAGCAATCATTCAGGCCTCATATCGTCACCCATCGTTTGTAATGTGATATAATTTCATATCCTTCATCACTACTGCGATGCACTTCAATACCTAAAAAACAAGAGCAATAGCAATAAGTGCAACTTTAAATTTAGGACTGCCTGAAGACTTCAAACCACAACAAAACACTTTTCTTAACACTTTCTATGAACTCGGCATTCCTAAACGTTTATTACCGTCATCCTTATAGGAGGAACATGCTGTGACAGTAAACTCTATAAAAAGCAATAGAATTAAAAGATTATTAATAAAACATTTCATAGTAGATCAATAATGATTTATAGATAGAAAGTGTTTGCAGAGTACATGATTCTTTAGTGAAACGGTGAGCAGGTGCTTTGGTTTTCTAAAACTCAGCAATGCAGACCCAATCTCCAGAGAGCCTGAGTGCCACAAAGCCCCTCAAATCCGCTGTTTCCATGCAGCTGAAGTCGCAATGCATCATACTGATGGCTGGCACAGCCCTGAGATTCCATATTGACAAAACGAGGGCGGTCATGATAATTTTCAGCTTTCCACAAATTAGGCCTGCTGAGACTCGCTCAGCCTCCTACAGCCTTTTCAACTCAGGAACACAGCATTTACTGAAAAACAGCTGAACTCCTATTGCTCCATTGCTCCAAAATGTGTCTAATACCATGTTGCGCTGCACTTTCTTCATTCTTGTCCCAATTTAATTGAGGTTGTTGTTTTGTTACATTAACATACTTCCTGTGTGGTTTGGGAAAGTTGCAGCAGCCTTGCAGTGTCTAGACAGCTGCTGACTTTTAGAGAAAGGTCAGAAGAGTCCCGCCAGCCTGAGAGGAGTTCCAAAAAACCGACATGTCCATTATAATGATTGGTGTGACCTTAAACGGTGGAGACAGATCAGTCGTTTTGGTGTGCAAGATTAAAAATGTGTGGCTCTGTCTTGGGATGCTACTCAATGAGTGATTTTATATATATACACACACACATACTAAGCATTCACTCGCACACATATGAATTTGAGTGACATCCCACTCTTAATCCATAGGGTTGAATATGATGTCGTCCCACCCTTTGCGGCTATAACAGCTTCCACTCTTCTGGGAAGGCTTTCCACAAGGTGTAGGAGTGTGTTTATGTGAAGTTTTGACCATTCTTCCAGAATCACATTTGTGAGGTCAGACACTGATGTTGGATGAGAAGGCCTGGCTTGCAGTCTCCACTCCATTCATCCCAAAGGTGCTCTGTTGGGTTGAGGTCAGGACTCTTTTTGTGCACTGCAGTCATGTTGGAACAGGACGAAGCCATCCCCAAACTGTTCCCACAAAGTTGAGAGCATGAAATTGTCCAAAATCCCTTGGTATGCTGAAGCATTAAGAGTTCC
>JAOTRJ010000029.1:6079923-6090693 GCA_028564905.1 Leptodoras praelongus | reverse complement strand
AAAAAAAACCCGGGACGCCTGGGACAGGACGTGAAATACGGACATGTCCCGGTAAATACGGACGTTTGGTCACCCTAATTTTATTTATTTATTCTTTTTAACTGCGTTATGCAAGACTGCCGCGGTCGGGAATCAAACCCGGGTCGTCTGCGTAAAGAGTGCAATCACGTGATATAAAAGTCAAACAAAGATTATATTTGATAATAAATATTCGGAAAAAACATGAATGAAACCGCGTAAGTACAGACTAATCGGCAGTCTAAGTCGCGCCTCTTATAAGAGAATTTGCACAGGCGCAAAGAGCGCGAGCAGAGCGTAAACAAACGAGGCTAGGGGAACCCGGAAGTGGAGCGTAGACCTCCGGGTCCCGAGCGGCCAGAGCACGTGAGTTAGGGGAAAATCCCCCTATAAGGAGAAGAGGGAAATATAACACAGCCCTCTGCAGTGAGGGAAGAACGGAGAGATAAATGGGCGAAAAAAAAGTCACCAAACAAAAGAGTCGCCAATGTGGTGTACTAAGACAAAGCATACAGCGAGCTCTACATAGACTCAGGGAATGTGACTCCTTGTAAATAACCTCTCAATACTCAAAACCTGGACAAACTATTAAACCCTAACAAATTACCTCAGGCCGGAGCCCTACCCCGTGGTCACCCTTCTACAAAAGTGTGACAAGAGGCACTGCTCAAGCACCCCTATTAATAGGGTAGAAAACAGGTGTTCCTTGTCACACCTAATTGCAGCGATGAGTGCTGGGAAATGGAGTTCTCCTGTCGGGAGAACTAGGCTGACTCCTAACAATTCCATAATATTTTCCTCAGAATTGAGTGATTCCATATTTGTTTCCTCTATAAAAGCAATTGAGACTGACTATAACAGTTATTTTTGTATTGTTTTTTCATGCCAGAAGGTTGGAATTTTGAAAAAAAAATTCATGTGTGTTATGATTTATTTTTTCTACTAAATTAAACATTAAAAGAACATCCTCCAAGACTGGTGATTCCATCATTTTTGCCAGGGGTCGTAGCTGTCTACATGAAACAATCTAGATTTTTTTTTTATCTATAAAAAATACAAAAAGAAACATTTTCACTTGTTTAGTAGTTAGTGGAAGTTCTTTTCTTGTATCATTTATGAGATCCAGAGATGTACTACCAAATGTTAAAATGTCTGCAATGGGTGACTGGGATGCTGAAAACAATAGCAAACCCTGCAGAAAACCAAGAACATTAAATTAAAGGAGTCAAGATTCAATTGATTCAAGTTAATATCTGTGTAAAAAAAATAGTTAATGTCTGTGAAAAAAAACTAAAAATGCTTATAACAGAAAAGTAATGACTGAGAATAACCAGAACCTTGGTGCATCAGGTAAAACAAGTTTTTGTTTGAAGAAATTATACAGTATATAGCAAATAAACTGTATGCATATTTAGCCTGTATTTGTATTTATTGTCTGTCTAATCAAAAGGTAATTGAATGTACACTGAGGAAATCCTGATTCTGTAATCAAAAGCCAGTATGTAAAATTCCTTCAAGCACCGTCTTAATTATCACAGAGAGACCGGTATGGCACACATGTAAACACACACACACACACACACACACAATCTTATGCTCATGAAATCAGCAGGAGTTGCTACATCAACAACTGTTGCAGTGCAAATAGATGAAAGTGTCATATCTATGCTGGACTTGGCATCCAACATCAGTGCCAATAACACCATGGGCCTACAAACATAGGATTCCAATTTTCATCATACATATTTTAACTCAGCTGATGACTGATCATACACAATATACTATACCAAGCCTTATATTTACTCAGTCCCTTCTGGTTTTGATCTGGTTTCCTTGTCTTTACTCTTTGTCTAGCCCAGTTTATGCTTCACACACATTTCATGGTGTTTGGCTGCTCATTAACATCTGAAACTTTTCCAGAGTGTATTCAGACACTCCGCTGTGAGCAAGATAGATGAGAGACCTCTCTGCCTCTAGAAAAGGGACCTGAGTTTGCCCTAAACTTCTGTGAACTAGCCGATAGAAGTGGCTATAATGAGCCAGCACTTAAAGCCACTTACTGCCAAGGATCTGGCCTGCTGAGATGACCAAGCCACATTTGACATTTCAATTTATCTAGATACCTGGGTTAGAATTGAGGACGAGCAAGTTTCACAGTAACTCCACTCTTAAAACTCCATGCCACAGAATCCATGCAGATATCCCTCCTAGTTCTCTATGTTATTCAAGAGGCTTCCATGGATGCAAACCCATGACATAGGCAAGCTTGTAGTATTTCAGTGTCAAATTAACCATATCTTATGTGATATGCTGGCATTCATACTGAGACAGCATCCTGATCTATCTAACACCCTGGATTAAGAGCCACAAGTCATGTATGTGAGAAAGGTGTTATCCAGACACAACCAACTCTACATAAAAAGGGGAAATGTGAGATTCATGTTACCAAAGTCATCTTCCTGGGGTACCTCATCAGCTCAGAATGGGTCCCCATGGACCAAGTAAATCACAGCAGCTAACTGGCTGACCAGCTGGCCCAATTGACCCACAGTCAAGGAACTACAGTGTTATTTGGGGTTTGCTAATTTCTATCAGAGATAGCATCATGGATTATCCATGGATTTAGCATCATAGCATCAGCACTCACAATCAGCACTTCTACCTGAGCACAGTGACAACATCAGAAACTGGGAGCTTCTTGTGGTCAAGTTAGCTCTGGAAGAATAACACCACAGGCTAGAGGAGACACATTGCCTCTTTGTCATTCTCACCAACCATAATGGAACCTTGGAATACCTCAAGTCTGTGACGTCTTTGTTAGAATCAGCAACCAACTACAGTACCTATACCATGCAGCCTATAAACATGGCCATAAAGGATCCCGATTTCCCATTTTGTCCATAGTATATAATTATGAATGAATGAACGAATGAATGAAAGTTACACTTACTGTATATACCGCCTTTCTCATACCCAAGGATGCTTTACAGTCAACATACAACTTTAACACCAATCACACACCAGTGAGAAGTGGTAGCCAATTGTGCACAGTGTACTCTCAACCAGAGACCACAGGTCTCTGGGGGACTGAATGGGGTGCAGGTAAGGGAGAGCCAGGACAGCACACAGCAACACCCAGGACAGAGGACTATCCACCACTGGGTGGCAGGCACACAGCCATTCACACACTCATACCAGGATTATAGGGCAATTTTTTGTACATCTAATTCACTTCCATGTCTTTGGACTGTGGGAGGAAATCATAGTACCCAGAGTAAACCCATGCAGACACGGGGAGGACAGAAAGGACTCCACACAGAAAGGAAACAGATCACCCCACCTGGGGATCAAACCCAGGACATTCTTGCTGTGAGGCAACAGTGCTACCCACTGAGCCACTGTGTTGCCCATAAGAACTTACAATCACACAAGTCATTGCAGAATATATGTTGGATATTCTGCATCAGTCTAAGGCAAGCCTTAGATAGTCCCTTCTGGTTTTGATCTTGTTCTGGCTTCTGTGACTGTGCTCTTTGCCTAGCCCAGTTTATGCTGTTTGTACTTCACCT
This sequence comes from Leptodoras praelongus, assembly GCA_028564905.1. Lineage (NCBI taxonomy): Eukaryota > Metazoa > Chordata > Actinopteri > Siluriformes > Doradidae > Leptodoras > Leptodoras praelongus. The sequence goes on along the minus strand of JAOTRJ010000029.1, from coordinate 6,087,106 downwards.
GACCTTTGCCTATTCACTGACCTTGTTTTTATCTCAAGTTTTGGATTTGCTTACAACCTTGCTTAATAAAGCATCCATATCTGCCAGTACAGAAATCAAGTTTCTCTCTCAATCTCTCTGCTTGGGACCAGAAATCTACTGCAGTGTTTGATAAAAGACCCTTGTCAAAAAAGATGGCAGCACTGTCATTTTAGAGCTCTGCCCATAGGATTGCTTTTGTCTTCCTTCCCTTCTCTGCTACTTCTTTTCTTGTACTTATAATGCAGCAATTTTGACAGATTGGACTTCGATATATGCTGGATATGCCAACTTACAAACAAGGTTCATTTGTCTCGACTCATGGTGGAAGCATTTGAGAAACTTCATTGCGTTACAGCCAGATGCATCTAGTGATTCAGCCCTGAGACATCAGCATGAAATGTTTTGTTAAAAACATTTGTTAAATGACAAAAATACACATTATACAATAAGAAATTAAAATTAAAATTTGTAGATAATTGACAAATTGTGGAATTAGAAAAATGAATAATATGTAGCAGTTGTCAAGTTTACAATGAAAGATTTTACCTTTTATCTGAATAAATCTATTTCTGTTGAAGATGGTGGATTCTATGTATTCTTTAGTCTGTTCACAATTTGTAGTTATTATATTATCGTGCTATATGTAATCCTATCAAGGAGAAGAAGCCAGGACCTTTGTTAGCATAACATACAGGACCTTGAGAGTCCTGTCATAATGTTCTGCTTTTAAATATGTGAGACAAAATGTGATCTCAGTGACATTGCTTGTGTCATAGCTATTAAATGAGCAAGGACTACAGAAAGATAATAATAGAAAGATAAAATTTGTATAAATCTGATTTGCCTTCTAGCCAGCACTACTGGTCAGGCCTGCTGTTGGACACATGGTTGTGGTCGGGGTGATATCAGCCAGCATTAAAAGTTGAAAACACAACTCAAAAGTTGATCATCAGAGATCCAGATGGATGAAAATCCATCTACAACTACAAGTTTGTGAGTTTCTGGATTTTATAGTGAGGTGTGATGAAGCAGGTCAGGGCTCTTGCCACTTCTCATCTGGAAATTGGGAAGTCCTCAGGTGGAATTCCAATTTGTAGCAGCCAAGGACTGCATTTTGTGGACAACTATGTATTTTCCTGATTATAAAATAGATAGATCATGAATCTGTAGTATTATGCATCCACCGAACTTCCAGAATGATTTTCCAATGCAAATGACACCAAAGATTACCTAGTTGTTGAGTTTCCAGTCCCTTAAAAAATACACACTGGGGGGCTCGTGTTCGCCCTATCATCCGGAGATCGTTAGTTTGAATCCGGGTGATGCTATAGCTGCCCGTAGCCAGGAGCTGAGAGAGCAAGATTGGCTGTGCTCTCAGGGAGGGTGAGGCAGCGCGACATTGTCCAATCACTGGTGTCTGTGAGCTCATGCATACAAGAGGTGGGTGGGAGCGCTCTCCTCCGAGCGTGCTACACCGCTCCCGAAAGTTGCATGAGCAGCAGCTCGAAAAGAGGCGGTGGCTTGTGTCACGTGTATCAGAGGAAGCACGTGATGGCTTCGCCCTCCCGGACTGGCAAGTGTGACAAGGGGGGAAGCACTGACAGGTGGGAATTGGAGATGACTAAATTAGGGAAAAAAATCAGGGAAAAAAAATTATAAAAAACAATAAATACACATTGGAACATTGGAAGCATGTAATTATCACACAAATGACATAATATATGAAAAAAGGTCATTAATGTCTTAAATAATTTTCTGAGATGAAGTGATTAACCGAGGGCCAAAAAATAAGACGTTAACCACTCTATGGTGGTTAATACACATAAAAGAAGTTTTACCTTGCATACTAGGTTTACATTTACATTTATGGCATTTGCCAAACACCCTTATCCAGAGTGACTTACATTTATCTCATTTGCACAGCTGAGCAAGGTTAAGGGCCCTGCTTGGGGGCCAAGCAGTGATTACAACCTTCTGGTCAGTAGTCCAACATCTAATACTCTGAGCTACACTGCCACACTGCCTCCAAGTGTTACAACTTTATTTTGGAACTTGTATGTTTTACTGTCAAAAACCATTAGTTTTTAACAATGTTATTGTTAAGAGGTGTGAATTGTTCAAACCCCTCCTGTTTCCCATTGCCCTACTCACCAGCAGCTATTCCACTCACAGTTGCTTCAGTTGTTTATACTGAATGAAAATGTTTAATAAGTCAATTTTCATTCCACTAGAAGAATGGAATGCCAGTGTACTGTGAGAAAGGGTTTAAAAGAAAGGTGTTTTCCTCTACTATAACACCTCAGGTTTGGATATTGTTCTGTACCATTGTCATCCTGGAGGGACTTATCTTTAATAACTATGTTGTCACTTGGAGCAAAATAGCCTGGAGTCTGGTATGTTGTGGCCATCCTTGTTTCTCATCTTACAGATATTTTCAAGCAAATTTCAAGCATTTATGACTTTGCCAGCCAGGCAGAAAGTGGAGTTCATGTAAACAAGAAGTGTTCAGCCTAACTCTTTGTTGACCTTTCTTGATATGGTTTATGCATTGGACAGGAAAGGTCATGCATTAGAGGTTATACACATTGGCAAATTGCATAGATATATGATCTTTCCCATAAATGTCATTAGATTATTAATGTTTTCATCATAATGTGGAAGTTTATTGTAGGTTTCAATCAATATATTTATGCTTTTGAGCTTGCTAGGCCTTGTAGCAGATGGACATGATAAATATGCATTAGACATCTTTATATGGAAATAAAGCTCTCAGACATGCAAGCCTATTTGAATAGTTAGCCCCACAAACCTCAGGCTATTCATCAAAGTACATATTTATCACTATTTATCATTTGACTAGACCAAAGGTCGACAAAGAATAATGTTGATTATACTAATCACTGGACAGACTGAGCATTTTGCAATATCAGCTCTTACTTGTGCCATAAGGGAGCTGCCAAGGAAATACTCTCAAAGAAACATTTATTTCTGACAGTTTTTGATGCTTTCTTTTTTCACACTTAAATGGTTCATTTATTTAATTTCTCTTATTAAATTATGGAATGTCAGACCATCCAATATGCCTGACCTTAAGTAGAATCAAGCTGAATTGTTGGTGACAGTTGACGTAATACTAAAAATCGAGCCGACAAAGAAGATAGACAGGCTCATATGCAGCCCTGTTCCCCAACATCATCAGCCAGTCGGAATTGCAAAGATGTTGGTTACAGATAAATGTCTGAGCTCAGATAGGGAGAATCGTTTAGGGAGGTTGAAGTCACACTTAATATAGTTATAGTGATTACAATTAAGATAATCTGTTAACTTTCATTTTCATGAGATTATATCCTGTCAGACAGTTGAATGTTAAAAAAAATGTGTTTAACATTAATACCAGGTTGATGTTAAGTATTTTTTTTGATATTGTGTCATTCTGGGAGAAATATAGTATTACATGATAGTACTGTGATATTCACAATATCAAAGTAGTGCATTAATGGGATAAAAAGTTTGATTTAAGATACCAAATCTAGACTGATCATCAGTTATGCTATCTTAAAAGGAATCTTTTGCCCATTTTCCATTTTCTCATTCCCATCTAATGTCATGTCACTATGAAATGGCACGCTTACTAGGCCATGCATACTGATCTGCAGCTGTTGGCTGCCAGACGTGACACTGCGGTTCCCCGCGAGATGGGTTTCACAAATGACCCAGAAATGTGAAAGCTGTGCATCATTATCGTCATATTCTCAACCTTTTCATTCTCAAGGATCACACACCAAGGGAGACCAAATTAAAGAGCAAGAAGTGTCTAAATGAAAGACTAAGCACACTTTAGCTACTCTGAACCGAGCTCATCTTCCCCAAGGCTATGCCAAGCACCATCATTTCATTCAGTGGATCAGTATTTTCATGACAGCTCTTGAACTTTGAGCTCTTGAAATTCAGATACCCAAATCATTCCAGCCAACATTTGTCCTATCACTTTCAATTCTGGCCTCTGCCGCAAGCATATGGAGCCTGTCAAAAGCTGTTGTGCTCCTCTGCGCTCAGACTTTGGATATTTTTGCTTTTAATTTAATTGACTTTGTAATCATTCAGCTCAAGACTCAGGCTAATTGGAAACATAATAGCTAAATGGTTACAGGTTGTTACCCTGAGATGTAAGCAGATATAGATTATAGGTGATAATATCAACATATCCGATTTGAGCTTTGAAAGACGTGAGGATGTTGCTTGAATCGAGGTGTTGGGGAACTATATTCTGGAGCTGTTACTCTGGTTTATGTGCCACGTATGGAGAATATTAGGGTAGCTTTACAGGTGTATATACAGGGGCATAATCAGACCTGGCTAGTTTAGGCCCAGTTAGTATAGTGCTGTGTCAATCTACGATGGGGCAAAACACATAAATAAATAAGTAATTAAATAAATAATGAAATTATGAAATGAATGAAAAATCAAATAAATATAATATGACATAATATGTTCACCCCTATCTGTGTATGGCCTGAGCCCCACTGGATTCAAAAGTAAGAAACAGTTATTGTTGTCTAGCAAACTACAGTCACAGCTAGCAAGCAGTCATATAGCAGTCACAGCTAGCATAACATTAGGTTACATCAAGTACGATGGCTAATAACAAAGAAGAAACACACTGTTATGCCTGAAGGATGGCTACACCCTTGGATATAGAGAAACAAGACTTTAAGAAGAGCAACGACTTGGGGGAGTGTGTGTATCTATGTGGGCACATGGGCATCTTTTATAACTTGATTGCTATCAGAACATTTTGATGATCCACATGAGGATCTTTCTACTGGTAAAACAAAATAATAAAAAAAGAGCCAAAACATTACTGTTTCATTACTGATGTTAGGGTTAAGGATTTTATAATCTTTGGGTAGGAATATCTGATATTTTCTACCTTGCAGGGACATTTTACTGGTCCTTTTATGGAAAGTGTTTATTTTTCTGTTGTAGTTTTTAAGAAAAATAAATAATAAAAAATTGCCTTTCATTACTGAGGGTAGGTTTAGGCACTGCATTTATCAGCTGCATTAATAATTATACCAGTGGAAGGTCCTCACTAGCATAGCATGGCATGAGTGTGTGTGTGGTTAGTAAATGTCAATAGAGAGAAAGTGTACTGTATATGAATTTTTGGTTGTTGAATGTAAAATAACGTCTAAGTGATGATTTACAGTATGTGCAGTATACAGGAACCGCAGTAGACCTTTGGAAAAAAAAAAAAATGAAAAAGCATGAGTTTCAGAGTCTTTGTGCTTCGTTTTCTTCACTCACACGTCTGCACTCAGTGGACCTTTGAATGTGTACTGTATGCAAGCAGAATGGAACTTAATCCCCTCCACCTGCATTAGTCAGATAAATGTAAGAAATCCAAAGCTTTCACAAGCAGAAATGTTTGTACTTAAACCTTTAAGGTTCAGTCTGAGATTTATCTTCTGCAAAGGTAGGAAGTCAGAAAGGCACCTTGAAGCACTGGCAGATGGTTCTGTTAAAGAGGCTTGATATCCACCCACACCTTTATGAGCTTCTGTCAAGCTGAAGTGCTTAAAACGGTCCTTGTGAAATAGAGCGAGACCCTGAGTTGCCTGCCGACTTCCAATTCATGCATTGGTGCGTGAGGTCGTCCTTAAAATGCCCTACTTCACATTGTTCCCAATGTGTGAGCAGAAACACTCAAAAAGTTGCTTCCTTTGTTTAATACAACCAAGTAGTCATAATCATTGAATATTATTAAATTATGTCTTTCACTGTTGTTTTAGTGTTACGATAGATGATTTCATTTAAACACATCCTGCATTTAAATTCTTCATGTGCCACTAATAAAAAAAAAGTATAGTGAATTTCTCACCTACAATTAAATAACCACCCTAAAGATGCCACCTTAATTATACATTAATGCTCCAATTTATCGTACTGTAATGGAATATTTTGCCAATGGCTACTGCCCATAAGGTCATGAATATCTTCCACCTCCAAAATGTGCTCAGCTGCTGGAAAATGCACCATGTGCTCATTTTTTAATAGCATATAATTACATTTTGCATATATATTAGCATTTCCAGATGCCATTGGTCATGTTTAATGAACTTGAATAATCTATATTTTTGTTACCGTTCTGTTAGCCAAGTCTGTGCTCAACCATGTGAGGTGTAAATGTTACCTGGAATTAGTTTTAGCTCTCAGTTGGCATTAGTAGACTGGTTATGATTTGCCTTAGAACAAATATAAATGTTGTAAAAGATGGACCTCAGGTTACTTGTGGGTGGATTCATTGCATAGCTATAACACTAACTAGCTCATTAGAAAAAAGTGAAAATGTCAAAAGGTGAAACTTGACCAAAAGTTTATTTTTTCTACTTGCTATTTCTGGCTAAAAAAAAAAGTGTCATCTGTCTTTGCACTCCGAGAAATGAGTAGAGGAGAAATAGTAATTGGGATTAGGCCACAGAAAATTGGTTTGAGAATACATGGAAACCATGAACTTCCCAATAATTTCATTAAAATGTCTGTATTATTCAGCACTCTGGGTGAAATTCTATATTTTATTAAATCAGAACATGGAATATTGAGGTGTCTAAGATTGCTTGAGAAAGACTTTGTAGAGTCCAAGAGAGTTTTTGATGTATGGAGTTAATGTTTGCTTGGTATCCTGTCTGTGATACGGCATGCTAAGAATTCTGGGAGTTCAAAACAGGACAGCACTTTCCAAAGTGTGAGTTATTGTGTTCCATCACTGAATAGATTATATTATATTACTCTGTATATGCTTCTTAGTTCTTCTCCAAGCTCATCAAAATCTCAAACAAAATCGTATTTACATAAATAGCAAAGACTCAGAGTACTGCAGTCACTCGGATTGCTGGGATGTCTGTGGATACATAAAGATATATCACTATGATTAATTATCTGCAAGGTTTTTTATTGCAGTATTTAAGCCCAACTGGTAAACAGATACCTTCGTGTGCTGCTTTGATTGCCTTGGGGCTGTCAAGCTAAAGTATAAATTATCTGTGGTGTAGGAGTGATAAAATTTAGTATGCTGAAGAGATGAACTACATAACAGGCTACAGTGATAGTCTATATAATAATAAGCTTATGTAATCCCCAAGCAAAGGTTGTTTACATATAT
>JAOTRJ010000029.1:5986251-5997224 GCA_028564905.1 Leptodoras praelongus | reverse complement strand
GAGCAACAGAACTAAAATGGGACAAAAACTAAACTCAGACGTACAGTACAGGCCAAAAGTTTGGACACACCTTCTCATTCAATGCATTTTTACAGTACATACAGTTTCCTTTCACAGGTACTAAGGAAAATATAAAGATATGGTTTGCCAAGGCTGGAGTAGAAGAACTCAAGTGACCTGCACTCAAGTGGCCTGTCAGGCCTCCTCATCCAACATCACTAATGCTGACCTCACTAATGCTCTTGTAGCTGAATAGCCACAAATCCACCCAGCCATGCTCCATAATCTAGTAGAAAACCTTCAGAGAAAAGCGGAGATTTTTATAACAGCAAAGGGGGCTAAATCATGGATGGGATGTTCAACAAAGACATATGGGTCAGGTGTCCACAAACTTCTGGCCATATAATCAAAGTTACGTGTACTCAGTGTTGGGTTACACAGACACTTAAGTTGATTTTCCGTGAGCCCCATTCAGATTATACCAATCACCTGTGCATAGTTCATACTTCAAAGGTTGCCAGATTATTTGTGAGTAGAAATGTTTTCAAGCCAGGGATTTTTGTTGTTGTTCTTGTTTCTAAGGGATGATACTAATCAATGGTGTCATATACATGTATTTAATATTGTCCTCCAAAGTAATGGGATTCCAAAGTTATTTTAAATGTATTTACAGCCAAAACATTAATTTCAGTTTGACATATTGTAGTTAAATCTAAAAGACAGACAGTGACTAGACTTCCCCTCATTTAAGTAGAAGAAAAATTGATTTATAAGCCCACGTTTGGCGTCAAGTGTAACTGAGACTACGCCTCTGTTCTATCAAACTCCACCTCATGTGTAACTTATCTGCAACTCTCTGGATATCTCTGTGTCTGTAATAACATCTGAGGCAACATCACTCTGCTACATTATGTGCACTTGAAGCTGCGTTGTGGAGAATTTACATACAAATCCTACATAATCCTACTTAAAAAACAGCTTCAAAATCATGTTCGATGGTTCACTGACTTGTATTTCAGAGCATGGCACCTGTGACTGGAGTACCTGTTCTTGTACCGTGTAACTTGGCTGCAGTGGGCATCATTTCCTGCGAGAAGTGCATTACTCTTTATGGCACTATGCCATACACCACAAATAACTTTCGGTCTTTAACTATTGTCAGGAAGCTAGTTTGGTATTCTCTATACATAAATCATAGGAGAGTCAAAAAGACCAAAGAGGATGTTAACTGAGGAAGCAAGGAAGAGAAAGAGAGACCTAAGCAAGAGAAAGGAAAAGAACAATATTTGGACTTTAGCCATTAGTTAGTTATTAGTTATTAGTAAGTAATAACTTATTATCTGGCTTGCTGTGTCTTGTGTTGCTGCGCTTCCATGGTGTTTGTCTTTGTAACAAAGTTTTTGACTAGTTTTTGATCACGAGATATCATGAGTTTTTGATCATTTGGATAAAGGTTTAGCCTTTAGTTAGACATCTCCAGATGATGCAATCAAACTTGATAGATAACACACTCAGGCATGTGTACTGGTTAATAAGTTTCACTTTGTTCCAATGGAATTCAAGTTTTTTTTAAGATGAATTTAGTGGACTAGTTGTTATTTGTTCACTAACATCCCCCAGCATTCATATATGTTATAGTTAGTTGTTAGCATCACGTTATCTCTTGTCCATGTTTCCTTGGCTTAACATTCAGAGTTGCATGCAATGCTTGAGAAACTTTGCTGCATGGCAAAAAAAAATGATGTCATTTCTGAAAAACAGTGCCATAGACTGTAATTTAATTGGTGTCATCCCTGTCTCATGGAGTTTTAAAGCTTTTACAGATAACAAAACTCATCTAATGTCAATGCCATTTTGGATGAGCATGCAAAGAAGAAAAATCTAATTCATGCCAAAAAAAAGTTTGGCCAGTCTCAGCCAAATACGATTTGAGAGTTTGCAGTCACACAGCCTATCTCAGCTAGCGTGTAAAAAATTACACTGTATGATGTAATATGCATTGTAGCCTATATCATATCAACAACATCGTTTTATTTGATTACACATATTCTCCACATTCAAATGCAAATTCGAGATGAAAATGTGAGCAGCATAACTAATTATGTTACCACTCATCTCCAATACCACAATAAAAACTATGCAGACATATTTGTGTAAAATCTTGTAATATTACACCAGTTTGTCAGTCGGCATGATTCTTTCACTTCTGATGCTTGTTTTGCTGGTTCAGAATTGTTCAGCTTAACAGCAAATGCAGGTGTACAGCTTTCCATGGCTGTGTTCCAAATTGTAGTATGTTCCCTACAAATAGTACTAGTGCATCTAGTTTAGAATATAGTGGAAAGAGTTCATTCTTTTCATAATTTAATTTGAAAAAAGGTAAACTAGCATATAATTTATGTTCATTGCAGACATATTTAATGTCAGCCTTTTCAACAACAACCTTCTGTGGCCTTGTGGAGGGGGTTGATGATCGTCTTCTCGAGTTCTGAACTGTCGAGTCAGCAGTCTTCCTCGTGATTGTGGTTGCGTCATATATACGGCGTCATATATACATGTATACTGTTTGAGATACTTCATATGTAATGAATATAAAATATGACAGTTTACCTTTTTCAAATTAAATCATGAAAAAAAGAACTTTCTCCACTATATGCAAATTTTTTGAGATGTGCTAGTATAAGATAATTTTTTACGATTTTGTATACCCTATGTAGTGCACTCATTCAGTCCAGGAGGGGAGCTCAAACATGATTAGTATTTATGACAGTGTTGGAACAGGAGACCTGTAGAGGGACCCCACAAGCTAATAGTAACACTTCTCATCTAGTATACACTGAAGAACAGAAAAACTGCTACTAAAGCCTATGGAAAAAACATAGCAATGCCTATCCGGCAGTGTATATTTAAAGTGCTAGACATCTATGGAAGCTTCTAGCTTCTGTTTCTGCCATGATAATGGCAAGTTATCAAGACTTCGTTTTTTTTCAACATGGTTTAATAGTTGGAGCTCTAGGTGTGGAGATGTGTTACAGCATTTCAGAGGTAGAAGCGAAGTTTGGATTTTCATGTACAACCACTTTAAGGGTGGACCGTGACTACAAGAATGCCAGCAAAACCTCAAACTTATGACAGCAGTGCGGCCGTAAAAAGGCTCTAGGTGAACTTGACCAGCATCAGCTGGCAAGAATGATTTCACGTGATAGGCGTGTAACACTGCCACAAGTAACAGAAGAATTCAATGCTGGGGCCTCAACAAACATCAGCGTGAAGACTGTGCAACGTTCCCTCGAAGATCCCATGTGTGACCTACCAAGTACTAACTGCTAGACCAGTTTTCTGGTACTTCAGTGTATTTATTGTTATGGAATGCCCACAAAATGTTAGTTAGTTAGTTGTCATTATAAGTTATATGGTTTTCAGCTGTCCATTCAGCAGTCTATCAGCACATTTTGTGTTGTTATGAAAATAGCTGTAAAAAGTTGAAAAATTAAGCTTGAAAGTATATACACAAGCAATTTTGGATAATCTCTAATAAAAAAAAAAAGCTGACACTTGCGATGTCTTGTGCAACGATACATCCTGAACTATCCTATTTAACTCAGCTGGAGAGGTAGCAGTGCTCCATGGGAAGAAAATTAGGCAAAAATAGACTATTTGGAGCCATAAAATAAGTATGATCCAAAAGTATGATTATGTTAAAGGCAGTCACTGCGAGTTTAAACCACAGAACTCAACCGGGGGAAATAGAGAAAATAAAGGAAGATTGTTTAGTTTATGAAGTGCTTTACTGTAATGGGATTAAGCCATTGTACATTAAATACGGGCAAATCAGCATTTTAGCATTTAAATGATTATAAAGTTTCACTGGTCTGCCAATAATGACTAACATTAAAGCAAAAGAACTGCCTAAAGACCGTCTGTGCTCGTTAGCCAGTAACATGCTGGGGACAGTTTTTAACCAACAGACAAGAGCAACACTGCTCTTCCCTACTCTGTCTTCCTCCTTACATTCTCTTTCCCATTTAATCTATTCTTTACCCTATATCTATTCATACTGTTCACACTAACCATCATTCCTCTTTTTGCCCTTTGTCTCGCTCGCTTGTCTTGCATTTTCTCTTTATATCACTTACTCCTTTTTTCTCTTTTTCCTGTTATTTCGTAATTGCCTATACTGCACTTCTAAGTAAAGAAAATGGCTATTATTCCAGTCCAATGTTGCTTTTGTGACTAGGGCATTATTATTTTGAAATTTACCTATTGTGCTTAAGAAAACAGAAATCTTTTGTCAAAAAAGAGTTCATTTGAAAAAAATATATATATATTTTTTCAGACCTCAAAGAGGATTACAGCAACAAGACATTGCTCGGTGCTGCACATCAAATTGAGCCTTATGAAACAATTTGTCACAGAACTAGATAAAGAGTTGGCAGCCTTCAAGACTTCTTTCTTAATATGTCTAAGGCAAAAGTCAAAGCCAGGGTCTTCATCAGACCAAAGATCACAAAGATCCTGAAATGAAAGAAATTCCCCAAGAAACTGGCTAACTTTGTCACAATGGTTTGGGGCTTTCTGGGCAATAACAAAGCCAAAATCTACATGGCTCTAGCACAGTGGGCTGCAGGATGTCTCTCAAAGTCCATATCGTTGATGGTCATCTTGATAAATTCAAAGAGAACATGGGAGTACACTCAAAGGAGTAAGGTGAGCGCTTCTACCAGGCAGACAACATAACAAGGGCATGATGGGAGACTACATTTGGGGCTGCTTCTTAAAGGAGATTTACAGTATGATATATAATTTCTAAATCTTTTGTGATGATTTTTGTATAATGCTACTCTAAATACTTGTTCATTTCAATTCATGTTTTCTTCTGATTTTATGTGAATGAAAAAGATGTTTTTCCATTTATCCATTTTCTCAGTAAAATTAGGCAAGTTACAATGTCTTGCTCATACTTCCTTCCTTCTTTACTTCTTTACATCCATCCTTCCTACTTCCCTCAGTTCTTATTTCTTTCTAAGTCTCAATCTCTTTCCCGTATTTCATTTTTCCCATTTTTGTTTCTTTTTTGTTTCTCTATCCATCAGTCCCCTATTTATCTTGTTCATTTTTTTACTTTGCTTTCTACCTTCCTTCATTCTTCCCTCCTCCCTCTGTTCTTATTTCTTTCTAAGCTTCAATCTGCCTTTTCCCCATTTCTTGGTTCCTTTGCCCAATCTCTTCATTTCTTTTTTGCTTTTTATTTGTTTCTTCCTTTTCTTTTCCTTAGTTTTTGTTCTGCCTTGCTCTTGTTCCTCTCTCTGGCATTCATTCATTCATTCATTGATATTTATTTCAAATGTAATTAATTCCATTCATTTTTATTCTTTATCTGTCTTTTTCTACATTTGCTTTCCCTCTCTTTTCGCATGCCCATTGCTGCTGGTTTTGGTCCGCTGACAAGCAGTCCTGCTGCCGTTCATCTGTCTTAGCTAATCATAATCGTCTGTGTCTTTGCCACGCATCCAAAAAGCTTCATCAGCTCATCCTTTTCATCCCTTGAAGATGTTTACTCTGTAGCTAACAATATTCTTGTCTAAGAGGAATTAAAGAATGGTTTTATAGCGCTGTGAATTTCTTCAATTTCTTCTGTGTTTGCATATTTGTCACACTTGAACATTTCAGATAATCAGACTACTTAAATATTAGACAAAGGTAAACACAAAATGCTGTTGTTACATGATGATGTCATTACTGAAGTGAAAATTCTAAAAAAAAAAAAAGTCTATCTGGCCTATTATATCAACCTGTTAATGAAATTCAATTGTTCAATTTCACTAGCCACAGGCAGACACGATTGCCAGACTTGCTTAATCTAAACATCACTTAAACAGAACTTGTCTGGCAGTATGAAGCAGGCTAGAAGCTCTGAAAAAGCAGTACATGATGCCACATTTTAAAGTTATTCAATATAGTTATAAAACCATTGCTAAGGCTATGGGACTCCAGTGAACCACAGTGAAAGCCATTATCCACATACTGAGAAAACTTGGAACAGTTGTGACCCTTACTAGTAGTGGACTGCCTACCAAAATTTCACTAAGAATGCATGTAAGAAGTCACAAAAGTACACAAACATGTACAAACCTGCAGGCCTCACTTGTCTCAGCTAAGGTCAGTATGTAAGTGTATATAAGTATATATAAGGTGCAAACCACTGCTGACCAAAAAAAAAAAAAAAAAACCAAAGGCTCGTCTGGTATTTGCCAAAAACATCTAGATGACCCACAAGAAATTTGGGAGAATATTCTGTGGACTAGTCAAAGATGGAACATTTAGAAAGACATGGATCACATTATATCTGGTGTAAAGCTAACCTCATTCCACCATAATGTCAAATATGGTGGTGGTGGTAGTATGACAGGCTGGGGCTGCTTTGCTTCTGAAGGCCCTGCATGACTCGTCATAATTGAATTCTACTCTCTATCAAAATTCCTGAAGGAGAATGTCAGCCCATGACCTAAAGCTGAAGCACAATTAAATTATGCAGCAGGACAATGATCCGAAGTACACAAGCAAGTCCACCTCTGATGGGCTAAAGAGAAAAAAAAAATGAAGGTTTTGAAGTTTGCAGAGTCAAAGTCCTGCCTGGAATCCCACTGAGATTCTGTGGCAAGACCTTAAACGGTCAGTTCATGCTCGAAAATCCTTCAATGTAGGCGAATTAAGACAATTCTGCAAAGAAGAGTGGGCCAACATTCCTCCATAGTGATGCTATCAGAAGTTCACAAATATTTGAGTGCAGTTGTTACTGTCAAGGGTGGCACAACCAGCTATTAGGATAAGGGGGGTAATTACTGGAATGATCATTTAAAACCTGCATTTTGTGTTTACTTGTGTTGTCTTTACCACATATTAAAATTAGTAGGATGATTAGTAGGAAACATTTAAATGTGACAAATTAGAAAAAAATAGAATGCATTTTTACAGCACTGTCTGTATAGTATGTACTGTAGATCCATGTCCTTCACAAAATAAGACTTTTACAAAGATTCAAATGTTTATAGAGTAATTCTGTACATACATATAAAAGTGAATATAAAGTGCATATACTGTTGCATTTCTTCCCCAACTTCTAGACATGAATTGCTGCACTCTAGAGAAATATGCTAATGTAAGAAATAAAGTGCTCACCCAGTACTGTTGAGGAAAGTATGGCCTGTAATGCAGCTCCTGGACATGGAAGAGGGATGAAACCAAAATGCTGGTGTACATCGCCCATCTGTTCTCCGTTCATAGCCATAATCACTGCAAAGCGCACACACACACACACACACACACACAAACCATGTCTACACAGTGCAAGAACAAACCCCAGTAAAAATGTAAATGCAGTAAACATGATTATAGAAGTCTCTCTTTTTTCCAAAACCTGGTGTAATCCATCAAATAGATTTCCTCTAGCTTCAGCCACTACTTTCTTTACTCCTGTAACATACCACCAACAAGATGAGAACATCTAAAATATGTAAGATACATTCTAATGCCACGGATAAACAAGACATCACAAACTTGGCCTTGTTCGTCTTTTTGATCGAGCATACAGACCAGACGAGCTTAAGTTGTTTGTCCTACAATTAAAACCCAATGTGACTGCACAGCCTCAGACGATGGGGACAAATTGCTGCAATTATGGCGACACACTACACAGATGCGGCCATGTTGTGATAGTTAATGAAAGCTATTACACTCCCTGATTAATGTATTTTGCTGGGTTTTCTGAGTAGTGCATGTCCCCACAGGGTCTTCAGATTTGAGGATGTTAGGAAAGCGACATTAATAATTCTGATAATTCACAAGAAAATGAGCAACGTGGTATTCCAGTCACATGAAACAGCAGTGCGGATGAATTCTGGGAAAAGGTTTAAACCTGAAAAAAAGGAAGAGAGGCTTGAATCTCACAGGCGATATGAGTATGTAGGGATCTAGTACATTGTAATGCAGTATACAAACACACTACTAGATGATCCCCATCCCTTATCAAGACTGTCCTCTTTGACACAGCCTGAAGTTTCACAGTTGACTAGTTTCCGCTTAGTGGAAGAAATCTCAAAGCTAAGCTCAATGAGCATCCCTGAAATACTAATCATAGTGGCCTAGGCATGACGGTGAACTCTTCTCGTGTTTAGTTGTTTATTCATTTCCATATGCTGTACTTTTTGCTCCAAATTATACAGTACTAACAGAGTAAAGCAGGAGGGAAGAAAAAAAGTTAATCAATTAGTAAACAATTCTCCATCAGTGCACAAATGCATCAGACTTTTACTTTTATTTCCAAAGAAAAGCCACAAAATAGCTTAAGCTCATAGTAAATCATTAAAAAATGCTATAAATTCATATTATTTATAGTACTAAAATTAAAACCGATTTCTTAGTGACACATCAACAAGGCATAGGGTAGAGTGTGATGGAGATACATTACAAAATTTAAAATGGGCAAAATGAGACCTGCATCCTCCATTTTAAAATTTACTATGTAGCATGTTCTGTATTTTATGACATAGAGGAACAAAATAACCAAACAAGAGGCATGTGATGTGCAAAGTATTTCAGAAGTAGTATATTCATAAGGGACACTGGTAGCACAGTCATTAAGACATGAACAAATGAACTATTGATCGGAAGGTCATGAATTCAAATCTCAGCACCACCAATCTGCCACTGTTGGGCCCCTGAGCAAGGCCTCAGCTGCTCAGTTGTATAAATGAGGTCAATGTAAGTCACTCTGGATAAGGGCATCTTCCAAATGCAGTAAATATAAGGTATGACATTATACTTATACCCTGGAATTGGGGGAGGTGAAGCCTTTTGCTGTTCAACAAAGAAACCTCAAGCACAAGACAAAGCTTCCACATAATTCAAGGGCGTTCTCAGGTCAACTGCATTGAGGACTGAAGATCCAAAAGAGGTTTGCAGACAAAGAAATATCACAATCCAAAATCTAAACAGTCTAGGCAGGCAGTCATAACATAATCAGAAACACTAAATATGACCCAAAAGTAAGGTGAAGTAAAAGTTATCTAGAGTAAACAGAATACAGCAGTCAGACATAACAAAGGCTGAGAAATTACACAAACAAAGCCAAGGCTAAGATAGCACCTCTTTAAGTAGTATATAACTAGCTAGGATCTGATTGCTAGAGATCAGGTTAAAACCTGTGATAGTGATTGCAGGATTGCAGTGATGGCAGGAAAGAGAATTGTCCTGAGCTCTTGTTACAGTTGTACATATGGGATCAGGCCAGGGTTTCCACACTGGAGCTAAGCTGTATGAAAAAAACATTTTTAATCGCATTTTGCAAGCATGAATTTAAAAAGCTTTGGATTATGGTATGGCAGGCCTCAAAATGCTATGCATAAATAAAATACAGAACATTATATTTATTCTTTTGCAGATTTGTTTTTAATAACACAACTCAGATGTACAGAAGAATATAATCTAAACCCACAATCAGCAATTAAAGATTCAGGGATCCAACAGTGGCTTTCTGGGATTTGATTCAATAACCATGTGATCAATATAATGGAGCTGTGTAAAAAGGGATTACTCACCATTCAAAATCAGACTCAGTGCACTCACAGGGCTCCGAAGTCACAGTGACTGAGTGGGTCTTACCCATCACACACTTGGCCATTGGCTTCAGCTTCCTATAGATTCTCCTCACACCCATGAGGCAAGGCTCACCCTGCAAGATGTTTATTTTACAATAAGCTCAGCAAATCCTGTTTTTACCCAATTTACTCCTTCTATAAATAATTCACGTTAGCCAGTGATGGAGCATGCATGTATCACACTGACAGAAAAGGAAACGCTGTTTCTAACACTGTGGTGTTCTCTCTCTGCCCCCCCCCAGTGTGCCATGTCTCACGGTTATGTTTCATGCAGTACACTCATATTACACTTGAATTGTTTTCTTCTCATAACTTTTTGTTTTTCCCATTATGCCCAACTCGAACTGTTGTTCCAAACCCAGCTGTTTTGCTTTCGCTAGCTGAATAAAAACAATTCGTTTTGAAACTCAGGTCCATTTATCTTCTTCTGTCACATATAGCCTGACTTTATTAGAATTTTTTTCCCATTTATCAGAATTAGTGCTCTACCACTGGACAAACAGTGGAACTTGCACATTTATCACCCTTGGAAATTATGCAATAGGGTTAATGCATACAAATTTTATTTATAAATTTTCATTTATAAGTCGCTATAACAATAGACCAGGACTGTGCAAAACATATGATGCAATATACCAATGTTTGTCTACACCCACAACCCTCTGCAAAGAAGATGTATGGATCAATATCATCTTTATTTTTTTCATCCTTAGTTTTCTTAGGACAAGTAAAAGAAGTGATGCAGTAATATATTTGACCACAGCATTGCAGGAATCACTTATTTCAGTGCTGGTGATAAACAATACAATCAAAACAAAAAAACGCTATAAGTGGCCCTGTCCACCTTATTTATACAAAACCGGTTTCCAGAAAAATTGAGACACTTTTTAATAATCCGTTATTATGTAAATATATTAAAAAAACAACAACAACAAGAAGAATGTGCCGCCTTCAACACACTCAAAAAACGTTGGACAGAGGCAAAATAGGACTGAGAAGGTAACAAGTAACACTGTGCTGGAAGTTCCCACCATTAGCAGTTTAAATGGTAACAGGTGAGGTCATCAAGACTGAGTATAAAAGAAGCATCCACCAGAGGTTTAGTCTTTGCAAGCAAGGATGGGTCATGTTTCACAACTTTGTACCAAACTTCATGAGAGAATTGTCATTCCATTCAAATACAATGTTTCTCAGCACAATATTGTAAAGAATTTAGGTTTTTCACTATATACAGTGGGCTGCACGGTGGCGCAGTGGATAGCGCTGTCGCCTCACAGCAAGAAGGACCCGGGTTCGATCCCCGGGTGGGGCGACCTG
>JAOTRJ010000029.1:5803413-5815274 GCA_028564905.1 Leptodoras praelongus | reverse complement strand
GAGTGTTACTGCAGTCTACAAGAAATTTGCTGCTATATATCTATACACACACACACACACACACACACACACACACACACACACACACACGTTGATATTCACACAAATTCGACAGCTGCCCAAGCAATTTCCATCTCTAGAATGTTTGCTCATGGTCTATACAGGCTTAAAAAGAAACTTGTCCCCATCATAAATGCGCCGCATTTTCCACACACACTGACAACGAAGCGGCACTTATAAAACATCACGACACCTGTTCAAAGCGCTTGCTCCACCCACCATGGCTTCCCACACTCCTCTTATGGCTTATGTAAGAAGCTTGTGTTTTCTGAAACGATGCCCATGTGTGTATGAACACCGGGCAGACAGCTGTGTGTCATCTTTGTGTGCTGCTGCCTTTGTTATCCCCCCGTGCTGGTGCCTAACCCGATTCAGTCAAGTGTTGACAGTTAAGAGAAAGGTATGCTACTCGCTGAGGAGATGACATGCTATGCAAATATTGTCAGACTGTTCATGCTGTTCATTTCTTCTTCTGCAAAAGAGCAGCTGGGATTTTCCAGGCGATACCAGATGTATCATCAAATGTATCAGCCAATGTAAGGGTTCTTTCCAGGTACTAAGGCCATTTTCCAATAGGCATGTTTATGCCGCAGTATGCTAACTAGCATATTCTAATAAAGACACTAGCTTGTCTATCTAAAAGATATAGGGCCATACTCCAACTGTAGCACATGTCAGGGTCATCAGTTAACTACAATGGACTAATGTGAGTAGCCATCTTTTATCTAGCTTAGTACCCATTCGATTAAATGTGAAATAAGATTGGGCTGTTAGATTAGATGAGACATAACATTTCTTTAAAAACCCTACTACCCGGTCCGCTGTTTTAGTTGCCATAAACTCAAACTAGGCTAGGTGGAAAAACTACTATCATTTTACTGGGGTTTCAGTATTTCAGTATTCAGTATTCCCACATCCCTGAGCGTTCCTGCTTCAGAAAAAAAGGTCATTTGTCATCCGCACAAGCTAATTAACCTGTCTTGCAAAAATAGTTCCTAGCGACAGCCAGATTGCACCCTTATTTGATTTGCTGTACTTAAACACGTGGCAGGATTCAGGAACGAGCAGCAGGTGCTTGTGTTACAGCTTCAAAATGGGCCACGCTGCCATGAAATATATATCAGGATACATTAAATTTTATATATAAAAATAATTAAATAAATAAATAAAATAAAAAAAAACAGCTCATCACTATACAGCAGCCTACTGAATCTACTTATTTGGGCAACTACATAAATAAAAAAATTAAATACATAAAATAAAATGTAAAAATATATAATATTAAAAATTATAATAAAAAGAAAATATAATAATAATACAAAAATAATGATTGATGATTATTATGATTATTATTATTATTGTTATATTTGTCATTATAATAAAATGAATAGCCCTGACGCAGAAACAGCTTGCCACGTTGCTGTCCACTGATCTGTCCACTGTCGAGAGCTGCTTTTCTGCTCAGCATGTTTGTAGAGAGTTGCTAGTGGAGTCACTGTAGACTTCTTTACTCGTATGGCATATGTAAACACAACATCTGTTACCTGAAGTACTGCACGCTGACATTAAGTCGAGTGTAAATCTGCAAATCGAATTTTCTCTGAATACACTTGGTAATGCTGGAAAAACGTATTCCAAGCTTCATCTCTGAGTGCTTTCACATCACATCATCTCAGTATATACTCTGTTTAATCTAACGTTTACCTGGCAGTAATATTTAAACATGTAAACAATGAATGTAAATATTAGACTGGAGACATAAGCAGTGTTTCACACCACGGCATTTTAAAGGGTCACAGAAGCAGACGAACATAACTGTAGCTCTTCTAATGGATGTGGATTGTTTTTTTCATTGGCGGTCTGACCTACAGTTAGGCCAGTTCTTGGAACAAAACTCAGAATACTCAGATGTCTTGCCTGGCGTGCATAACATAATCCAAATGTATGCACCAGCAATGATTTCTCACTAAAACATGTACTGTATGTAGTATATTGGACCACATATCATCAAAGGATAAAAGAGACCAGTGTGTGGAATCAAGCGGAATAAAGCTGAAGGCGTTTAGGAACGAAAGCTAAGTACTAAATAAACAGATGACACACATTGTCTGCGGGACCACTGAAAAATAAGGTTTTACACTTCAATAAAGTCATGAAAGCAATATCAGACAGCAGGATAAAGTGGTTATCAAAGATGAATGAAAGGATGGATAAAGATCAAATGTCAACTATAGCCATTATATTATGCTGCTGTTTTGGCACTGTTTTTTTTCCATTCTTAACCATATACGCATAAAAAAAATGAATTCAAATTGTGTCGTATGTTTTTAGAATTTTTTAATGAAAAGCAGGGCCTTATGGAGGCAGGGGTGGCTCAATGGTTAAGGTGTTGGGTTACTGAATAGAAGGTTAGGAGTACAAGCCCCAGCTCCACCAAGCTGCCACTGCTGGGACCCTGAGCGAGGCCCTTAACCCTCAACTGCTCAGCTGTATAAATGAAAGTCACTTTGGATAAGGGTGTCTGCCAAATGCCGTAAATGTAAACATAAATGCTTATGATTTATGTGTTTCTGTGTGTGGTAAATTGGTAAGTCTGATATTATATCAACCAATGCACTTCATACAAGAACATACAAATCTAAATACAGTATATAAATACAATTAATAATAAATATGTATATTTTAGAAAACAATGACATTAAAACAGTCTAGGGACCTATCATTTTCAGGATTTCCACATGACTGAAGCTGATAGAAACAAGGGATAACTGATAAATTATAATGTAATTCTGAAGAGATACAAATACAGATAAAATAGCAGTTTGAGTCTAACGCATCAGGACTGAGGCACAGAGCAAACAGAGCTTAAACCCGAACTCGGATTCTGATATTTGGAGCAGTAAACAACTATATATAGTGGCACTGCATTACACAACTAATAGAACGATTTCTAATTTGCTAATTTTTCCAAAATTTGTCTACATTTTACATTTCTATGGCATTTGGCAGACATCCTTATCCACTTACATTTATCTCATTTATACAACTGAGTAGTTGAGGGTTAAGGGCCTTGCTCAAGGGCCCAACAGTGGCAGCTTGGTGATGCTAAGATTTGAACCCCCAACCTTCTATTCAGTAACCCAACACCTTAACCACTGAGCTACCCCTGTCCCTGTCTAACATTGCAACATTTGAAGATAAATCCAGCTTTTTTTTCTCCCCATGCCTCATTTCTTACAGGAACAACCTTTTAACCCTATACGTTGGCAATTTGCCCATGGAGCTTGTAGGAAACTTATGTTATATCCACATTTCAGAGATTAGGAGATTGCGGAAGATGCTTTAAGCTCTTGTAAGCCCTTCAGAAATGACAATATCTCTCAAACCTGCTTACTTTGTTAAATTTGCATTTCAGCCTATCAAATTTTTTTCCCTATCCAAAGCAACAATCAGATAACACGGAGCCATTGACAGCATTCTTCACGGCTCCTATCACTTTTGTTCCGCGCTCTCTCCCAGGCGAAGCTCAGACTGAAAGGATATGCTTGCACAGCTTGACGATTCAGTCCAGACACTCTTGACCTTGGAAAGCGTCGCTACTCTCTCTTTCTCTCCTTCCTCCTTTTTCAGTCTCATTTTTTTCCCCCACTTTTGATTAAGCATGTCCTAATTTGCAGCAGTCATGCAGCAGAGAAGTGGCAAGGGAGCATTAGACGGCTTTGAGCCTTGCACTGATGTACTGCAATGCTGGAAGGGTCAGTGTGAAAAGAGACCCTGCTGATTACAGTCTAAGGATCACAGTTGGTGAATTGTGCAGAAAATAATTTATTCAAAAGTTGGATCATGATGAAAAAAGGTTCCCTAATGTTCAGGCATTTTTACCAGTATAAAGCTCCAATAAAAGATCACTGGAAAAGAAATAGCCCAGGTCAGTTTTTCTTTTTCATTTCTGCCTGTAAAGGTAAACAGGATAAATAAAAAATGCTGTATCTTGGATTATTTTATGTATTCGACATTTACACATTAGCATGCTTTCAGATGAAGACCTACACTTCCAGTATTCGTCCCCACACTTTTTTTTTTTTTTTATGGCACAGCTCCTTCAGTGCAATTTTGCTTTAATTCCGATTACCCAGTTTGTCTTTGTTTTCTCTCCTGAGCCTTACATCACTGTGCCATCTGCTTTGAGAATGGCGCTACCTTGACTGGAGTTTGTTAGCAGGACGCAAGCCTCAGCCAGCTTTGGAAAAGAAGCTCTGGCCACATGCCAAGCAGAGCCTGGAGAGCACCAACCAGATGGGTGTGGAATCAGGATGCCACAACCCAGTAGGGAAAGCAGGCATCCAGGCCTGTTGGCACTGCTCAGGCAGGAGTGAAGGGCAGCGGGCAAAGCCGAGTTAGGAGACGACAGGAAATCTCTGATTCACACAGTGTACAGGAACCTGTAAATGTATGCTTTCCCAATTTTTCCCAAATGTCAACCACCATCATATACCAGTTTGGACAAATCAGTATTTCAGAATTATTTTCACTGGGAGAGAGCTCATCTTGTATTTTTGCTACAAACATGCTACTCGTGCTTATATATTATTTTATATCCATTAGCTGATACGATATAAAGAACATTAGTGGATCATTTTTGATCGTGTTTATACATTTGGCAGCAGCTAGCTGTTAGATGATTAAGGAGTTGACAGGAATACAATTGCTCATTTATTTAGTTCTTGAAAACTAATTTGTTTAATATAAATTTAATTATAAACTGAACGGAAGCAGACGTGGCAGTACAATTACATGCATAATCTTTTAAATTGTACTTTTAATTCTTGTTTTAGTTTCATTTATATATTTAATTACTTTTTTTAATCGAAAAAAGGCTTTATTTTATAAACATTAAATAAAATGTAATTATTTAAAATTGTATATATATACATATATACATATGTATATACACATACATATTTTTTTTTCATACAACACTATAGTATTACTGGCCGTTTGTAACCCAGCCTATATAGTATGATTACATATATAGTACTGTGCCAAAGTCTTTGAGTTCTGCATTATTTTCAATTAAATGTTACACAAAAATGTTTGTATGTCAGTAATGAAAGAGTCACGTTACATAACGGAGCACGTTTCAGACAAAAAACATAATAAGGCTGCTGGGTTTTGCATGCCAAAAAAAGAAGCAAGTGTGACAGTCAAAGACTCCAGAAGAGCTGTGGTAGATTCTCCAAGACACTCAGTAAAACTTACCAGCTAATTTCCTTATAAAACTGCACACATTGTAGCTGGGAACACTGTTTAAGAAAAAGGCACAGCAAATATCGACTTCCTTTAGATTATTAATGTTTACTGCACTTTATAGTGTTTTATGTAGAAACCATTATTTTCGAAGGCATCTTTGCTTTACAGCGAGTGTCTAAGACTAATGCATCGTACAGTACAGTAAATAGCATCTTAGAGAATCTGCCACAGCTCTTCTGGAGACTTTGACTGTCGTACTTGCTTCTTTTTTTTTGAAGGCAAAACCCAGCAGCCTTCATTATGTCTGAAAATTAGTCCGTTTGGAAATATAAAATCTTTTTTTACTGACTCAATAATGCAGAGGTTTTACCTAAAAACAATAGGGTGTCCTTTTTCACAGTACTGTATATCATACATATGTATCATAGACATTCCTTTGAGAATTGTGGTATGATATTTTTACCTCATGGAACTGGACTCACTCACTCACTCACTCACTCACTCACTCACTCACTCACTCACTCTTAGCACCCAAAAATTCTCCATAAGGAGGTGAAAGTCTGCTTCACTTCCAAATGACCCTACGCATCCTTATCATATTGTTCAGCCCTAATCACCCCTATAATTGGTGCTGAAGATCACATTTTTCTAATTTCTCAATTCAAGAAGTACCTGATATGCATAATACATGCTAGACAACTAAATACCAGGTGAGAGAATCAACAGGCAAGCAGCATCTGTCTGCAAAATCCCACTGGTGTCTATCAGGATGTGACTAAAATGATCAGATCACTGTTTTGTTAAAAACAATAAGTAATTTGCTCTGTAGGGGAGAACTGAAAAACATGAACATGGCGATCTGGTTAGAAATAATCTAGGGAATTATGCTAGGTCCAAATCCTGTCAGAGCAGGGACTAATAAATATATTTGTTTTTTTTGTTAGTATGGGCATCAGTATTTCCTTTTTTACATAAACAAGCATGCATTACACTCTTCCCATATGGCTTACATGTTATAAGAGCTTAATATCAGTTTGTGAAGTGATTTAACAGTGTGGACTGACCCTGATTCAATGCATTTGATTCACTAGAATGCAGGAAGGATTTGAAATGGGTACTCGTATCCAAAATGTCCTTGGCATGGGCGGAAAACTTGAACTGAACCCAACACACATGCTTGCACCTATTCAGCCTCTTTCATTCCAACACCCCACTATCACAGCACTATCTGCCACTGTTCCTGGTAGGTGTGTGCGTAACTTTGATCTCAGTATTACCTCAAAGCATTTCTTTTCACCCTATCCGTGGGATCATCCTCATTTCAAAGACGCAGACATTCTGACATTGTTGGTCAAGCTTGATCTACTTTGTATTAAAATACATCTGATTTTAATATCAAACAGATTGCCGGCTTTGTTGTGTAATGAACCAAACAGGTCAATTAATAATGTATAGGAGCAACAAAGACCAGATTGAGTGCTGAACCTGGAGTTGAAAGAGTGTCTGGGTGACACTTTGTCAGTCCCTAGACTATGGCTGAACTGGAATACCTCTCTGCGCTCATGCTGAAATAATGTAAAATAAATAATGCAACATTCTCTGATGTTCGATGGCACTCGCACTGAAGTTACTGGCAGATATATAACTAGGTGAAAAGTACACCTATACTCCTCAGTCGAGACCTTCTCACTTTGTCCCATGCCTAGTTCCAAGCGTCACACATCTTGGCACAGTGTCTTATTCTTAGTATGACAGAAATATGACCATTAATAAGTCATAAGCATTATACAGGGTGAGTCAAAAGTTTCAGGACACCCTTTTATTTCAGAAAGGAAAGGGAAAATGACATATCTGAATCCCCAGCAGGTAATGAGTGAGTGAATGATCTTTTAGTCTATGTCCGGAACATGGCTGCTATCTTGAAGGCCACCATATTGGATCAAGGGCAAGGTGGAAGGTGGTCATATAGCATAGCATGTCAAAGAAGACCAGAATTGTCTAAGAAATAGACAGACGCAGATTGACGCAATATCTCGTCAGATTATTACAATATCTCTTGTGGTTCAAAAGTTAACAGATATCTGCAACAACAACTGGGAATGTTGCCTGTGATGCACAGCTATTTGATGCTGTCCCTGGTGCTCAATGATTGGATTCTGTGTTCAGCACCAGGGATAGCATCAAATAGCTGTGCATCACAGGCAAAGTTTTCAGTTGATGTTTCAAATTTCTGAGCCCAACTCCTTAAAAACAACCCCACACCATTATCCTCCCTCTACCAAACTTTACACATGGCAAAATGCAGTAGGCAAGTACTGTTCTCTTTGCAACCACTAATCATACTGCTGGACACAGAAGCGTGATTCGCCACTCCAGAGAACACGTCTCCACTGCTCTAGAGTCCAGTGGCGGTGTGCTTTACACCACTGCATCTGATGCATTGCATTGCGCTTGGTGATGTAAGGTTTGGAAGCAGCTGCTCGGCCATGGAAACCTATTCCATGAAGCTCTCTCCACACTGTTCTCGAGCTAATTTGAAGGCCACATGAAGTTTGGAGGTCTGTAGCACCTTTGCAGAAAGTTGGTGACCTCTCCGCACTATGTACCTCATACAGTGGTAGGCCTACCACTTCGTGACCGAGTTGCTGTCATTCCCAATCACTTCCACTTTGTTATAATACCACTGACAGTTGACTGCGGAATATTTAGTAGCGAGGAACTTTCACAACTGGACTTGTTGCACAGGTGCCATCCTATCACATCACCATGCTGGAATTCACTGAGCTGCACAGTATGTGTGTATAATATAATATATAATATACAAGTCAACACCTTTAAACCTTTATCATGTTTCACAATCCATATAAACCATTTTTAGTGGTATCCTGCTGAAAAAGGCCACTGCCATTAGGGAATGGTGGCAAAGCGGAGTACTTGGTCTGAAGCATTCATATGAATGCCAGGACAGAAGGTTTCCCAGAAGACTGGTCAGAGCATTATACTGTCTCCACCAGCTTGCCTTCTTCCCATAATGCATCCTGGTGCCATCTCTTGCCATCCCAGGTAATCAACACATAAGCACCCAGACACCAGATGCTTATTGTATGCGCTTTTGGCAGTAGACAGGGGCCAGCATGGGCACTCTGATTGGTCTGCAGCCCCATATGCAGTAAGCCGTGATATTGTGTGTTCTGATGCCTTTCCATCAGCCAGCGTTAACATTTTCAGCAATTTGAGATACAGGAAGGCTAGCCTTCAGTCTCTATGCACAATAGTGAACCTTTGCCACCCATGACCCTGTCACTGGTTCAGCTGTTACCCTTTCTTGGACCATTTTTGGTGGTTGCTAACCACTTCATACTGCAACCTCAGTATGCTCTGACCGAGTTGTATAGCCATCACAATCTGGTCCTTGCCAAAGTTGCTCAGTTCATCACGTTATGCAATCAGACAGATGAAATCAACATCAAATGTCTTTCACTATACTTGTTGGTCACCTACTATGATGCTCAACTTGACACGTAAATGGTAATGGCAAAGCAAACTTATAGAGATATAAGCTTATTGCTTATACATAAATCAAAACCTTTGAGGGTCAGTATCTGTTTAATGGATTTGAGTTGTAACATTTATGCTGTTAGCACAGAGACATGTACAAGAATGTTCTTTTTTTTCCACTCTATTAGGATTTTCAATTAGCAATTAGGCCATGTGTCTCTGTGTGCTCAGACAGACAGACAGACAGACACACACACGTCTACACTGAAAGAAGGTATTTGTAGTTATACTTTTCACTAGGTCTTCATAAGGGCAAAATTTAATACTTTTTTACAGCTTCTATAAAATTGTAATGTAGCTATAAAAGGTGTAGCAGGATAAGTGGTGGCTGGAGAAAATTTGTATTCAGCCCTCAGGCTATAATTTGATGATCGTGGATCTACATTTTTAAGAGAAAGAATCAATATGGATTGGAACAGGGATGCAGTAATCCCACTTTTGCCCATTGTTCATATGATCCTGATCCTTAAAAACAGTATCCTTAAAACCTGTCTGTTCATGTAAAATATGCAACTTAGCATCAGCAAGGCATGTCATATTATATCACTGCATAAAACAAGTCAGAGTTTCAGAATTGGGACAGATTTATTTATTTATTCATTCATTTACGATCCAATATCAATCCATGAAAATGTCATTTCTGTAATCAAATCGTTTAACATTTGCACCGCTACTGTGGCATCATAAATCATTTAATGGCATCTCTTTGAAAAGGTTACATTGTAAGTTCGTCAACAGCAAACGCTCCGTTTTAATTATTTTTGTAAGTCAAATGAACCCTAACCCTATTTTTATTTTTAAGAATCTGCCAGTTATTACTGTATGCCCCTGTTCTAAGGAGAATAACACATTCAAATGACTAATAAAAAACTTAAAATCAACATCATGCTACCACAAAAAAAAAAAAACTCACAGGTTGAAGTAAACATTAAACTCATTAAACCGATCAGACATAACATTATGACCACCTCCTTTTCTCTACACTCATTGTCCATTTTCTCAGTTCTGTTTACCATAAAGCTGCACTTGGCAGTTCTACATACTTTGGTAATCCCCTTTACTCTGTTCTCTAATGGTGAGGACCCCCACAGATCAGGTGGTGGTGTGTTAGTGTGTGTTGTACTGGTGTGAGTGGATCAGACACAGCAGTGCTGCTGGAGATTTTAAACACCTCAGTGTCACTGCTGGACTGAAAATAGTCCACCAACCAAAAATGTCCAGTCACCAGCATCCTGTATGCAGCATCCTGTGAGCACTAATAAATGATTATAGGATGACTAACACAAATTGTGCAACAACAGACGAGCTATTGTCTCTGACTTTACATCTACAGGGCGGAGCAATACAGTGGACACCGTGTTTAAAAACTCCAGCACAATGAGTGTAGAGAAAAGGATTGTGGTCATAATGTTATGCCTGTGGTGTATAGCAAGCCAATCCACTTGGCTGTAAATGCAGTAAATAGATGAATTCATGGATTTATCTGCTTCATCCCTTATTAATAACGTGAAGCTGGAGGCACTTAATTGGCCGTGACTGGCAACCAGCTTAAAGGAGAGATATCTTTTTCATTCTCTAAAGTGGAGTGCTCTACAAGTGAGTCGGATGATTCAATTACTCTCCATCTCATATCCTCGTCCAAACGACCCAGATCCTAATGATGTGCATGTTGTATCCCAGCCTTTATCCCATTCATCATTCCACCACCTGTAACTTCCCCAAACTGTTTTACATATAAATTACCATTAAACAGAGTGGGGAAATAATTAGAGAGTAAAACAGTTGGGGAATCAGAGATGTGGGGGAACAGGGGGTGGGGGGATGGTCAGGAGGGTGATTGAGACAACAGCATCATTAGTGCCATCTTTATTCCCTTGTCCTTCATGTTAATGTCAACATTTGGACAGTGGAGTCGATGAGAATCCTGATGGCGGATAATTGTCCGAAAAGGTGGTTGTATTTATGGAAAGCCGTTTGCCCTTCTACATAATGCACACATAAAGCTGTGTAGCTTCCTAAATCTTGCCAGTGACAAAATTGATTTCTTCACGAAGATAAAATAAGTGTGCACTGTTTAATTGCTGTTTTACACTGATAAACCTTGCTGGTATTACCGTGCAGGCAGATGGCATATGGCTTGCATGCCAGCCATGAATAAATAGCCAGTGAGAGTAGATAATCAGCCCCAAATTACCAGGCACCGCCAGAGCGAATGTGGCACGCGGTTGATCAAAGAAGAGCGTGGTTGCTCAGTGCTGAGATGAGAACGCTTTGGGAGAAAACACATTTGGACACTGGCAGATGTGGAAGGGAGCTTCCAGATGTCTTCATCTGTCTCCAGCGCGATGTTTCAAAGACATTTCACACAGATGGGCTCTGCCAGAGTCTGACACACACCTTAGCCCACCTCATCCCTTTTGATTCAGGGACAGCCCATTAACCCGCCAAAAAAAAAAAATAGAAGAGGAACACTTTGCAGACCATGTTAGAAAAACAAAAAAAAGTCAGAAAGATCGGGATGTTGACTTGCTCTGCTTTGTAACTGTACAAATGTGAGGATGTTTACGATCTTTTTTATGACATTAATGTGTCAGGAGGAGGTACGTATGAAGACTTAATAGCTCTCTTTCAAGCTGTTCAAATGCATAGAGTTTATCCGACTTGAATTTTAATAAGAAAGTAGGATGCACTTAGACTTAGACTCTTAAAGTTGTTTTTCTGTCTCTTTACCTGGTCACAGACTTTCACTGGACAGCTTCGTCTAGGCAGAATCACAGCCATGCTGTATTCTTTCCATAAATCAATTTAAACCTTTCCCAAAAGCACAGTTCTCTGCACAGATCTAAAATGCTCTGTAAAACATTTAGCAAACTATAGTATTTTTTTTATGTTTTAGGCTATTTTGTATTGTCAGTTAGTCATTTTCTATACCGCTTATTCCCAGTTACGGGGTCACGGGGGAGCCGGTGCCCAGCCGGCAACTCTGAGCGCAA
>JAOTRJ010000029.1:5773965-5786404 GCA_028564905.1 Leptodoras praelongus | reverse complement strand
ATGACTGAGCACTCTTGTAAGTCGCTCTGGATAAGAGCGTCTGCTAAATGCCATAAATGTAAATGTAAATGTAATTGAACACACTGCTCTTACTGGTGCAATGTGCAATTAATGAAGATTTGGCCACCAGGCTGGTCCAATTTAGCCATGAAACCTGCCACACTAAAATGACAGGTGTTTCAGTTTCATTGTCTAACCCCTGTATATCCCCAGACAGTTTGTAAATAAGCCTTAACCTGTCTTCAGTGGTTAAACTCACCGGGATAATGTAGAATTATACCCAAGAACTGCTGCTATAATTATAAAGGCCACCCTGTGCTCATCCCAGCATTGATATTCACAAGATAATCAGTGTGAACATTCTTTCAGCACATTTTATATTGTCTGACCTTATAGTAGATGCTTCCACATGCTTCTCCACTAGACTTGTCCTTCCACTAGACTTTCCATAGATATGCTTGGAAACAGCACTCTGTGAACAGCCAACCTCCTTAGCTATGAACCTTTGTGGCTTACCCATCCTATGGAGGGTATCTGGCCAGTTATTATGTCTGCAGTCTTCCTCATATTCAAACATTCATGCCCTGCAAAACTTGGGCTGATTTCTCCACAGTATTCAAATTTTTTGAAATCCTATTTTCATGGGTTTTATGAGCTGGAAGCCCAAATTATGTAAAAATAAACAAATAAATACTTGAAATCATTTCAATTGTGGGCCCTGAATCTATAATCTATGAAAGTTTCACATTTTGAATGGAATTACGGAAATGAATCAACTTTTCCATGATACTCTAATATTTTTTTGAAATGGGTCTGTATAGTTGCAAAACATACAGACCCATACAAACATACACAAAAAAATGTGTATACTAATCTGATTGTCAATCCAGATACAGAATTTGCATGCTATATTTAATAAACCAGTCAATACTCAATGTTAATGCTTCAATATAAAAAAGTCATCTGTTTAAAATGAAAGCTGTGTGGACGCAAGCAATGAATGAAAGCTTTTGGACACCCGAATATCCTGTGTATCAAAATATTAACCGACAACTTTTCTTTGCTTTTGGATTTTTATTACACTTTCTTCCCAATTTGGTCATTTGCCAGTTCCCACACAACTCCTTTTGTGGTCAGGCATTTACATAAACTCATCATGAATGTTAATGTAATGGCAGTATTGGGCTTTCAGTTAGCCCCTTTCGACCAAAGTGGAAGAGGTTCTTGAACGAGTTCTATTCAGGATTCTTGGATCTTCGGAGCTATCTAGCAAACTGCCCCACATTTTGACCAGTTTTGAATGGAACCACTGTAATTGAGAATGCATCATCTACAGAGGGTGTGGCTCAAAGCACAGCCAACTTTGCTTCTACTTACAAAATGCTATGACCCAGCTCACAAGCTCCAGCTATAAAACCACGTTGAAGGGGTCGAGAGGCTGGGGTGGCTCAGTGGTTAAGGTGTTTGGTTACTGAATAGAAGGTTCAAGCCCCACCACCACCAAGCTGCCACCATTGGGCCCTTGAGCAAGGCCCTTAACCCTCAACTGCTCAGTTGTATAAATGAGATAAATGCAAGTCACTTTGGATAAGGGTGTCTGCCAAATGCCATAAATGTAAATGAAAAGTTACATTTATATACCGCCTTTCTCAAACCCAAGGACACTTTACAGTCAACATACAACTTTAACACCAGTCACACACCGGTGAGAAGCAGCAGCCAGTTGCGCACAGTGTACTCTCAACGGGAGACCACAGCCCCCTGGGGGACTGAATGGGGTGCAGGAAAGGAAAAGAGGACAACACCCAGGACAGAGCACCATCCACCACTGGCAGACACAGCCATTCACACACTCACACCAGGATTATACCTAACGTGCATGTGCATGTATTTGGACTGTGGGAGGAAACCGGAGTACCCGGAGTAAACCTATGCAGACACGTGGGGATCGAACCCAGGACCTTCTTGCTGTGAGGCAACTCACCGAGCCACCATGCTGCCCAAATCCCTAAATGCAAAATTGTGAAATCATAATAACTTTCCATTCTCAGAGCAGAAACGGCTCTAGAAGCTTCCATAGGTGTCTTTCCATATGCCCTGGCGGATGCAGCTTTTTTATTACATTAAAAAAAAAATCATGTATTATATTTAAATGGTGCCTTGCTTCAAACTCAAAGCTAAAATATGATAGATGAAAAAAGAAGTTTAAAAAAAAAAACACAATAAAAAAAAATGTGCTGTTCCTGTGTCTGTTCTTTTGTCTTGTAAAAACAGAATTTTTGGACTGATAAACGAGTAGCACTTTTAAGTAGTAGTAGTAGGCCGGGTGCTATGTTTTTCCCATGTCAAGTAGGGCACTTTTCCAATTCACAATTTAGAGGTAAGCATTTCAAACCTTGCATCTGGCACTTAGTGCTTTGAGGGCAGCACTTTGAGAGCTGTTCGAATAAGCAGGCATTCAAAAATGGATCCACATCATTTCTAAGAGGAGAAAAACACTGATATTTGTGCCGTTTTGTCCAGGATGGGACGTCATTTTTTCATATTTGTTTTCATTCGCATTGCTTGTCCTTTAAGCCGCTTCCCAGGGTTGTTCTTGTTGCTTTCTTATTCTATTCTTTATCTTGTACTCTCTCTCTCTCTCTCCACCCCTTCTCTCTTCTGTGTTTAGGCAATAAATTACAGTATAAAATGTATAATCCAGGAAGGGCTTACAGGTTGAGCTGGCTTATTACCTCTCTCTTACCATTAAAATGTTCTAATATTGAGCTGAAAAGTGTTTCGCTATTTAAATACAAGTGGCTGAATGGTTAAGCAGTGCACAAGTGCATAAAATGTTAAGCCAATATAAGCAACCATGTTCGGTCTTTATATACAAAAGACAGGTGCTAGAAAGAACACAATAATTTGCTATGACTTTTCTTTGCACTCCAGAGAACACCTTGCTGTTGTGTGCTACTTTGAACATTTGGAGCTGTGCTGACTCTAGACTACTGCATCTTGCAAACCATCCAATTAGGCACATTCTCAGGAAGAAGGATGAAAGCTAGAGACTGAGCTTTGCAAGATCAGACCTATTCTCTCTCATAATTACTGCAAATGTTGCACTTCTAACACTTTGCATGCAAAAAAAAGCACCCAAAAATAGATTTCAGTGTGCTGCGACGGCACTGCGCGATGGTCTCGTGTGTACGACAAGTGGTGTTTGTGGTGCGTTTTGCAAGGTGAACGGGAACTTTGCACACTTGGGTTGTAACAAACTGCCTAAAGAAACTGCCAGATAAAAATGATCAGATCTTACTTGCTTAATTTGTCAGTCAAAAATTAAAGCAGAACGCTCAAAATAGTTGTCTCACGAATGATTTATATAACAGATCACTTCATTCAACATACTGTATTCAACCTTCCCAAGTTCAGCCATGTCAGGCCGCTGCTCCGCACCCTTCACTGGCTTCCTGTAGCAGCTTGCATCAGATACAAAACCCTGATGCTGGCCAAAAGCCAAAAACGGTCCAGCCCCTCCCTACCTGATGGCAATGGTCAAAATTAATGCGTCCCCAGAGCCCTTCGTGCCTCAAGTACGGCTCTACTCGACCCACCGTCATCCAGGACACGTGGAAGGCAAGCATCCAGACTTTTCTCTGTCCTGCACCAAGGTGGTGGAATGACCTCCCTCTGAGTGTCCAAACAGCAATGTCCAGAGTCGCTCGCTGTCTTCAAACGCCAACTGAAGACCCACCTCTTTCGAGAGCACCTGAATGAGCACTAACTCAAATCTGTTACCGCTCTTATAGCAGTTATTGTATTCCCTACGTCTTGTTTTTCACTGGTTTTGTGTAGTTTAGGAATACTTGGGTTCTGGGACGTATAATGTCTAATAGGTAATACATGGCTAAAATTCTAGCAGTATCATAACTCACAGTACCTTGAACTCAGCCTTGGCATTGGATATTCCAATTTAATGAGTAAGCACTCTTGTAAGTCGCTCTGGATAAGAGCATCTGCTAAACGCCATAAATGTAAACGTACTTCAACCATATCATGCATGTAATGCTCTGATACAAACATCTCAAACCATGTGAAAAATTATGTAATATACACTGAAATACCAGAAAAACTGGTTCTGGAGCCTATGCAAAATACATAGCAACACCACGTATACACATCATTGGTTGCATCCACCAGTGTGTGCATAATTCAATAAACATAGAGCTGTTGAGATAGGTGAGGGGAGTTCAGAGGTAGAAGCAAAGTTTGGATTTTCACGTATGAGCATTTCAAGGGTGTACCGTGAATACAAGAATTCCGGCATACCCTCGACTCAAGAATTGTCGGAATGCAACGCTGGGGCCTCAACAAACATCAGCATGAGGACTGTGCAACGTTCCCTCCAAGATCCCGTGGGGGACCTACCAAGTATTAACTGATATACCAGTTTTTCTGGCACTTCATTAATGTGTACAAAATGACAGTGCACTGGGTTTAAAGTTTAATGATATCAAAAAGTAAAGCAGACTGCAAACTCTGCTCTGCTAAAATATTTAAACAACTAAAGCATCTTTCGTCATAAAAAAAATACTATAGTATAAATGTAATTTTTTAAATATTTTTATTTTTTAAGTATTTTACGTTGTATTGTTAATAGTGTGTGAGTTAAAAGCCAACCTAAGCATACAAAGCAGCATGGTCATGGTTATGATAATTAAAAATGTGCGAACATTATTAATGTCACACACACACACACAGAGAGTGAGAGTGGAGCAGTGAAGTGAGTATGCAGAGACACTGTCATTTGTGAGAGCACTATGGTTATCCGAGCACAGAGTGACACGCTTCCTTTTCTTTTCGCTCTCCAGAATCCATAACTTCCTCGTGAGTCAAGGTGCAATTCACAGCACTCGTTTTTAATAACTACAGTCAGGTTGGCCACGTCCATGCCGTTTTATTAATGATACGCTTTAAATGCCATAACAGCAAAAAACATCAGCGCTAGGGCTTCATTTCTAGCAGCACACCGAAATAAAGAAAGCTAAATAAAATGTTCCAGGAAGGCACTGACTACTTAATATTAAAAGTTACTCATTTCAGTATAAGTACCAGGACTGGTAGAGGATAGTACATAAGCGTGTAGTCGTACCGTGCAACATAGGATCTGTACATCCCTATTGTACATTAACATTATACCTGCACTTGACCATGTCAGTACAACTTCACATTAACTGATCGCCTCACAGAGATACTGTATCTTGCAGAATAAATATATAAAATTTATACTTTTTCACGCAAAGTGACTTAAAACTGAAAAAGGATTACAATCTGGATAATTAAAGGTTTTGAGACATCACTCAAAACTGTCTGGCTTTTGTCAAAATTTCACAGACAAGACAAAAGAAAGTGCCTCCATACTTAAAGCCGAAACAACTCCATTCTTACATCTTCAACATGCCACTATACACATAAGGGACAAATTAAAAAAAAAAACAAAGCGGCTGTGTTATGTTTCGGCATTTGTTTATTTTTTTGGCAGGGTTGCCTCCACATGTCCTCTTAGAATGAAGCGTCACTGCAATTCAATACGCCATTCTTCTAACGGATCGCTTCTGTCCTATAATGAAACATTTCTATCCTGATGGGCAAGGTCACGTCTAGGACGACTCTGCACACCTCCGCAGAGCACGAGAGCTTACTGAATTATATGTTATGACCTTCGTGCTCATCATATCTCAACCCAGTTGAAGACCTGTGAGAGATTTTGGAGCCTTGTGTGAGACAGCACCGTCCACGACCATCATCAAATCACCAATTGATTGAAGGTCTGTAGGAGGAACAGTGTTCATCACTCTAGTTCAATTCCAGCCTGAAGCTATTCTGGTGGATTGAGCCATACCATACTAGTACCTTACTAACACACTTTATATGTTTTTTTTTCTTTAATTTGTCACCCAGCTGTATCTCCGGGATCATTGGAGTACCTGTAAAGAATTTTCTAAATGTCTACCACTTTAGATTTTTTTGTATTCATTTGGTGTTTAATTGAAAGTATTTCCTTTGTTTTGACATTTAACTTTATTTTTCTTTCATCACCACCACATTCTCTTTATGCTTATTTCTGTACTTCCATCACACCATCTACTTCATCCTGTACATTCTATTACCTTAATTTTAACTAATTTTAATGATATTAATATTAACAGCTTTGATAAATAACAAGTGCTTATTTCAAATCGTAATTTTACAATGTAATCCATAAAACGTATTTGGACAGGACTAACATCATTAAGATACTTCCGTAATAATGACGCCACCCTACTCCCTATGTAAAATGAATTCCTTTTGAAAGAGGATATACACTGAAGTACCAGAAAAACTGGTATAGCAGTTAATACGATAGAACATTGCACAGTCCTCACCCTGGTGTTTGTTGAGGTCAGTTAATACGATAGAACGTTGCACAGTCCTCACGCTGGTGTTTGTTGAGGTCACATTCACCCAGAGTCTTTTTATGGGCACACTGCTGTCATAATTTCAAGGTTTTGCTGGAATTCTTGTAGGCACAGTACATTCATGAAAATCCAAACATTGCTTCTACCCCTGAATCTCATGAGCTTCAACTATGCGATTCTATACCACACTTGCCAACTCACCATTCTCACAACAGAACCAGCTCTAAAATCTTCCACAGATGTCTATGTCTATTATATAAGCACTGGCGGACATGCATAAGTGGTGTCGCTATGTATTTTGCATAAGCTCGGTGTAAAGTATAAGCTTCGGTATAAATGCATAGCCTAAAATAAGTCCTAAGAACCCTCAGATCTACATGTATGCATTACTGTGACACTTTTATATATGCAATTCACTGGTGCTGTCTTTCTCACACAGCTCTCATGTCAGTAATAGCTACATCAACTGCCAAAGCTGTGCATCTGGCCTTTTTCACCTTCTTGCTTTGATCTTGCTCCACTGATGAGAATTTATACAATCTCCAATGCAAATCATCTCTGTGAATAAAGCTTGCCATGCTTACGCCTTTATTTTGCTGCTGAAATGATGGAAATGTTTGGCATTTCTTTAATGCATATGGATCAACCGAGTGTCCTTCCAAGTATGACTGGCCAATAGTAGAGCTTCAGTTAACCAGTAAGAGGTAACAAGTGCATTTGTGTAACCCATAAAACTCTGACCTGCATGAGAACAGCTACTCAAATATGTTTAGAAATCACAATTTAGTTTTTTTATTCAATTCTTTCAACACTGAGTTTATATGAATTAAGGTCTTTTTTCCGTATGGAAGCATAGCTCAGCTATATTTATAAAAAGCATTTATTACATCTGACTTGTTTCCATTTGAAAATGAATTAAAAACCCTAGCTAGAAACAGTTCTCAAATACCACTGGAAGATCGTCCCATTCTGATTTGGATACCATTCCACTCTCCATCACTCAAGAGCTGTTTTTTTCCTTTTCTTTTTTTTTCTGAGCAACATCGAACAAAGTGCCTCTTCACTCAAGGATCTTGGAATGCCTACTAAATGCTTTGCTTTTAATACCTCACTACTGCAACTCCTGCAGGAATTAGGCAGTGTTTTAATTAAATTAGATGTATATAAGCCTAAATTGGGACGCGTTTCATGCAATGCAAATAAATTACTCAAACAGATGAAGCTGATTCAAAACTGTGCTCTTAATTATGCCCACACTTCACCTTTCTACTCTGTAAATATCAACATGGAGTCATTTATAAACCTAAAACATCCTAAAACAAACCTAAAATATTAGCAGAGCAAAAAAATCAGAACCGATTATAGATTGTAAGGTAAAGGCTGCTCTAGTGTTCATCCATAGAGGGTTAAACAATATGGTAAAAATATTATATTACCTGAAGACATTTGTGAATAAATATTTCAAAGTGAAAAGAAAAAAGTACAATTTAACCAGTCACTTATTAGACTAAGTAAG
Organism: Leptodoras praelongus; assembly: GCA_028564905.1. Taxonomy (NCBI): domain Eukaryota; kingdom Metazoa; phylum Chordata; class Actinopteri; order Siluriformes; family Doradidae; genus Leptodoras; species Leptodoras praelongus. The sequence goes on along the minus strand of JAOTRJ010000029.1, from coordinate 5,778,445 downwards.
AAAGTAATTATAATTACTTATTAAATAATAATTTAATAGTTATAATTATAATAATAACAATAATAATAATAATAAAACACTGACTCTAAAGATGATGCTTATTGATATTAAGGTTAGGCAATATGATGGAAAAAATCTGATTAATTTTTGAAGACATTACTATCTATCCATCTATCTACAGACCCATTCCAAAAAATTTAATATCATGGAAAAGCTGATTAAGTTCCATGGAAATTAATAATTGCTCACAATCTGCCAGCAATGCAGTAGATTTAAATAAAAATAAAACTTTTTAATAAAACAAAAAAAGTTAAAAATGTAAAAACAAAAAAAGAATAGTTTTTTTATTAAACTTATTATATTCAAATAAAACTGTTAATATATAATATATTATAAACATTTAAAAAAATAAATAAATATTTAAAGCTTAAGTAAAAAAAAATACATCAACTCCTTCCTGTCATTTTATAATTATTTGTTTTTTTATCATTACAATAAAATATAATATCACAATATGGATATCATCATATTAACACTACTCTATCGTAATCGGTATGATGCGGGCGGTTGTACATGCGCCACGTTGTTAATTTTTTAATTACTGCTGGTTATGGATGAGAACGCTTTCGCTTTTACAGTAGAGAAGCTCTAACCCCTGGCACTAAATCACTTTGGCTCATCACCACATCCTTTAAGCGCTTCAAGATGATGGCGGCAATCTATAATCATTACAAGAACCGTTTGACATTAATTGTTTTTGATTTTTTTTTTTTTTTTTTTTTTTAATTATCAACAAGCTCTGTTGGATGTAGAAACTGGGGAGAGAAACATGAAGATTCTGGGCATCTTCGGGAGTGTGGTCCATCTGTCTCAGTGGAAGTGTGTGTGTGTGTGAGAGAGAGAGAGAGAGTGTGTTTGTGTGTGTGTGAAAGAGAGAGACAGAATATGAGAGAGAGAGTGTCTGTGTAAGAACGGTGGCTAGACTGTGGTGAGAAAGCAGATGTCCTCCTCGATGAGCTGCACCAGATAAGCGCGCACGCGCACACACACGCACACACACACACTTTCCACATTATCAGTATATCCATGTAAATGTTCCACCGCCACAGTACCCGTGTAAACATGCCACAGTTTTGAGCCTCCATTAATACCCATTTACATTTGTGCATGATGGGCCCTTTAAAAGCCTCCCCTTTTGTTTTGCGATGCATTCACACAGTAACACATACTTTCTGTGCCACATTATCCAGTGTAATAGGGCTGAGAATTTAACGCATGATTTTGTTTAATTCAATCCATTCTAAGCTTCTAGGTCTCATACACTTACAGGGGAATAACCCCCCCCATCTCCCCTCCCAAACAGTCCATGTATTGATTCTTGCTATTCACACTGCAAAAGTGGGAAAATTCAATTAAGGTGTGTAACAAAGACGCTCAGGCTTGGGAGAGCCAAAAAAAAGACAAATTCTTGCTCCTGAAGAAGACGAAGAAGAAGAAGAAGAGGTGTTAGGACTTATCTGAACCCGTCCTTATTCTGGGCTAGAGGATTCAGCCAAAAGCATGCAATTTTACATCAAGTGAGCAAAAAGTTTGTTTTGAAGCATCTCTCTAAAGAACAGTATTGGCATTTTACCACTATTTCGAGGTACTGTTGTCCAAATAAGTACCATCAAATGTTAAATAGGACTATAGATGTTAAACACGCCTGATGAATGCACAACATGGTCTGATCAGAAATCATGTATCACGCATCCCTCAAAAACCCCACACAAACACACAAGCCCGCCATGGTCCCCTGCAATTTTGTAAGAATTCACATAAAAAAAAGTTGAATATGGAGCAGGAAAGCTAAGTCAGAATCATTGCACTGATATAAAATTAGAGGCAATGTCCTTAGCCGGTACTGTGTGATGTTTTGGTCTGATTTACCCTCCCCAATCCTTCATCTTAAAGCCAAGCATGAATTCTGCATACTACTATAGCAGCTTGCATAAAGTTGACTTAACAAAGGATGGCAGCATCTGATTAATACTGGATTCTAGCCAGTACTCAAAGCTATGATAAATATCATCCATAACAAATCATGAAAACAAATAAATAAATCAATAAATAAATAAAACACAAACGGATTCAGAGCAAGCTCTGACTGAAAGCCTACAAAAGAATCAGGTTGTGTCATAGGGATAAGTTTTTATTTTTATTATTATTATTATTATTAAGACCTAGGGTTATTTTAATAACATAACATCATAAATTCAGTAAGAACCTCTTGCTCAGTGGAATCCTTAGAAGTTGTTTAGGAAACAAAGTGCCACCGGATATAAGCACGCCATGCGTTTATGCAATAGTGCTGCATGATATGGCCAAAATATTAGGCCACCCTGGAGCGACTATAACCGCAACACACAGACAGTAAACTCCTGCTAGGACTTGATGGAAGGCTGCACTGGTTTAACATGCAAAATCAACTCGTGGACAATACGTCGGGGGAATCAGGACCATTTTAAGTTGCGTATCACGGAGTCCAGCACCGCGCTGCAACCCCGATGCATCAGATTGCGCACAAGGCGCGCGCCGCGCACTTTTGTGTACAGAGCAGCAACTTGCAACTCTTTTTTTTTGTGTGCATGAACAGATATAGATGATGTGGATGGATATGGAGGGGGGGGTGTTCATGCTTCTGGGCTAAGTAAGTTATAAGACTCACGCTGCTGTTCTGGCCGGACCAGTGCACCATGGCTTGGTTGTGAGCCGAATCTCCGCTGAGGGCGAACGTGGAGCTATTGAGCTGCAACTCATCTTTACTCCACCTAAGTGACCTTTCACCTCGACGGCGTCTGGATTTAGGATCATCCCGAGGTCTTGGGGCGTCCCTGCGCGTTCTTGGTGCGCGCTGGTTTTTACGTGGTGCAAGGATGGCAGCAGTGCGCGCGCCGCGTGTGTGCACTTGGCTGTGGGTGTCCGTGTCCAGTGGCTCGTGCGCGTCAGTATTCCGTTTGCGCCTTGAGAAACTCCCACGTTCCCGCTCGGGCTCAGCTGTGCAGTCGTGCTCATGGCTGAGACCCTGTGCTCTAACTTCGCCTATTGCAGTATTCGGAGCGCCCATGCTGAGCAGAAGCTGCCTGGAGCGCCACTTTCCCACCGGCTGACAAAACCGGCAACTTATGTCCGCCTCGACCAGCATCCCCAAACAGAGCAGAGCCAGGGCGCAGGGAAGCCCGTGCCAAAGCACGCCGAACCCGTTCCCTCTCCGCATCGCTGAAACACACACACACACACACACACACACACTGGCTCTCTTTCTCCCTCTCTCTCTCTCTCTATTTCTCTCTCTCTGTGTCCGTGCACTCCGCTTTGTATCCTTCCTGTTTTCTTGCAATAGTTAGAAATGAACTCTTCTTCCAAGTTCCGTTGAGCGCAACGTCGATCGCAGCGTCGCGAAAAGTGCAAAGGCTCCGAGTTGAAAGCTTTCATCAAATGAAGAGGAGAAGGAGGAGGAAGAGGAGGAGGAGGAGGAGCGGGGTTGCCAGATTGGACGGACGCTTTCCAAACCGGGTTGCTCTTTGAAATCGACACCCAGGCGCACTAATACTGTCTCTGTGACCATTTTGTATTCCTACACATACATTAGCCTATAGTTTAATCAAACTAATCAAGTAAGCAGCTAATCAAGCAACTCTTTCAGTGCCCATCACTCCGGGTTGCATCACCTCCTACTAAGGTGTGTATGAATAATGGATTTACATTTTAATCAGGATTATCTTCAGTAGCCTAAATGCGTTATCCGGATTTTCCATGGACATCAACAGACAATTATGATTGAGAGGATTCATGAGGGCATGGGGAGGAAGGGGTGATTGTGTGTGTGTGTGGGTTTGGGGGGTAATCAGTGTGCCAGTTTGGTGTTTCCTAAGCTTTGCATTGATCTCATCTGACATACATGCTATCCATCAACTTAGACTAAGACTCAAACAGCACTTTCATCTGCTGTCGGCTCATAGTCCTGTTTCTATTCCATTTCTTTTTCTTCTTCTTGCATCCCATGAAGGATTTTTGCATATTTTCGCACCAGTGATTGAGAACCTGAAGGACTTGCATGATCATGTCTGTTTAACACAACAATCGGGTGGCAATGTCAGTGATCTGACTATACAGAAATAAAGTTTTGATGGTGATGACATGGAAGGTTGCAGTTTGGTAATGGTGTCAATCATAAGCAGAGAGTAAACTATAGCAGTAAGAGTTCCTACTCCTTGCAGAGCACATTGCACAGCCAGTGGCAACAATACAGTAGGGCTTGGCTTTCCCAGTATTCCTAGCCCAAGCCCTGTGCTTCTGGAAACAATGGATAGCTTTTCAATGACAATTATAGCTGATAACTTGATATAGTTATTGACAGATTTAAGTCAGTCAGTCATTTTCTATACCGCTTATTCCCAGTTACGGGGTCACGGGGGAGCCGGTGCCCAGCCGGCAACTC
>JAOTRJ010000029.1:5315627-5326619 GCA_028564905.1 Leptodoras praelongus | reverse complement strand
CCGGCTGGGCACCGGCTCCCCCGTGACCCCGTAACTGGGAATAAGCGGTACAGAAAATGACTGACTGACTGACTGAGTTGGATTTGTAACGTAATTGTTCATGTGAGTCCGATCTCATGGGAAACAAATATTCAAGTAGTCAAGGGAAAGTGGTTTCAGGACAAATATCCACCCTGTGAAAAACATCACTAAGAGGAAGCAATTGCTTTAAAGTGATTTGTCAAGAATGAACTGAAAATTGCTGAAACTGAATTTCCTGATATTGCTTCATCGGTTTCTCAACATCTATGTACATTCCTATATGATGGCTAGAGTATGTTACACTTGAACTACTGTATTAATTACACTTTTGATGAAACTTTTGTGCAGTGCCAACTTTGGAATCTTATTTGTTTGTTTCACTTTTACAAAGGAAAGTACTAAAATTACACCATTGTACCTTTGGGAATGTATCTTTTCCATACATGCACTTCATTTATTCTGTCACACTCCTTTTCTCTCCTTTAATACTGCAGCCATGGCAACAAAGAGGTGTTTTCCTGCCAAGGTATTCAGCTTGCAGTGGACTGGTTCCTTGAACGTGGCCACAAAGACATCACAGTGTTCGTACCGGCTTGGAGGAAAGAACAGTCCCGACCTGACGCTCTCATCACAGGCAAGTGCACTGTGAAACGTCTAATTCAGCTCACAGGTTATTTACAGGGTTGAACACCTGGGCTTCCAGGACTGCAGTTACACAATCATGCTCTATAATCATGTTGATGCTCTTAGTTCTTTTGGAGCTGACGTCCAGTGCTCAGAGATTGAGATTTTCGGTTTGACTAATATAACATTATGCCCTGGTTAAATTCTACACTCTCAGCATGCGCTTAAGTGTTACTTTATTCCTATTCCTTCAGATCAAGAGATCCTGAGGCGGCTGGAGAAGGACAAGATCCTGGTTTTCACACCCTCTCGCCGGGTCCAGGGCCGCAGAGTGGTGTGCTACGATGACCGGTTCATCGTCAAGCTGGCTTACGAATCGGATGGCATCATCGTCTCTAATGACAACTACAGGGATTTGGCCGTGGAAAAACCAGAATGGAAGAAGTTTATTGACGAGCGACTTCTCATGTACTCGTTTGTCAATGATAAGTGAGTCTTCCTGCCTTTATATTACCCCTCTGTGTTTATTTATCATGTTTCATTTCAGTTGCCATTAGATCCTTATTTTCATTGTGCACATAATCAGTAAATTAGAGCGTATAATAAGTATTGAAGTAGGTCTGTAAGTGTGACTGCATGCATGGGAACGTCATGTGCAGTGTGGAACTACAATGAGTCAAGACTATGGATCTGGAGATGTGACAAACTTTATTTTATGTTTTATATATCAATACTATGTAAATAGAGCACATGGAGTAAACATGAACACCAAACAGCCATAACATTACTCCTTGTATCTACACTCTTTGTCCATTCTATCAGCTCCACTGACCATACAGGTGCACTCTGTAGTTTTACAGATACAGACTGTAGTCTGTATCCCCCTTTTATGCTGTTCTTCAGTTGTTAAGGGTTATTTGGGTGGTGGATGATTGTCAGCACTGCAGTGACCCTGATGTAGTGTGGCGTGTTAGTGTGTGTTGTGCTGGATATCATAGACACTGAAGTGCTGCTGAAGTATTTAAACACTGTGTCCTCTCAGTATCCAATTTATTAGACACACCTACCTAGTTGCTCCACCTTGTAGATGTAAAGTCAGAGACTCATCTGTTGCTGCACAGTTTGGCTTAGTGGTCATAGGATGCTACCCCCAGGACTCTGTTGGCTGGATATTTTTGGTTGGTGGACTACTCTCAGTCCAGCAGTGACACCGAGGGGTTTAAAAACTTCAGCAGAACTGCAGTGTCTGATCCACTCACACCAGTACAACACACACTAACACACCACCACCACACCAATGTCACTGCAGTGCTGACAATCATCCACCACCCAAATAGTACCTGCTCTGTGGTGGTCCTGTGGGGGTCCTGACCACTGAAGAACAGCATAAAAGTGAGCTAACAAAGTCTGCAGAAAAGCAGATGGATTGCAGTGTCTATCTGTAAAGCTACAAAGTGCACCTGTACGGTCAGTGGGGATGATAAAATGGACAGAGTGTAGATACAAGGAGGTGGTTTTAATGTTATGGCTGATTGGTGTGTAGTAAACATGTATATAAATACAAAATGACGTTAATGTTTAGTTTTAGTAACCATGGACACAAGTATACCAGCTTGACTGTGGTGTATTTTGTCCCCTTTCCTTTTATGGGTTCATATCACCTTGGTTGTGGGTTATGTAAATTAGATGTATACGAGAGTAAATTGGCATACCCCTGTGACATGTATATAAGATTTCCACACAGTTGTGTGGGGGGAAAATCAACTTGTTTTGATGCCGTCCTTTGATGCTGAATCAACACAGACTCCATTGTATTTCCTTTAGCGTGCTGAAAGCTGCACTTTGCAACAGTGATGAATATGAGTTCATGAGAAATCATGTTAAGTTAATGTTAACGGTTTGAGAGATCTATGAACATGCAAAAGACAAATTCTTTTTTTTTAACGCAAAGGTAGCTATTTATAGCTACATTAGATTATATATATATCTAATGAAAAGCTCTGTCCTTCAGGTTCATGCCTCCTGATGATCCTCTTGGTCGCCATGGCCCCAGCCTCGAGAACTTCCTGAGAAAAAGGCCCATCATCCCAGAACACAAAAAACAGCCATGTCCATATGGTAGATACTCATCCTGCTGCTCAGCTATTCCCTGCCATAAAGTCTCCTGTTGTTTATTATTTACATTTTAAAAAGCAGTTTTAAACCAGTGCATGTGGGATACATTGAGTGATTCAAATTTAATACAGATTTTCTTCCATTGTGACTAAAAGGCGTCAGCTTTTACATTTTCAGTGGAAGAAAATCCCTGTTATAAGGGTCCCATGAGTTTGCATTCATTATTTCCGTTATTGCTATTTGCATTCTTGGGTGAGCAGTGATGAAAGCATTTGTTGTTGGCTCCTTTAGGAAAGAAGTGCACTTATGGTCACAAGTGCAAGTTTTACCACCCAGAGCGTGGCACCCAGCCCCAACGTGCCGTAGCCGACGAGCTCCGCGCTAGTGCCAAGACATCCACAGCCAAAGGCACAAATGAATCGGGTCTAGTGAAAAGCCACAGTGTTCCTGGAGGATCTCGCAACGATAAAACCGCTGACGGAAAGCGTTCACACTCGAAGCGGCAGTCGGACCCCAGCGTCCGCACCCTTTCATACGGCGACGTGGAGGACAAGTTGAGCTCCAAAAGCAAAGCAGATGCCCAGAACAGTAGCTTGACGCTGCCTCCTGCACCAGGCGGGCCCCCTTCCTGTCACTCTCATACACAAGACCAGAGAGAACAACTGACATGTTTTTCCAAAAGTCATGCATTGCCAGCTTTCCCTCAAACAGACTCCTACCCCACCTGTGAGTCTCCGGATCTCAGCTACTACTCGCTTGTGCGTGGCTACTCTGGCCTCAGCTTGTCCACCCAAAGGAGCCCTGAGCAGTCTTTCCTCTCTGACATGGATGCACGGCTCAGTTCCGTGGCATCTGACTGCAGCAGCGAGGGCAGCGCCAGCTCCGATTCATATGGCACGGTGCCTCCTGGTGAGCGCTCGTGCATGAGCTCGCCTGACTCGCTGTTGGACGACGGGCACAAGTGTCATCATTACCACCACCTCCACCACCACCACCGCAGGCAGTACCCACTGCCCATGGTGCTGCCTCCACCACAACACCACCACCACCAGCAGCACCGTGTGCTTTCCCCAGTCCCTTCAACTCACCCTGCGTACCCTCACGGGATGGCCCGCGGACACAGCTTCACGCAAGACGACCAGCCTCCGGAGCCCCACTTCAAGCACTCGGTGTCTTACATCAGTCCACAAGTCCAGCATCAGATGATTGGTGCCAGATCCAGTTGTCCTGGAGAGTACCCTCCTCAGAGTTCTCCACTGAATCGAGGCCTGGCATCCACACGTCTTGACAGCGTGTCTGACTCCAGGCTCTATGAGCGCTCACCCCTTTTAGCCAGGAAGCCCTTCCCAGACCAAGAGAGGATGGCCAGCTGGGAGCCGTACTATCAGCAGCCCTGCTACGAGCCCTTCACTTTTCAGAGCCTGCCAGAAAACAGGCAACAAGCATGGCGGGTGCCTTGGGGCCAAACCCATCTTCATCCTTCTCCTCCTCATCCATCCCATACTCCCCACCAGCACCAGGAACCGCCAGCCCTCAGTCGCTACCAAGAATTGCGCGAGAAAGTGTTTGTTAACCTGTGTAACATATTCCCCACTGATCTTGTGCGCTTGGTCATGGGCCGGTATCCTCACGTTACTGATGCCCAACAGCTGGCAGCCGCCATCTTGGCTGAAAAGAGACAGACTGAATACTAACAACCCTTGGAAATAATTCATACTGTAGCAGATATATCGAGTTCAGTTAACTTGTGTTTCCTGAGGATTACAGAAGCGTCTACTAGAGACGGTCCAGACCTTGATGGGTTCTACAGTGCTTCCGTTTGGTGGGTTTACAAGGTTTGGTTGGAAAGCTGGTCGTAGTAAGGACGAGTCATCTCATTCTTGGGTTTCTTACTTGACTCAGCGGCAAGTCGAGGTCGTTTCAGCAGTGGAGCCGTAACTGCTAGTAGCAATTCGTCTACCTGAAGTGTGTGTGTGTGTGTGTGTGTGGAAATGAGTGTGACATTATTTATTTTAGTCTATATATTTTCAGCAAGGCGTTGCTTTATGTTCATACTTTGGTTCAGGTGAGCATGATTCACAAGGCACTTTTACATTGCTGTTTATCAAATGTAAAGTTTGATAACTTGTGTCAATCAAACAAGTACTGATGGAAGGCCAGATGTTTTGTAGGAGTGAACAGCGTTATTGTTTTCAGGTCGCTGATGCAGAAATTGGGCTCCCATTGAAATAAGAAATGACCAAATAAATAAAGAGCAAGCAAAGGGCAGGACCCTGTCTGTTTTTTTTTTTCCTGCAGCAAGGAAGAACAATTTGCTCCCTCAGCAAAAAAAAAAAAGGTGTATAAATTTTTTATAGATTTTTATTTTAAAGTTAGTTTATATACATTCCCACAATATCTGGCCTTTCATAATCCTTGTGATATAATGCCTACTGTCACTTGAATTTTCATGTTTTGTTTTTTTTGTCTCAAAATGGCTTTCCCCATAACCAATTTTTGAATCACGAATCATTGGGTCTTCGGGGACGCACACCAAGAGCTGGCCCAGTGAATACTCACCGGGTATTATTTTAGTAGTGTAGTCGTGTTAACTTATTCTAGTTTTATTTCTGTCAGTTTTTTTTTACAAAGCTTTGTCGTTTTGTTGGGTTTCGTTACAGAGAGACGTTTATTCATGTGTGGATGCGTGATCACGTGTTTGTCTGTACGTCTGGGACCTCGGGTGGAAATTCTCATCAGCCAACTTGCATCCTATAGCCAGTGTTATTAGATACAGCGGCAGAGTTTCCCAAAAAGAGACGCGGTTTTTACAAATGAAGAAGTGAACTTTTAACTCGGCACTTTTTTTGGGAAACCGTTGCCGCGGTCCGTAGCCGCAGGTGTAGTGTAGACGAGACAGACCAGTAACCGAGTCCGTCTTTGTACCTTAGTTTTAGTAAGGGACGTCTCTGGCTTCACGTATCGGCCGCATGCTACCGTCACACGCCGTCTTCATTTTCATCCCGCCGTTGTACGAGCAGTTAACGAAGGAAAAGCAGACGGGCTTTTGTTCGGGAACTTCCAACGGGACGTTTGTCTCTGTTACTGACGTGACCTGTGGTAGCCAGAGAATACCTGTCCTCGTTGATACAAATTGTATCTTTTTTAAGATCTTAAAAAAGAAAAAAAAAGAAGACATTTATATACATATTAATCTATGGATAAAATATATTCACACAGTTATGTACAATATGTAGTACTTGTGTAATTTAAGATATTTTTGGCAACATTTTATCATTAGTTCAAGGAACACGGTTGAAGCGTTTCCTTTTTGTCGTGGGCTAAAAAGAGCATCAAATGCATCTTTTAAAAAAAAGAAAGAAAAAGGATGGAGGGTATTACTGTGATGAAGATAATTGCTAATTATTTTATTTATTTATTTTCTTTGGAAGCAAAAGGGGTATTTATGGTCTAATTTACCTAGAACTAAAAAAGTGGGCTTTTGGGGTATGAAGTTTTATAATTTTATGAGGCAAAATGATCGATTATACGTATTATTAGGTTTGAACTCGAGACGATTCGATAAAGTTTTCCGAAAGCTTCATTAGTATAACAATTGTATTTATATGGTAAAGCAGCGAGCGGATGCTTGCTGAACCGTACGATTCGTTATTATGCTACGATGCGCCTGGAAAACGTAACTAAAGCCACACCTTTTCTGGATTTGCCTCTGGGGACTAAAAAAAAGGCCTTGTGTTTTACCTGAAAATATTATCCGATGCATTTCAAGAGGGCTGGGCTCTTTGGGAGTAAAATGCTGCCTGAAATATGTTAGGAGCACCTTTGTTTTGAAAAAGAAGAGCCTTCTCTCAAGCCAGATGGCACCATGTGCCATGGTTGGCAGTGGCGTGGGCATAGAGTAAATGCCTCTACACGGCGTTGTGCTTAAGACACATCTTGAATAATCTGAACCATGTTCAGCTTACAAGTTTTCAGGGCCAGCTTTACTGCCGGACGTCCTTACCGCCGGCGTATTCGCAACATCTCGGCGTTACGGACGTCTCCGGTAAAGCGGCACCGGTTTTCATATATATATTAGAAGTAAGTTGTTTTTCATTGTGCTGTGCTGTAATCAAAGCTTCAGTGGACTTGCTGTGAGTCAGTGTTGCCGTAACGATGTCGCGCCTTCTCCTCCATCGAGTCTCTCAGAGCTTTGCTGAACCACCTTCTTCGTGGTGAAATTGTACAGAGGTTAATTACAGAACCCGTTTCCACGGCGACGTACGGGAAGGTTCGGTAATTACGCCTTGATTCTTGAATTGTATGTAGGCTTTACGCTCAAGGACCAAAGTGGACAGTGAATTAGTCAGCAGTAGGATTCAGAAGACCTGACGATAGTGCATTTGTTGGTCAGACGCAAGATAGTCTTTTCTTTTTTTTTTTTTTTTAAACAGATATAATTATATTGTTGGAGGGGGGGGGGGATAGTTTGGGGGTTTTTATTGATTTTCGTCAGGAAAACGTGCTCAGAACTTTGTCGTTGCTGCATATCCTGGTTTCCAAATGTGTATTTTTATTGAAATAAAAATACCACAATGAAATAAAAAGTTGGGTTGTGACCCTTTTCTTTCTTTCTCAGACTTCGTTCAGTTGTGTGGCTTTCAGAATGAAAACAAAGAAAATAAAATGAGCGAAAGATATTTTATCTTTATTATTTTTTTTTTTACACGTGTAGTCATGGACAAAGCTCGACTGTGATTTCTATGTAACAGAAAGCTGTATAAACATAAAAGGGAGGGGGGGAACAAAAAAAACTAAAACAAAAAACAAACATGACGGCTGGTTCCAGAAGCAGCAGTGGCAGCTTTGCTCTGGTTGTCCCTCATCCCCCCACACCCCCTCCCCAATCACTCGAATGCCAGCAGGCCAAAATCCACCAGACTAAAAAAAACAAACAAAAAAAAACAACCCCAATAACTCAAAGCAACAACGTTATACCATCGTGGCATTAAGGTAGCAACCCTATCCCCTTTAATGAAAGCTAGCGTTCTAGCTCTGGTGGTTCAAATGTCTAAAGCAATTAAAAAAAACAAAACAATAATTTGGAAGCACAGAACTTTCTCTTTCTATGGCAATTCCTGGACACTTGAATGAAAATGCTGGGTTTGTTTGAAGCTTTAGTGTCTCAACCACCAAATCAAGTGCTTTTTGACCTTTTCTGCTTTCAAGATACGAAAGATACAAAATCCAGATCGCTCCACAAAATACTCCATGTGTTAATTTGTTTAAAGCCTCGGTGTCGGTGCTGGGGGGGAAAAAGTGACCATGGAAAAGATTTTAGGTCTGCTTGATCTTCACGCAAGAAATACGGTCCAGGAAGAAGTTACAATATGAACGAACGCAGGAGTAACCCGGGGGACGGATCATCCTAGATCTATAAATATCCTTCATGTCGTCTTTATCCGCTTTAAACTCGTTACAGGGCAAGAAAGAAAGGAGAGGAGGAGAAGAAAACTAACTAAACCATGACACTCGGCATACTAAATCTTCACTTTTATAATCAAACATCAAACACGCACAAAGTTCTGTGGAGTAAAAGAAGAACGAAGCGAAGGCGATGACGAAGACGGGTTGGAGTCTGCTACACGTAACCACGGCGATGCGCCGTGAGCTCTGAACTCGCCGCGGTTTCCGAGTCAGGACAGCTTTGGTATTTACGTCATTAGCTCTGGAGGATCACGTTTGTCAAGGCGGCGAATAACACTACTTAATCTGGATCTGGACATAATACTGAGCTCTGAGTTCATACTGAGACTAACCACACACACACACACACACACACTAACAAACGCTACACCTTGAGCAGATATCCGTCTCGCCTGTCTCGTCTCGCAGCGCACTCAGTGTTTGACAGTTCAGTCTCCACGCTTAACAGTAATGAGGTAGAGAGCCGTCCTGACGCCAGGACCGATGTTTTCATATGCTCTCCGGCCAGAAAGGCTTTCGCTAATCACACACACACACACACACTCTTACACACACAGACAGAGAGGCAGACAGATCTGCACACACACTACTTCATGCTACACCTGTAAGCAGCTGCTCTGTCTGCCTATCTGACGTGACCTTTGTGAGCCGGCAGGCAGGGAAAACCATCCATATGGAGACTGGACATGAAACACTGCGAGTCTGAGGACGCAACAAAAAAACAAAAAAAAGAAAACGCCAAACCGCCAGAAGCCCCAACTGCTCGTCTTCCTAAACGACTTTTCCGATTTCGCGGAACGCTTTCACGGAACGCAGACGCAGACAACACATTCCCTTTGGTGATCCGTAGTTTTGGTTACGTTTCGTATTGAAGGATTCGATATTTAATAACAGGCTGTTCTTGCACTTGTGGTCATGAGATACTCCGTGTGCTCGCTGGGGAGGGGAAGCGCAGGTGGAAAAAAACATCCCGAACAGAACAAGACCCGCCACCCGAGATGAAACTTGCCAACAGCAGAAATGAAAAAGCGGCGTGTTAATGAAACGGGCGAGGAACTAAAGAACCTGCATACGTTCAGCTTCTTGTAAATCAAAACGGTGAATAAAGTGTAGGCTGGAAAGCGGGCAAACCTTCTAATAAACCAAAGAATTAATGGCCATTTTGATTAAAAAAAAAAAAAAATGTTGAACTTTTTTCTTTATATCTCTAAAATGACTTTCCATTTTAGAATCTTTATCATTTAAAGCAAAAAATTATATCATTTTAAACGTTCGTAAAGATATGATACAAATCTTGCTCCTGCGTGGATGATACGAGTGGGAGGAGCTTGAAATGGAGCAGCCTGATTGGCTGACAGTGAGAGCTTTGGCAAAGTGTGAGGGGAAGGTGGTGACCACGTCCCTCTAGCCTCTCTGCAGAGTAGAATTAGATCATCAGGCGCCATGGGTTAAAGGTCATATGGTGGGATGGGCTGATTTAAAAAAAACAAAAAAAAACAAAACAGAACAAAGAATGAAAGCTGTGCTTATAAGCCAGCTGCCAAGGCATCAGGGCTGCAGCTTTGTAAATGGGGCAGGAAAGGAAAGAGGGGCAGGGGTTTTGTGGGCTGGGAAGGGGGAGGGGGCGGGGAGTGTCAGGGGTCAGCGCTCCTCACATGGACTCGAACTCGTCGATTCGTTGCTTGGTGTTGCCCTGGCGGATCTGCCGCAGCGTCTTGTACTTGTCGCGGCCGGCCTTGACGTTCTCGGCGTGCAGCACGTCGTTCTGCGTCTTCTTGGTATCGTCCCTGGCCTGCGCCAACTCTGAGCTCAGCGCCTGTGAGGATTATGAAAGAAATTCAATTCAATTCAATTCAAAAGCAGGCGTAGGGAAAGCGGCGCTCCGAGTCGCAGGTACACGCCGGCATGGACTCACCTGGAGCTGCTTCTTGACTCGCTCGTTTTTCTGGGCTTCAGTGAGGCGGTCTTCCTCGCTGTCTGGATGCGCCACGCCGTCATTGGAAAGCTCGGCGCTGGCCTCGGCGCTGCTCTCGTCGTGCTCGTCGTGCTCGTTCTCCGCTGAGCTGCCTGCTGGTACTGCGGCCGTCATCACGTTCTTCAGCTCTTCTTTAGTCTTCTCCAGATCCTCCTGAGCTGAAACAGCCTGGGGGAGTGGAGTTCAACTACTGTTAGATACTATCCTTACAACACAGCATGTACTTAAAGCTGTACAATCAACACTACTTACACAAAAGTGCATTAAAGCTACTCAACACTGTTTCATTAGTACTGTATGTAAGCTTCCAGTGTTCTTAATGAGCTTGTTTCAGAAATCCTGAACCAATGCAGAAATCCTCCTCCACCAGATAACCGGCAACTATCATAACCATCACAGTTACTCTAATAAAACAATCATCTTAACAATACACAAGATTCAGTTATTGCTTTTTACTGGTGTGATTATTTTAACCATTATACACGTTTATGTTCCACAGTTGTGCCATTGATTTCTTTTAAGTAACAAATGCTGCAGCATTAAAAAGTAACACTCCTTCACCATCCCTCCATCAGCTACAGATACTTCATATAGAGTATATAGACATATATAGATCTTATTAGGAGCAGAAGTAATCTACATGATGCACACTAACACCGCTTACTTACATATGTATATAGACTTTTGCACTAAAAGTAAGTATCTATCTATCTACTATCTATCTACAGTACAGGCCAAAAGTTTGGACACACCTTCTCATTCAATGCGTTTTCTTTATTTTCATGACTATT
>JAOTRJ010000029.1:5250934-5261753 GCA_028564905.1 Leptodoras praelongus | reverse complement strand
AGTGACAATGCAGGACTCGTTACTGAGCACGAGCCGTCTGCAGAGCAACTGTCAGTCTTTATTATGGAGCGGAGGGATAGTGTAGCTTGCAGGTATGGAGGGATGAAGTGAGGACAGAAAGAGAGAGAGGGAGAGAGAGAGAAGGAGAAGGAGAGAGAGGGTAGAAAGAGGGGTGGCAGCTGTGGAACTGTGTCCTGATCTCCGCCAGCAAAACACCAGCTTTCCTACTATGTTGAACCCATCTCCCTCTCTCCCACAGGGGAGGAAAAGAGAGGAGGAGGTCTGTGCCAATCATCAGAGCTGTCCGTCATGTATGAGATACACCGATACCATCAGCTGCACTCTGTGTCGTGCTCCAGGCGGTAGTACTGACCGAACTTATACCATCATCACAATTTTACATTCTGAATAAAGCACAAATGCACAGCAGCCTTTAACAGCAGTAGATACTGAGATGTCACTTATAGACACTGTTCACCACAAATAAGTGATTAAGTAATCCGTTTGTTTATTCATTTGTTTGTATGTTTCTTTTTGTTGGTGTGCTTTCTGTCTGTTTTCTTGTTTGCTTGCTTTTTGTCTGCTTGTTTATTTGTTTGTTTGCCTGTTTTTTATTGTTTGTTTGCTTGCTTGCATGCTTATTTGTTTTCGTGCTTGTTTGTTTGCCTGTTGCTTGATTGTATGCTTGCGTTCCTTTCTTTGTTTTTGGTTGATTGCTGCCTGTTCTTTATTGCTTGTTTGCTTGTGTGTTTGTTTGTTTGCTTGTAGTTGAGTGTGTGTTTTATTTCTGTTTGTTAAACGAATTCAACAGTGCTTTTTTTTTTTTAAACCTAATCTGTCTACCACATCTGGAGCACATGTGTAATTACCATAAAGAGGAATTTCACGGACTGTGGAAATAAAAAACAGTTGAAGTCTAAAAGCATTAGTTGAGCTTTATCAATTAACAATTTAAATGTGTGTCATTTCTTATCTCGTTTATATTGTCCTTCCTGATCAACTGCTCTGGCTCAAGTTTCATTCTGATGACAAATGAGTACAGCTGCTCTTATGCAGAGTTACACAATTTCTGATGCATATTCATTAGTAATCTGGATAATTACTGTTATTTACTGTTAGTGTTAAGGTTTTAACGTATGTATGTGCATGCAAACCTAAAACACTACAAATTCCTCCCGCTGTAAACGTACTCCCGTCTCTCTGAAAAGACAAATTATATAGATTTATAGCTTATGCCTTGCATATGCTTATTAGTCTTTACAGTTTATATGTTTTGCATAATAATGGCTCTTTGACATTCATTTAGAACAAGTAAACAAGTTCAGGTCTCATAATTCTTACCTATGGTCATCACACATACACTACAGATATGGTAGACAGATTAGGTTGAAAAAATCAACGGTATTATGCTTTATAAGATATAGTCCTAGGTATCAGATTGAAAAGATTTAACATATGTTAAATACAATTGTAATAAAATGCATTCCATGTTTATGAGAGAATATTCTGTTTCTGCAGATTGTCAACACATTACTGTATATGAATCAGATTCAGGTTCCTTTGCAGGTGTATATCTTTAAGTGCAATCAACAGAACATTTAACAAGTGACACAGACAATCAACAGAACAATTGAATTCCATTGTTAAAAGTACTTTAGAAATAAAATTGAATTCAATTCCATTGTTAAGAGAACTTTATAAATAAAGTTGAATTGAATTCCATTGATGAAAGTGATTTAGAAATAAAATTGAATTGAATTATATTGGTAATGTTAGAAACCGCGAGATCACGCCCACTTCCCTTCCTCGTTCCTCTAGTCCCTCCTTCTGATTCCGTTTCTCTCTTCTCACTGGGTGTGGCCGTCCCTACTTCTGGTTCCGTTTCTTATTTCTAGAGCGCCTTGTGCGTTTGGGCTTCGCGAAGTATTGGTTTGCCAGTCAACCTTCTCTGAGCGTTTTTCCCTTTCTAGATAGATAGCTTTGTTCCGTCAGTTTTTCCTCCATCCTGTTTGTGAGTGTTTCTTCTCCCCATGCGACTGTGTTCCTCTGTTTGTTTGGTGCTCTTTGTTGTGCGTGTGTTTGCGTGCTTGGTTACCCCGCTTGCTAGTGTGTGCTTGCATTTGCGTGTCTCCCTGTCTTTTGTTTTGGTTATTGTGCTCCTTCGTCTGTTCGTTACTAGTTTAGGTTTCTGTTTGTGTAGGAGCTTTCCTTTATTATTATTTGCAGCTCGTTGAGTCGGCCGGCAGCATGTGCGTTGGTTAGCGGTGCCGTCTTTCCCTCTTATCCTGTACATAGAATACTAATCTCACACTTATCTGTAACTAGTCACATTTTCCAGACTAACCCGCGGTGTCCTGGCCCTCTCTCTCTCCCTCGCTTTCGCTGCATCTCTCTCTCTCTCGCTCTCCACGCTCTCTCACCCGGACCCGCGAAGCCCTACTTCTCACTTCCTCACTTCCCCGCTGTCTGTTCTCCGGAGCCTTTCTGCTTCGGCCTTTGTGCTTCCTTCCCCGTCCGTTCTCTTCCTCGCTCACGGACGGCTGTTTCCTGTTCTCTCCCTTTCCTATTTTCCCTACGCTCATCCCAGTGTTTATTATTTTGTGGCTGGTCTCTCCGCTGTGCTCTATCTCCCTGCAGACCCCTTACGACGCCTGCTACCCCTGCCGTCATCCCGTCTCCAGTCTCGCCTCCTGGGACCTACTCACAGCGCCATCTCTCCAGTGTCTCTGCCTATCCTCATTTACTGACTTCCATATCGGTTTGCTACCTTTGTTTAATAAACTTTGGACTTTGTTCCCACACCAGCGTCTCCTCCTGCTTCGCTCCATCCAATTCATAACACTAAGAACTTATTATTATTATTATTATTATTGATGATGATACATGATGATGGAAAATGATGGATTTTGCCTCAGCTCTTGCCTTTAGGTATAAATGTAAATAACATTCAGAAATCAAAGAGCTGTTGATGGCTGTTTGAAACTGTTGCCTGAAGAGTCCCTGATTTGACCAATAGGAAATAGAAATATCTTTCTTAAGAACTTAAGAAAATAGATAGAAGAACTTAAGAACTTCTATCTAAATCACTTCAAACCATGACATGATGCCACTCTGATGTTTGAGTAATCACAAAGATGAGCCAGAAGAATTTACTCAATCAGGTCACTCTCTTTTTCAAGCATTTTAGTTTTGTCTGACAGTTTGAAAGAAAACATACAGAGATACAAATGCATGAAAATAGTTTTGTGATCCCAATAGAGTTAACAAAGGTTTTGCCTTGGTTATTTATTAAAATTTGGTGTGATGTCTGACACCTGATGTTCTGAAGGAACTAATACCACAAACATGCTGGCACAGAGTCTTTGCTGAGCATCTTGAGTAATTGTTCACAATGCATACTAGAAAAGGGAAGTGAGCCCTTGAATTATAGTAAGTTGTGCTAATTTATCAGCAACAATCTCATCCAACTGTTTCCTGTAGCTGCTTATAAGAACAATGAGGAAGAATTTTGGACCATTCCTCACAACAAAACTGTTTCAGCTCTTCAATATTATTTTTGGGGGCATCTTGATTAAAGAGCACTCTTCAGGTCACAGCATCTCAACTGGCTAAAGACTAGGACTCTGACTTGGCCATTCAGAAACATTCATTTCATTCAGTTTCTTGACCGCTTATTCCTTTTCAGGGTCACGGGAGAGCTGTTGCATAACTGGAAGCATATGGCGCAAGGCAGGAACAACCATAGACAGGGCGCCAATCCATCATAGGGCACACACACTCACGCACACACTCCCACTACGGCCACTTTAGAGACACCAATATTACTGCAAGTGGAACACCTTGGACCAGTTTGTGAAGAGGAAAGAAACTATATATGCTAATTGTTGTCATGGCACCGGAGATGTTGTCCGGGCTCATAGTCTTCCCACAGGGCCCTGCAAATCGGGCGCACCTGCTGGTGGCCATGTTTGATTGCTCGTTAAGCCTCACTGAGGAGTAAAAAGGAAGTCCATCCAGCATTCTTCAGCATGGATCAATGATTGTCTTACTTACTCCATGCCAGTTATAGCAACAAATCTCTCGCCTAATATTCCAAGCTAAGTATTCTAGTCTGTCATTCTCACTTTCTGTTTCAGTTTTGGTTATTCAGTTTTCCTGCTTGCTTCTCAGCAGTGTTTTGTTTGTGCTTGTTTCTAAAACCCCGAACCAGGCCGTGCTGTGTTCCTGCTTTATCCCTGCTACGTGATGTGGATCTTCTGAGCTTTTGGACTGTGTTTTGTTTATCATTTGCTCCCTGCTTCCCACCCCCATGACCACACTCTGTGCCCTTTGTTTTTGGACCATGCTTCGCTTCGCTTTTTTTTCTTTTAAACTTCATTTATACTAAACTGTCTGCTCTTGACTCCAGCCTGTGTGGGGACCATTACAGGCTGATTTTCCAACAGCTAGAGGAGCTGTCAACAGCTGTCTGCCGAGGAGCAAAGGAGAAGGGGCCACTTGAATCTCTGCTTCTACTGTGGGGAGAGTGATCATGCCATTGTGAGTTGTTTCTCAAGGCCTTCAGCTGCTACTCGTGGTTCTACAGACCACACCCCAGTGCACGTGGTAAGTAGCACTGTTCCGCTAGCAACTAAAGAGCTCATTAAGGATGTTTTCAGCAAATGTCATGCAGAGGGCCTGCCTCCACACCGTGCCATCAACCTCCTGCCAGGATGTGTCCCCCCCACACAACAAGATCCATGCCCTCTCTCTTCTGGAACAACATGCTATGGAGGAGTACATCCAGGAGGCTCTCAGACAAGGTCACATTTGCCATTCCTTGTCACCTGCCTCAGCAGGGTTTTTCTTTTGTTGCTAAGAGAGGAGGTGGGCTCAGGCCATGTATAGACTATCAAGGACTAAATAAAGTTAGATATCCGTAACCCCTTCCACTCATCCCCACAGCCCTGGAACAGCTTAAGGGGGCCAAGGTCTTTACCAAGTTGGACCTCCAAAGCGCATATAATCTTGTCCATATCCGAGAGGGAGATGAGTGGAAAACAGCCTTCAGTACATCATCTGGACATTATGATATATGGCATCTGCCCCTAGTGTGTTTCAGAACCTGGTGAATAAAGTATTCAGAGACCATTTTGGGTATATGTGTTATAGTTTACATAGTTGATATCCTGATCTTTTCTCTGTTCAGCAGGTCCGGGAGGTCGACTTTCATTGACTTCTGACTCGGGCTCTATGTCAAGCAGGAGAAATGTCACTTCCACCAGGCCAAGGTGGAGTTCTTGGGATACAACATTGGTCTGGACGGCATATCCTTGAATTGGTAGAAGGTGGAGGCCATAGCCCAGTGGAAACCCCCTACAATTGTAAGCTTTTGCAAATTTTTACTACCGATTTATGCAAAGCTTTTTCTCACAGCTCCCCGCACAGACCTACTCAAGGGGGCCTCCAAAGTCTTAAGGTGGAATCCGGGCACCAAGCAGGCCTTCCAGTGCCTTAAAAAAGCATTCACAATGGTGCCCATTCTGAGCCAACCAGACCCTAACCTGCCATTTATGGTGGAGGTGGACGCATCCAGTCAGGAAGTGGGTGCTGTCCTCTCCCAGAGGTAGAACCAGCCGGCCAAGCTCCATGCAGTGGCCTATTTCTCCTGGAAGCTCTCCCCAGCTGAGCAGAATTATGACATTGGGGACTGGGAGCTGCATGCCATCAAACTAGCTCTAGAGGAATGGAGGCACTGGTTGGAGGGGGCCAAGCACCCTATCACAGTCTACACGGACCACAAGAAGGTAATCTTGGGCCATCAACTGCTGCATTACCCTTGGAATGCTTCACCCACAGACAGCCCCCCCATTGATGCATGGTTCCAGAGGAATGAGAAGATCTGGGCACAGGTGCACCAGCAGCTGTCCAAGGCCATCAGGCATCAGAAAAGAGGGGAGGCCCCATGCCCTACTACAAGCCAGGAGACCTTGTATGGGTCTTGACCAGAGCCTTCCAGCCTCCCACATCCATCAACAAGCTAAGCCCCAGGGACATTGGTCAGTTTCCAATTCTGAAAAAGATTAATGAGATGTCTTTCAAGATCCAGATGCCACACCACAACCATATCCACCCGACCTTCCACATCAGAGCACTCAAGCAGGCCCACCCAGGCCCCCTGAACCAAGAGGAGGTCGCAGCCCTGCCTCCTGAGACCAAACCAGAGAACCAGGGGTGCTCCACTACATGGTGTCATGATAAGGATAGGGGTCTGAAGAGAACTCCTGGGTTCCAGCCGAAAACATTCTTGATCCAATGCTCACCCGGGACTTCCACACTAGACACCCTCACAAGTCTGGTCACAAGCCAGATGATCATAAAGTGGCACTCCTGATCAGTGTGTTGAACGGAAAAGCACTGGAATGGGCAACGGTGTTGTGGAATAACTCAGGTGAGCAATTTTGCTCTTACCCCACGTTCATAGCTCAGTTCAGGAGCTCAGCTTAATCACCTGCCGGCGAGGTTCTATTAAATTTGTTGCAGGGAGAGCGCAGTGTGGTGGAGTACGCACTGCGATTCCGGACGGTGGCCACCGTGGATGGCTTGTGAATTCTGGAGCTGCGGGGAGCTTCATGGACCAGGCAATGCTCACTCAGCTCGGTATCCCCGCCGTGGAGCTCCAGCACCAACTGCAGATCCGGGCGAGTGATGGAGCCCCCATTGGTGGCAGTTGTTTTTCACCCACCACACACCATGGCTACAGCTCACCATGGGCGTTTTGCACCAGGAGGAACTCGAGTTCCTCATCACCAGCTCCCCGTCCCACTTGGGCACACGTGGCGCCTGGAGCTGGGCATCCCGGAACCCGGAAGACTCTGGACCTCCTTTCTGGCAGGTACTGGTGGGATTCTATGAGCAAGGATATTAATGATTATGTCAAGTCATGCTCTGTCTGTGCCATAGCTAAGGTGCCCAGGACCCTGCCGTTTTATTGTGGATCAGTTCTCGAAGTTGGTGCACTTCATCGCCATGCCTGGCTTGCCCACAGCCCTAGACACCGCGGAGGTCCTGTTTGATCAAGACTTCCGGTACTTTGGGATCCCGGAAGTCATAGTCAGCAACCGTGGACCCCAATTCACATCTCACGTATGGAAGGACTTCATGAACAAGCTCGGGGTCATGGTGAGCCTCACCTTGGGCTACCATCCCCAGGCCAATGGACAGGCTGAAAGGTCAAACCAAGAGCTGTTGAAGTTCCTGATGATGTTCTGCCACCATCGTCCTCAGGACTGGGTGGGGTACCTCCCGTGGGCAGAGTACACCCAAAATTCTTTAAAACATTCCGCCACTAACCTCACCCCCTTTCAGTGTGTTACCTAGGTTACCAGCCTCCACTATACCCATGGAACTCTGCAGAGACCAACACACCAGCTGTGCATAAATGGTTTAAGAAGTGTGAGAGAGTCTGGGCCCTCACAAACCAGGCCCTTGGTAAAGCCATTGCCAAAATGAAAAGGTATGTCGAATGATGTTGGAGGGAGACCCCTATCTACCATCCAGGGGATAAGGTGTGGGTTGCGACCAAGACACTCCCTCCGACAATTGGTAAGAGAAAGCTAGCACCGCATTATTTTGGGCCCTTCCCCATAGTTAAGCAGATCAACGAAGTCACATATCAAGTAATGCTCCCTGGACATTGCAAGATCCACCCAGCATTTCACATAAGCCAGCTAAAGCCAGCCTGGGATGGCCCCCTGGCTGTCGCTGGTGAAGGCTCCCTTCCCCTTGGACCACTGTTCGCGACATCCTCGACTCCAGGCACCAGATGCGATACACCTGCGCCTGGTTAGGAGGAGAGCTCTCATTGGCTCTCCTTCCTATCTTAAGGCTCCGCCTAGCTGAGCTTCCCTGTGGGTCAATATCGCCATCTGTCACGAGATCACAAGATCAAAAGCTAAGTTTATGTTCTTGTTGTTCCTGTTTATGCCGTCTGTGTTCCTGTTTTTCCAAGTTCATGTAGTCAAGTTAATGTTGTTCTCATTCAAGTAGTTTACATTCATGTAGCTCTTGTTCATGTCATGTTGTGTGTTCAAGTTTCTACTTTGAGTTCATGTCAATGTTCTTGGGCTGAGTCAGGTTATTGTTAGTTTGTTTTGTTGCTTCTCAGTTTATGTTCATGTGTTTCCACATATGGTTTTGATTTCAAACAAAGGAATCTATACATTGTGGGGGTTTTTGAGTCCTTTCCTCTCTCTATAAGAACACAAGGCTTTACGTGCTCTCCAGGCGCTCCCGGGGCTTGTAATTGATACTTGTCTGATTCTGTTATTATTTCATATTTGTATTGATGAATTCCGTTAAAAAGAAGAAGAAGGTGTCAGCAGAGATTCTTTACCTCAACTACTTTGCATCACCCATGACAAGAGATACTACATGGGTTAAACTATCTCAGCAAAGTAAAAGTAAACAGAAGGCTGGAAAAGTAAGTGGTCCTAATGAAAAACAGATGGAGGAGCATTTTGCTAAGTAGATTTTTTGTAACAGGTAGTAACATGACTGGGTATAAAAAAGAGCATGTTATAGAGGCAGAGTCTCTCAGAATTAAAGATGGGCAGAGGTTCACCAATCTGTGCAAAACTGTGTCAAAAAATAGTGGAACAATTTCAGAAAAATGTTCCTCCATGTGAAATTGCCAAGAATTTGAATATCCCACCATTTACAATACATAATATCATCAAAAGATTCAGAGAATCTGAAGAAATCTCTGTGCAAGGCTGAAGATCAGTACTGGGTCCTCAGGTGGGACTGAATCAAAAACAGGCATGATTCTGTAAAGGAAATCACTGCCTGGGCTCAAGAACACCTACTGATCATCTCATTGTCTGTGAACACAGACGTCATATTTTCATGAAATGGTAACATGTCTCACTTTCAACATACATGTTCTATGTTCTACACAATGTCCTGACTTTTTTGGAAATGGGGTTGTACATAGCATATTTAAGTATTTTTACATTTTTACAAGTTTTTTTTTAATATTTTTACAAGTCTCCTCGAGAAGGCCTGGATGCTATTCCACACTGGATTTGTCCAGGGTTAGAGGCATCAGGCAGGAGTGGGGTTGCTTATAGCTCCCCTGCTCAACAGCAGGGTTATGGGTATGATTTAAAACAAGACAAGATTAGTATTCACTTGAACATACTGTATCAATGATTAATATTTCAGCCACAGAACTTCGATCAAATGTTGAAAACATTAGACATGATTAAAAATATTTTAAAACACACTAAACCAATTATAATATAAAACTTTCTTTTTAATTTAAAGGTCAATATTGGATGTTTGTGATCTTTGAGCCCTCACGCAGCACTGTATCAAAAACAGGTATGATTCTGTAAAGGGAATGACGGCATGGGCTCAAGAACACTTCCAGAAATCACTGTCTGTGAACATAGTTCACCATGAAATCCACAAATGCAAGTCAATGCTGTATCATGCAAAGAAGAAGCCATATGTCAACACGATCCAGAAATGCTGCTGTCTTCTTGTGGCTTACATTTTACAGTGTCCCAACAGTGCCCCACAGTTTTTTTTTTACAATTGGGGGTGTATTATGTAGCCTGCCATTTCTCTCTCTGTAGCTGGTGACTTCAGGTTATAAATGTCATCTTTCACAGCACTTTTCTTCTATGACAGGTAAGACTGCCAATTGTAAAGGCAAGATATGATAGATGAGAACAGAAGGTACATTTTTGTTACTGGTTGATTGATAAACAGTTGGTGTACCACGTAAACTCTGTCGTAAGCATTGCCCCCAATCTGTACAGTGCATTTATGGAAACTAAGCTGCAAAAGAGATGTTTAACTGTTCCTAGTCGTGATCCACATTTCCATATGAATGTGATTTGTTCCTAGCAGTTTAGACACGCCATTTACACTGAAGTGATAATTAACTCTTTATCCTAGACTAGGTGTATAAGGAAGTGCATTTAACATACAGTACATCTGTCTTAAACGGACAGCATAAAACACCACCCTCCTTAATTCAAAGAGAAAAAGAACTATTTGAAAATGGTCATGTAAAAATACATTATGATTGTTTTTGTAATAAAAGTCAGACATTAAACCATTTTAAGTGGACATTAAGGGAAACTTTATATGAGTAGGTTGAGTAAACATGCTACAAAATGAGAGATACAATTAAAATTAACACCATGCATTGATGACAATATTTGTTTCTCTTTTCCTAAGAACATACATCGCTCTTGCATTAGATTCAGAAATTATTTTGCTACTTAGTAGCACCTAAACTGGTTAAAATAAAATACTAAATACATAAACACATATATACATACATACATACATATATACATACTGTACATAATCACATACACAAACAAATACAGAATTTTTACATTTTCACAAATACATTTTTGGAGTGAAAGTGTAGAAAATATAAACAAAATATCCATCTTTTTCGAGTTCATGTTACACAAGAGCCATAGGCTCTCAGGAACAATCAGTAGGTTTTGTGACACGTTTTTTTCTTTTCAAGAGAGAGAAAATCAAGACCGGTGAGGTAGTACGTGCTTCTAGTTGCTATAATGTGATAGCAGCAATGAGCTTGTTTTGAGGATGAAAAACGTTAAAAGGATAAAAAAAAACATAGTGTCCTTCTTTAATAAACTAAAATGTAAATGCTGATTATAAAGACTATTATTTTAATAATTATTAATTGATTAGCCCTTGGGCGGCACGGTGGTGCAGTGGATAGCGCTGTCGCCTCACAGCAAGAAGGACCCGGGTTCGATTCCCGGGTGGGGCGACCTGGGAAATTTCT